>CM065808.1:6496531-7041531 GCA_033398695.1 Orobanche coerulescens | reverse complement strand
ATTCTGGGATATATTCGGCGGATCTACAGGTGATAGACTCTTGCAAATAACAAAATCTCATCACGGGACACTATAAATAAATATACGTGCAATCCTGGACAAAAAAATTGAATTTTTATTTCGAAAATTTTTCAGGTGATTTTCCCTAGGGGTACCCCTAGGGGAAATGATCGAGAGTTGGAAATTTTGGATCCCGGTTCGTAATCGATATTTTATCACATAAAGTTATAGGTCTTCGAATAAGGTTTCTAACGCTTCGAGAATCGTCCCAATCGGATAAGTAACGAAGGAGATATGGTCAAAACAGTTTCTGGTAAAAGTGAGGCCACGGCGACGCAATTAGAGGAGGCCCCCGAGCTTCTTTTTCCGGCACATGCCACCATTTCGGCAATATCTCCTTCATTATTTATGGGATTAGGTTGATTCTTGCTGCTATGGGTGGCTAATTCGAAGGCCTACGACATGGGGCGAGATCGATACGATAATCGTCAATTTTGTGGACACTTCCGGATGTTTTTTGCCATTTCTCAATTGCTGTTCCTCCATTGTTTTGGCCATATCTCCTTTGTTATTCGTCCGATTGGGTCGAAACAAGCGGAGTTGGAAAGATTATTCAAAGTACTATAGATCTAAAAAATCAAAATCGAAATTTGATTCCCTGATTATGGTGAGAGGCTCAAATAAAAGGAAGGGCACATTCTGGGATATATTCGGCGGATCTACAGGTGATAGACTCTTGCAAATAACAAAATCTCATCACGGGACACTATAAATAAATAAACGTGCAATCCTGGACAAAAAAATTGAATTTTTATTTCGAAAATTTTTCAGGTGATTTTCCCTAGGGGTACCCCCAGGGGAAATGATCGAAAGTTGGAAATTTTGGATCCTGGTTCGTAATCGATATTTTATCACATAAAGTTATAGCTATTCGAATAAGGTTTCTAACGCTTCGAGAATCGTCCCAATCGGATAAGTAACGAAGGAGATATGGTCAAAACAGTTTCTGGTAAAAGTGAGGCCACGGCGACGCAATTAGAGGAGGCCCCCGATGAGCTTCTTTTTCCGGCACATGCCACCGTTTCGGCAATATCTCCTTCGTTATTCATCGGATTAGGTCGATTCTTGCTGCTATGGGTGGCTAATTCGAAGGCCTACGACATGGGGCGAGATCGATACGATAATCGTCAATTTTGTGGACACTTCCGGATGTTTTTTGCCGTTTCTCAATTGCTGTTCCTCCATTGTTTTGGCCATATCTCCTCCGTTATTCGTCCGATTGCGTAGAAACAAGCGCCGATGCAAATATTATTCAAAGTACTATAGATCTAAAAATCAAAATCGAAATTTGATTCCCGATTCCTGGTGAGAGGCTCACATCAAAGGAAGGGCACATTCAGGATATATTCGCGGATCTACAGGTGATAGACTCTTGCAAATAACAAAATCTCATCACGGGACACTATAAATAAATGTACGTGCAATCCTGGACAAAAAAATTGAATTTTTATTTCGAAAATTTTTCAGGTGATTTTCCCTAAGGTACCCCCAGGGGAAATGATCGAAAGTTGGAAATTTTGGATCCTGGTTTGTAATCGATATTTTATCACATAAAGTTATAGGTATTCGAATAAGGTTTCTAATGCTTCGATAATCGTCCCAATCGGATAAGTAACGAAGGAGATATGGTCAAAACAGTTTCTGGTAAAAGTGAGGCCACGGCGACGCAATTAGAGAAGGCCCCCGATGAGCTTCTTTTTCCGCACATGCCACCGCTTTCGCAATATCTCCTTCGTTATTTATCGGATTGGGTCGAGTCTTGCTGCTATGGGTGGATAATTCAAGGCCTACGACATGGGGCGAGATCGATACGATAATCGTCAATTTTGTGGACACTTAGGATGTTTTTGCCGTTTCTCAATTCTTGTTCCTCCATTGTTTTGGCCATATCTCCTTCGTTATTCGTCCGATTGGGTGAAACAAGCGGAGTTGGAAAGATTATTCAAAGTACTATAGATATAAAAATCAAAATCGAAATTTGATTCCTGATTCATGGTGAGAGGCTCAAATAATAGGAAGGGCACATTCAGGATATATTCGGCGGATCTACAGTGATAGACTCTTGCAAATAACAAAATCTCATCACGGGACACTATAAATAAATATACGTGCAATCCTGGACAAAAAAATTGAATTTTTATTTGAAAATTTTTCAGGTGATTTTCCTAGGGGTACCCTAGGAAATGATCGAGAGTTGGAAATTTTGGATCCCGGTTCGTAATCGATATTTTATCACATAAAGTTATAGGTCTTGAATAAGGTTTCTAACGCTTCGAGAATCGTCCCAATCGGATAAGTAACGAAGGAGATATGGTCAAACAGCTTTACGGTAAAAGTGAGGCCACTACGACGCAATTAGAGGAGGCCCCGAGCTTCTTTTTCGGCACATGCCACCATTTCGCAATATCTCCTTCATTATTTATGGGATTAGGTTGATTCTTGCTGCTATGGGTGGCTAATTCAAGGCCTACGACATGGGGCGAGATCGATACGATAATCGTCAATTTTGTGGACACTTAGGATGTTTTTGCCATTTCTCAATTCTTGTTCCTCCATTGTTTTGGCCATATCTCCTTTGTTATTCGTCCGATTGGGTGAAACAAGCGGAGTTGGAAAGATTATTCAAAGTACTATAGATCTAAAAAATCAAAATCGAAATTTGATTCCCTGATTATGGTGAGAGGCTCAAATAAAAGGAAGGGCACATTCTGGGATATATTCGGCGGATCTACAGGTGATAGACTCTTGCAAATAACAAAATCTCATCACGGGACACTATAAATAAATAAACGTGCAATCCTGGACAAAAAAATTGAATTTTTATTTCGAAAATTTTTCAGGTGATTTTCCCTAGGGGTACCCCCAGGGGAAATGATCGAAAGTTGGAAATTTTGGATCCTGGTTCGTAATCGATATTTTATCACATAAAGTTATAGCTATTCGAATAAGGTTTCTAACGCTTCGAGAATCGTCCCAATCGGATAAGTAACGAAGGAGATATGGTCAAAACAGTTTCTCGTAAAAGTGAGGCCACGGCGACGCAATTAGAGGAGGCCCCCAATGAGCTTCTTTTTCCGGCACATGCCACCGTTTCGGCAATATCTCCTTCATTATTTATCGGATTAGGTCGAGTCTTGCTGATATGGGTGGCTAATTCGAAGGCCTACGCATGGGGCGAGATCGATACGATAATCGTCAATTTTGTGGACACTTCCGGATGTTTTTTGCCGTTTCTCAATTGGTGTTCCTCCATTGTTTTGGCCATATCTTCTTCGTTATTCGTCCGATTGGGTCGAAACAAGCGGCGTTGGAAAGATTATTCAAAGTACTATAGATCTAAAAAATCAAAATCGAAATTTGATTCCCGTATTCATGGTGAGAGGCTCAAATAAAAGGAAGGGCACATTCTGGGATATATTCGGCGGATCTACAGGTGATAGACTCTTGCAAATAACAAAATCTCATCACGGGACACTATAAATAAATATACGTGCAATCCTGGACAAAAAAATTGAATTTTTATTTCGAAAATTTTTCAGGTGATTTTCCCTAGGGGTACCCCTAGGGGAAATGATCGAAAGTTGGAAATTTTGGATCCCGGTTCGTAATCGATATTTTATCACATAGAGTTATAGGTATTCGAATAAGGTTTCTAACGCTTCAAGAATCGTCCCAATCGGATAAGTAACGAAGGAGATATGGTCAAAACAGTTTCTGGTAAAAGTGAGGCCACGGCGACGCAATTAGAGGAGGCCCCCGATGAGCTTCTTTTTCCGGCACATGCCACCGTTTCGGCAATATCTCCTTCGTTATTTATCGGATTGGGTCGATTCTTGCTGCTATGGGTGGCTAATTCGAAGGCCTACGACATGGGGCGAGATCGATATGATAATCGTCAATTTTGTGGACACTTCCGGATGTTTTTTGCCGTTTCTCAATTGCTGTTCCTCCATTGTTTTGGCCATATCTCCTTCGTTATTCGTCCGATTGGGTCGAAACAAGTGGCGTTGGAAAGATTATTCAAAGTACTATAGATCTAAAAAATCAAAATCGAAATTTGATTCCCGGATTCATGGTGAGAGGCTCAAATAAAAGTAAGGACACATTCTGGAATATATTCGGCGGATCTACAGGTGATAGACTCTTGCAAATAACAAAATCTCATCACGGGACACTACAAATAAATATCCATGCAATCCTGGACAAAAAAATTGAATTTTTATTTCGAAAATTTTTCAGGTGATTTTCCCTAGGGGTACCCCTAGGGGAAATGAACGAAAGTTGGAAATTTTGGATTCCGGTTCGTAATCGATATTTGATTGCAGAAAGTTATAGGTCTTGGAATAAGGTTTCTAACGCTTCGAGAATCGTCCCAATCGGATAAGTAACGAAGGAGATATGGTCAAAACAGTTTCTGGTAAAAGTAAGGCCACGGCGACGCAATTAGAGGAGGCCCCCGATGAGCTTCTTTTTCCGGCACATGCCACCGTTTCGGCAATATCTCCTTCGTTATTTATCGGATTAGGTCGATTCTTGCTGCTATGGGTGGCTAATTCGAAGGCCTATGACATGGGGCGAGATCGATACGATAATCGTCAATTTTGTGGACACTTCCGGATGTTTTTTGCCGTTTCTCAATTGTTGTTCCTCCATTGTTTTGGCCATATCTCCTTCGTTATTCGTCCGATTGGGTCGAAACAAGCGGAGTTGGAAAGATTATTCAAAGTACTATAGATCTAAAAAATCAAAATCGAAATTTGATTCCCGGATTCATGGTGAGAGGCTCAAATAAAAGGAAGGGCACATTCAGGATATATTCATGGATCTACAGGTTATAGAGTCTTGCAAATGACAAAATCTCATCACGGGACACTATAAATAAATATACGTGCAATCCTGGACAAAAAAATTGAATTTTTATTTGAAAATTTTTCAGTGATTTTCCTTGTGGGTACCTTGTGGGAAATGATCGAAAGTTGGAAATTTTGATCCCGTTCGTAATCGATATTTTATCACATAAAGTTATAGGTCTTCGAATAAGGTTTCTAACGCCGAGAATCGTCCCAATCGGATAAGTAACGAAGGAGATATGGTCAAACAGCTTACGTAAAAGTAAGGCCACGCGACGCAATTAGAGGAGGCCCCGATGAGCTTCTTTTTCGGCACATGCCACCGCTTCGCAATATCTCCTTCGTTATTTATCGGATTAGGTCGATTCTTGCTGCTATGGGTGGCTAATTCGAAGGCCTATGACATGGGGCGAGATCGATACGATAATCGTCAATTTTGTGGACACTTAGGATGTTTTTGCCGTTTCTCAATTGTTGTTCCTCCATTGTTTTGGCCATATCTCCTTCGTTATTCGTCCGATTGGGTCGAAACAAGCGGCGTTGGAATGATTATTCAAAGTACTATAGATCTAAAAATCAAAATCGAAATTTGATTCCGGATTCATGGTGAGAGGCTCAAATAAAAGGAAGGGCACATTCAGGATATATTCGGCGGATCTACAGGTGATAGACTCTTGCAAATAACAAAATCTCATCACGGGACACTATAAATAAATATACGTGCAATCTGGACAAAAAAATTGAATTTTTATTTGAAAATTTTTCAGGTGATTTTCCTAGGTACCCCGGGGAAATGATCGAAAGTTGGAAATTTTGGATCTGGTTCGTAATCGATATTTTATCACATAAAGTTATAACTATACGAAAAAGCTTTCTAACGCAACGAGAATCTTCCCAAGCGGATAAGTAACGAAGGAGATATCGTCAAAACAGCCGTAAAAGTGAGGCTACGCGACGCAATTAGAGGAGGCCCCGATGAGCTTCTTTTCCGCACATGCCACCGTTTCGGCAATATCTCCTTCGTTATTCATCGGATTAGGTCGATTCTTGCTGCTATGGGTGGCTAATTCAAGGCCTACGACATGGGGCGAGATCGATACGATAATCGTCAATTTTGTGGACACTTAGGATGTTTTTTGCCGTTTCTCAATTCTCGTTCCTCCATTGTTTTGGCCATATCTCCTTCGTTATTCGTCCGATTGGGTCGAAACAAGCGGCGTTGGAAAGATTATTCAAAGTACTATAGATCTAAAAATCAAAATCGAAATTTGATTCCGGATTCATGGTGAGAGGCTCAAATAAAAGGAAGGGCACATTCAGGATATATTCGGGATCTACAGTGATAGACTCTTGCAAATAACAAAATCTCATCACGGACACTATAAATAAATGTACGTGCAACTCGACAAAAAATTGAATTTTTATTTGAAAATTTTTCAGTGATTTTCCTAAGGTACCTGTGGAAATGATCGAAAGTTGGAAATTTTGATCTGGTTTGTAATCGATATTTTATCACATAAAGTTATAGGTATTCGAATAAGGTTTCTAATGCTTGATAATCGTCCCAATCGGATAAGTAACGAAGGAGATATGGTCAAACAGCTTCGGTAAAAGTGAGGCCACGGCGACGCAATTAGAGAAGGCCCCGATGAGCTTCTTTTCCGCACATGCCACCGCTTCGGCAATATCTCCTTCGTTATTTATCGGATTGTCGAGTCTTGCTGCTATGGGTGGATAATTCAAGGCCTACGACATGGGGCGAGATCGATACGATAATCGTCAATTTTGTGGACACTTAGGATGTTTTTGCCGTTTCTCAATTCTTGTTCCTCCATTGTTTTGGCCATATCTCCTTCGTTATTCGTCCGATTGGGTGAAACAAGCGGAGTTGGAAAGATTATTCAAAGTACTATAGATATAAAAATCAAAATCGAAATTTGATTCCGGATTCATGGTGAGAGGCTCAAATAATAGGAAGGGCACATGCAGGATATATTCGGCGGATCTACAGTGATAGACTCTTGCAAATAACAAAATCTCATCACGGGACACTATAAATAAATATACGCAATCCTGGACAAAAAATTGAATTTTATTTGAAAATTTTTCAGTGATTTTCCTGTGGGTACCCTTGGGAAATGATCGAGAGTTGGAAATTTTGGATCCCGTTCGTAATCGATATTTTATCACATAAAGTTATAGGTCTTGAATAAGGTTTCTAACGCCGAGAATCGTCCCAATCGGATAAGTAACGAAGGAGATATGGTCAAAGCAGCTTCGGTAAAAGTGAGGCTACACGACGCAATTAGAGGAGGCCCCGAGCTTCTTTTTCCGCACATGCCACCATTTCGGCAATATCTCCTTCATTATTTATGGGATTAGGTTGATTCTTGCTGCTATGGGTGGCTAATTGAAGGCTACGACATGGGGCGAGATCGATACGATAATCGTCAATTTTGTGGACACTTAGGATGTTTTTTGCCATTTCTCAATTGATGTTCCTCCATTGTTAAGGCCATATCACATTTGTTATTCGTCCGATTGGGTCGAAACAAGCGGAGTTGGAAAGATTATTCAAAGTACTATAGATCTAAAAAATCAAAATCGAAATTTGATTCCCTGATTATGGTGAGAGGCTCAAATAAAAGGAAGGGCACATTCTGGGATATATTCGGCGGATCTACAGAGATAGACTCTTGCAAATAACAAAATCTCATCACGGACACTATAAATAAATAAACGTGCAATCTGGACAAAAAAATTGAATTTTATTTGAAAATTTTTCAGTGATTTTCCTGTGGTACCCCGGGAAATGATCGAAAGTTGGAAATTTTGGATCTGGTTCGTAATCGATATTTTATCACATATAGTTCTAGTAATTCAAATAAGGTTTCTAACGCCGAGAATCGTCCCAATCGGATAAGTAACGAAGGAGATATGGTCAAAACAGTTTCGTAAAAGTGAGGCCATACGACGCAATTAGAGGAGGCCCCAATGAGCTTCTTTTTCCGGCACATGCCACCGTTTCGGCAATATCTCCTTCATTATTTATCGGATTAGGTCGAGTCTTGCTGATATGGGTGGCTAATTCGAAGGCCTACGCATGGGGCGAGATCGATACGATAATCGTCAATTTTGTGGACACTTAGGATGTTTTGCCGTTTCAATTGGTGTTCCTCCATTGTTTTGGCCATATCTTCTTCGTTATTCGTCCGATTGGGTCGAAACAAGCGGCGTTGGAAAGATTATTCAAAGTACTATAGATCTAAAAAATCAAAATCGAAATTTGATTCCCGTATTCATGGTGAGAGGCTCAAATAAAAGGAAGGGCACATTCTGGGATATATTCGGCGGATCTACAGGGGATAGACTCTTGCAAATAACAAAATCTCATCACGGGACACTATAAATAAATATACGTGCAATCCTGGACAAAAAAATTGAATTTTTATTTCGAAAATTTTTCAGGTGATTTTCCCTAGGGGTATTGCAAAAAAATTCAGGTGAAAAAAATCACCTAGGGAATACCCCTAGGGGAAATGATCGAAAGTTGGAAATTTTGGATCCCGGTTCGTAATCGATATTTTATCACATAGAGTTATAGGTATTCGAATAAGGTTTCTAACGCTTCAAGAATCGTCCCAATCGGATAAGTAACGAAGGAGATATGGTCAAACAGCTGGTAAAAGTGAGGCCACGGCGACGCAATTAGAGGAGGCCCTCGATGAGCTTCTTTTCCGCACATGCCACCGTTTCGGCAATATCTCCTTCGTTATTTATCGGAATGGGTCGATTCTTGCTGCTATGGGTGGCTAATTCGAAGGCCTACGACATGGGGCGAGATCGATACGATAATCGTCAATTTTGTGGACACTTCCGGATGTTTTTTGCCGTTTCTCAATTGCTGTTCCTCCATTGTTTTGGCCATATCTCCTTCGTTATTCGTCCGATTGGGTCGAAACAAGTGGCGTTGGAAAGATTATTCAAAGTACTATAGATCTAAAAAATCAAAATCGAAATTTGATTCCCGGATTCATGGTGAGAGGCTCAAATAAAAGGAAGGGCACATTCTGGGATATATTCGGCGGATCTACAGGTGATAGACTCTTGCAAATAACAAAATCTCATCACGGGACACTACAAATAAATATACGTGCAATCCTGGACAAAAAAATTGAATTTTTATTTCGAAAATTTTTCAGGTGATTTTCCCTAGGGGTATTGCAAAAAATTTCAGGTGAAAAAAATTTATGGAAACCTTATACCAGAAAAATTTATGGAAACCTTATACCAGAAAAATTTATGGAAACCTTATACCAGAAAAATTTATGGAAACCTTATACCAGAAAAATTTATGGAAACCTTATACCAGAAAAATTTTCCCTAGGGGTATTCCCTAGGTGATTTTTTTCACCTGAATTTTTTTGCAATACCCCTAGGGAAAATCACCTGAAAAATTTTCGAAATAAAAATTCAATTTTTTTGTCCAGTATTGCACGGATATTTATTTATAGTGTCCCGTGATGAGATTTTGTTATTTGCAAGAGTCTATCACTTGTAGATCCGCTGAATATATCCCATAATGTGCCCTTCCTTTTATTTGAGCCTCTCACCATGAATCCGGGAATCAAATTTCGATTATGATTTTTTAGATCTATAGTACTTTGAATAATCTTTCCAACGCCGCTTGATTCGACCAAATCAGACGAATAACGAAGGAGATATGGCCAAAACAATGGAGGAACAGCAATTGAGAAACGGCAAAAAACATCCGGAAGTGTCCACAAAATTGACGATTATCGTATCGATCTCGCCCCATGTCGTAGGCCTATGAATTAGCCTCCCATAGCAGCAAGAATAGACCCAATCCGATAAATAACAAAGGAGATATGGCCGAAACGGTGGCATGTGCCGGAAAAAGAAGCTCATCGGGGGCCTCCTCTAATTACGTCGCCGTGGCCTCACTTTTACCAGAAACTGTTTTGACCATATCTCCTTCGTTACTTATCCGATTGGGACGATTCTCGAAGCGTTAGAAACCGTATTCGAAGATCTATAACTTTATGTGATCAAATATCGATTACGAACCGGAATCCAAAATTTCCAACTTTCGATCATTTCCCCTTGGGTACCCCTAGGGAAAATCACCTGAAAAATTTTCGATATAAAAATTCAATTTTTTTATCCACTATTGCACGGATATTTATTTATAGTGTCCCGTGATGAGATTTTGTTATTTGCAAGAGTCTATCACCTGTAGATCCGCCGAATATATCCCAGAATGTGCCCTTCCTTTTATTTGAGCCTCTCACCATGAATCCGGGAATCAAATTTTGATTATGATTTTTTAGATCTATAGTACTTTGAATAATAATTCCAACGCCGCTTGATTCGACCCAATCGGACGAATAACGAAGGAGATATGGCCAAAACAATGGAGGAACAACAATTGAGAAACGGCAAAAAACATCCGGAAGTGTCCACAAAATTGACGATTATCGTATCGCTCTCGCCCCATGTCGTAGGCCTTTGAATTAGCCTCCCATAGCAGAAAGAATCGACCCAATACGATAAATAACGAAGGAGATATTGCCAAAATGGTGGCACGTGCCGGAAAAAGAAGCTCATCGGGGCCCTCCTCTAATTGCGTCGTCGTGGCCTCACTTTTACCAGAAACTGTTTTGACCATATCTCCTTCGTTACTTATCCGATTGGGACGATTCTTGAAGCGTTAGAAACCTTATTCGAAGACCTATAACTTTATGTGATCAAATATCGATTACGAGCCGGAATCCAAAATTTCCTACTTTCGATCATTTCTGTGGGTACCTAGGGAAAATCACCTGAAAAATTTTCGAAATAAAAATTCAATTTTTTTGTCCAGGATTGCACGGATATTTATTTATAGTGTCCCGTGATGAGATTTTGTTATTTGCAAGAGTCTATCACCTGTAGATCCGCCGAATATATCCCATAATGTGCCCTTCGTTTTATTTGAGGCTCTCACCATGAATCCGGGAATCAAATTTCGATTATGATTTTTTAGATCTATAGTACTTTGAATAATATTTCCAAGGCCGCTTGATTCGACCCAATCGGACAAATAACGAAGGAGATATGGCCAAAACAATGGAGGAACAGTAATTGAGAAACGGCAAAAAACATCCGGAGGTGTCGACAAAATTGACGATTATCGTATCGATATCGCCCCATGTCGTAGGCCTTTGAATTAGCCTCCCATAGTAGCAAGAATCGACCCAATCCGATAAATAACGAAGGAGATATTGCCGAAAGGGTGGCATGTGCCGGAAAAAGAAGCTCATCGGGGGCCTCCTCTAATTGCGTCGTCGTGGCCTCACTTTTACCAGAAACTGTTTTGACCATATCTCCTTCGTTACTTATCCGATTGGGACGATTCTCGAAGAGTTAGAAACCTTATTCGAAGACCTATAACTTTATGTGATCAAATATCGATTACGAGCCGGAATCCAAAATTTCCAACTTTCGATCATTTCCCCTAGGGGTACCCCTAGGGAAAATCACCTGAAAAATTTTCGAAATGAAAATTCAATTTTTTTATCCAGTATTGCACGGAAATTTATTTATAGTGTCCCGTGATGAGATTTTGTTATTTGCAAGAGTCTATCACCTGTAGATCCGCCGTATATATCCCAGAATGTGCCCTTCCTTTTATTTAAGCCTCTCACCATGAATCCGGGAATCAAATTTCGATTATGATTTTTTAGATCTATAGTACTTTGAATAATATTTCCAACGCCGCTTGATTCGGCCCAATCGTACGAATAACGAAGGAGATATGGCCAAAACAATGGAGGAACAACAATTGAGAAACGGCAAAAAACATCCGGAAGTGTCGACAAAATTGACGATTATCGTATCGATCTCGCCCCATGTCGTAGGCCTTTGAATTAGCCTCCCATTGCAGCAATAATCGAGCCAATCTGATAAATAACGAAGGATATATTGCCGAAACGGTGGCATGTGCCAGAAAAAGAAGCTCATCGGGGGCCTCCTCTAATTGCGCTGCCGTGGCCTCGACTTTTACCGTAAATGCTTTGACCATATCTCCTTCGTTACTTATCCGATTGGGACGATTCTCGAAGCGTTAGAAACCTTTATCGATGACCTATAACTTTATGTGATCAAATATCGATTACGAGCCGGAATCCAAAATTTCCAACTTTCGATCATTTCCCCTAGGGGTACCCCTAGGGAAAATCACCTGAAAAATTTTCGAAATAAAAATTCAATTTTTTTGTCTAGTATTGCACGGATATTTATTTATAGTGTCTCGTGATGAGATTTTGTTATTTGCAAGAGTCTATCACCTGTAGATCCGTCGAATATATCCCAGAATATGCCCTTCCTTTTATTTGAGCCTCTCACCATGAATCCGGGAATCAAATTTCGATTATGATTTTGCAGATCTATAGTACTTTGAATAATCTTTCCAAAGCCTCTTTATTCGACCCAATCGGACGAATAACGAAGGAGATATGACCAAAACAATGGAGGAACAGCAATTGAGAAACGGCAAAAAACATTCGGAAGTGTCGACAAAATTGACGATTATCGTATCGATCTCGCCCCATGTCGTCGGCCTTTGAATTAGCCTCCCATAGAAGCAAAAATCGACCCAATCCGATAAATAATGAAGGAGATATTGCCGAAACGGTGGCATGTGCCGGAAAAAGAAGTTCATCGGGGGCTTCCTCTAATTGCGTCGTCGTGGCGTGACTTTTACCAGAAACTGTTTTGACCATATCTCCTTCGTTACTTATCCGATTGGGACGATTCTCGAAGTGTTAGAAACCTTATTCGAAGACCTATAACTTTATGTGATCAAATATCGATTACGAACCGGAATCCAAAATTTCCAACTTTCGATCATTTCCCCTAGGGGTACCCCTAGGGAAAATCACCTGAAAAATTTTCGAAATAAAAATTCAATTTTTTTGTCCAGTATTACACGGATATTTATTTATAGTGTCCCCTGATGAGATTTTGTTATTTTCAAGAGTCTATCACCTGTACATCCGCCGAATATATCCCAGAATGTGCCCTTCCTTTTATTTGAGCCTCTCACCATGAATCCGGGAATCAAATTTCGATTATGATTTTTTAGATCTATAGTACTTTGAATAATCTTTCCAAAGCCGCTTGATTCGACCCAATCGGACGAATAACAAAGGAGATATGGCCAAAACAATGGAGGAACAGCAATTGAGAAACGGCAAAAAACATTCGGAAGTGTCGACAAAATTGATGATTATCGTATCGATCTCACCCCATGTCGTAGGCCTTTGAATTAGCCTCCCATAGCAGCAAGAATCGACCCAATCCGATAAATAACGAAGGATATATTGCCGAAACGGTGGCATGTGCCGGAAAAAAAAGCTCATCGGTGGCCTCCTCTAGTTGCGCAACGACGCTTGATTCGACCCAATCGGACGAATAACGAAGGAGATATGGCCAAAACAATGGAGGAACATCAATTGAGAAACGGCAAAAAATATCCGGAAGTGTCGACAAAATTGACGATTATCGTATCGATCTCACCCCATGTCGTAGGCCTTTGAATTAGCCTCCAATAGCAGCAAGAATCGACCCAATCCGATAAATAACGAAGGAGATATTGCCGAAAGGGTGGCATGTGCCGGAAAAAGAAGCTCATCGGGGGCCTCCTCTAATTGCGCGCTGCCGTGGCCTAACTTTTACCGTAAACTGCTTTGACCATATCTCCTTCACATTTATCCGATTGGGACGATTCTCAAAGCGTTAGAAACCTTATTCGAGACCTATAACTTTATGTGATCAAATATCGATTACGAGCCTAATCCAAAATTTCCTACTTTCGATCATTTCCCTAGGGTACCCTCAGGAAAATCACCTGAAAGATTTTCGAAATAAAAATTCAATTTTTTTGCCCAGGATTGCACGGATATTTATTTATAGTGTCCCGTGATGAGATTTTGTTATTTGCAAGAGTCTATCACCTGTAGATCCGCCGAATATATCCCAGAATGTGCCCTTCCTTTTATTTGAGCCTCTCACCATGAATCCGGGAATCAAATTTCGATTATGATTTTTTAGATCTATAGTACTTTGAATAATCTTTCCAAAGCCGCTTTATTCGACCCAATCGGACGAATAACGAAGGAGATATGGCCAAAACAATGGAGGAACAGCAATTGAGAAACGGCAAAAAACATCCGGAAGTGTCGACAAAATTGACGATTATCGTATCGATCTCGCCCCATGTCGTCGGCCTTTGAATTAGCCTCCCATAGAAGCAAGAATCGACCCAATATGATAAATAATGAAGGAGATATTGCCGAAACGGTGGCATGTGCCGGAAAAAGAAGTTCATCGGGGGCTTCCTCTAATTGCGTCGTCGTGGCGTGACTTTTACCAGAAACTGTTTTGACCATATCTCCTTCGTTACTTATCCGATTGGGACGATTCTCGAAGCGTTAGAAACCTTATTCGAAGACCTATAACTTTATGTGATCAAATATCGATTACGAACCGGAATCCAAAATTTCCAACTTTCGATCATTTCCCCTAGGGGTACCCCTAGAAAAAATCACCTGAAAAATTTTCGAAATAAAAATTCAATTTTTTTGTCCAGTATTGCACGGATATTTATTTATAGTGTCCCGTGATGAGATTTTGTTATTTTCAAGAGTCTATCACCTGTAGATCCGCCGAATATATCCCAGAATGTGCCCTTCCTTTTATTTGAGCCTCTCACCATGAATCCGGGAATCAAATTTCGATTTTGATTTTTTAGATCTATAGTACTTTGAATAATCTTTCCAAAGCCGCTTGATTCGACCCAATCGGACGAATAACGAAGGAGATATGGCCAAAACAATGGAGGAACAGCAATTGAGAAACGGCAAAAAACATCCGGAAGTGTCGACAAAATTGACGATTATCGTATCGATCTCGCCCCATGTCGTAGGCCTTCGAATTAGCCTCCCATCGCAGCAAGAATCGACCCAATCCGATAAATAACGAAGGAGATATTGCCGAAACGGTGGCATGTGCCGGAAAAAGAAGCTCATCGGGGGCCTCCTCTAGTTGCGCAACGACGCTTGATTCGACCCAATCGGACGAATAACGAAGGAGATATGGCCAAAACAATGGAGGAACATCAATTGAGAAACGGCAAAAAATATCCGGAAGTGTCGACAAAATTGACGATTATCGTATCGATCTTACCCCATGTCGTAGGCCTTTGAATTAGCCTCCAATAGCAGCAAGAATCGACCCAATCCGATAAATAACGAAGGAGATATTGCCGAAAGGGTGGCATGTGCCGGAAAAAGAAGCTCATCGGGGGCCTCCTCTAATTGCGTCGTCGTGGCCTAACTTTTACCAGAAACTGTTTTGACCATATCTCCTTCGTTACTTATCCGATTGGGACGATTCTCAAAGCGTTAGAAACCTTATTCGGAGACCTATAACTTTATGTGATCAAATATCGATTACGAGCCGGAATCCAAAATTTCCTACTTTCGATCATTTCCCCTAGGGGTACCCCTAGGGAAAATCACCTGAAAGATTCTCGAAATAAAAATTCAATTTTTTTGCCCAGGATTGCACGGATATTTATTTATAGTGTCCCGTGATGAGATTTTGTTATTTGCAAGAGTCTATCACCTGTAGATCCGCCGAATATATCCCAGAATGTGCCCTTCCTATTATTTGAGCCTCTCACCATGAATCAGGGAATCAAATTTCGATTATGATTTTTTACATCTATAGTACTTTGAATAATCTTTCCAACGCCGCTTGATTAGACCCAATCGGACGAATAACGAAGGAGATATGGCCAAAACAATGGAGGAACAACAATTGAGAAACGGAAAAAAACATCCGGAAGAGTCCACAAAATTGACGATTATCATATCGATCTCACCCATGTCGTAGGCCTTTGAATTAGCCTCCCATAGCAGCAAGAATCGACCCAATCCGATAAATAACGAAGGAGATATTGCCGAAATGGTGGCATGTGCCGGAAAAAGAAGCTCATCGGGGGCCTCCTCTAATTGCGTCGTCGTGGCCTGACTTTTACCAGAAACTGTTTTGACCATATATCCTTCGTTACTTATCCTATTTGGACGATTCTCGAAGCGTTAGAAACCTTATTCGAAGACCTATAACTTTATGTGATCAAATATCGATTACGAGCCGGAATCCAAAATTTCCTACATTCGATCATTTCCCTTGGGGGTACCCCTAGGGAAAATCACCTGAAAAATTATCGAAATAAAAATTCAATTTTTTTGTCCATGATTGCACGGATATTTATTTATAGTGTCCCGTGATGAGATTTTGTTATTTGCAAGAGTCCATCACCTGTAGATCCGCCGAATATATCCCAGAATGTGCCCTTCCTTTTATTTGAGCCTCTCACCATGAATCCGGGAATCAAATTTCGATTATGATTTTTTAGATCTATAGTACTTTGAATAATCTTTCCAACGCCGCTTGATTCGACCCAATCGGACGAATAACGAAGGAGATATGGCCAAAACAATGGAAGAACACCAATTGAGAAACGGCAAAATACATCCGGAAGCGTCGACAAAATTGACGATTATCGTATCGATCTCACCCCATGTCGTAGGCCTTTGAATTAGCCTCCCATAGCAGCAAGAATCGACCCAATCCGATAAATAACGAAGGAGATATTGCCAAAAGGGTGGCATGTGCCGGAAAAAGAAGCTCATCGGGGGCCTCCTCTAATTGCGTCGTCGTGGCCTCACTTTTACCAGAAACTGTTTTGACCATATCTCCTTCGTTACTTATCCGATTGGGATGATTCTCGAAGCGTTAGAAACCTTATTCGAAGACCTATAACTTTATGTGATCAAATATCGATAACGAGCCGGAATCCAAAATTTCCAACTTTCGATCATTTCCCATAGGGGTACCCCTAGGGAAAATCACCTGAAAAATTTTCGAAATAAAAATTCAATTTTTTTGTCCAGTATTGCATGGATATTTATTTATAGTGTCCCGTGATTAGATTTTGTTATTTTCAAGAGTCTATCACCTGTAGATCCGCCGAATATATCCGAGAATGTGCCCTTCCTTTTATTTGAGCCTCTCACCATGAATCCGGGAATCAAATTTCGATTTTGATTTTTTAGATCTATAGTACATTGAATAATCTTTCCAACGCCGCTTGATTCGACCCAATCGGACGAATAACGAAGGAGATATGGCCAAAACAATGGAGGAACAGCAATTGAGAAACGGCAAAAAACATCCGGAAGTGTCCACAAAATTGACGATTATCGTATCGATCTCGCCCCATGTCGTAGGCCTTTGAATTAGCCTCCCATAGCAGCAAGAATCGACCCAATCCGATAAATAACGAAGGAGATATTGCCGAAACGGTGGCATGTGCCGGAAAAAGAAGCTCATCGGGAAGCCTCCTCTAATTGCGTCGCGTGGCCTCACTTTTACCAGAAACTGTTTTGACCATATCTCCTTCGTTACTTATCCGATTGGGACGATTCTCGAAGCGTTAGAAACCTTATTCGAAGACCTATAACTTTATGCGATCAAATATCGATTACGAACCGGAATCCAAAATTTCCAACTTTCGATCATTTCCCCCAGGGGTACCCCTAGGGAAAATCACCTGAAAAATTTTCGAAATAAAAATTCAATTTTTTTATCCAGGATTGCACGGATATTTATTTATAGTGTCCCGTGATGAGATTTTGTTATTTGCAAGAGTCTATCACCTGTAGATCCGCCGAATATATCCCAGAATGTGCCCTTCCTTTTATTTGAGCCTCTCACCATGAATCAGGGAATCAAATTTCGATTATGATTTTTTACATCTATAGTACATTGAATAATCTTTCCAACGGCGCTTGATTCGACCCAATCGGACGAATAACGAAGGAGATATGACCAAAACAATGGAGGACCAACAATTGAGAAACGGCAAAAAACATCCGGAAGTGTCCACAAAATTGACGATTATCGTATCGATCTCACCCATGTCGCAGGGCTTTGAATTAGCCTCCCATAGCATCAAGAATCGACCCAATCCGATAAATAATGAAGGAGATATTCCCGAAACGGTGGCATGTGCCGGAAAAAGAAGCTCATCGGGGGCCTCCTCTAATTGCGTCGTCGTGGCGTGACTTTTACCAGAAACTGTTTTGACCATATCTCCTTCGTTACTTATCCGATTGGGACGATTCTCGAAGCGTTAGAAACCTTATTCGAAGACCTATAACTTTATATGATCAAATATTGATTACGAACCGAAATCCAAAATTTCCAACTTTCGATCATTTCCCCTAGGGGTACCCCTAGGGAAAATCAACTGAAAAATTTTCGAAATAAAAATTCAATTTTTTTGTCCAGTATTGCACGTATATTTATTTATAGTGTCCCGTGATGATATTTTGTTATTTGCAAAAGTCTATCACCTGTAGATCCGCCGAATATGTCCCAGAATGTGCCCTTCCTTTTATTTGAGCCTCTCACCATGAATCTGGGAATCAAATTTCGATTATGATTTTTTATATCTATAGTACTTTGAATAATCTTTCCAACGCCGCTTGATTCGACCCAATCGGATGAATAACGAAGGAGATATGGCCAAAACAATGGAGGAACACCAATTGAGAAACGGCAAAAAACATCCGGAAGCGTCGACAAAATTGACGATTATCGTATCGATCTCACCCCATGTCGTAGGCCTTTCAATTAGCCTCCCATAGCAGCAAGAATCCACCCAATCCGATAAATAATTAAGGAGATATTGCCGAAAGGGTGGCATGTGCCGGAAAAAGAAGCTCATCGGGGGCCTCCTCTAATTGCGTCGTCGTGGCCTGACTTTTACCAGAAACTATTTTGACCATATCTCCTTCGTTACTTATCCGATTAGGACGATTTTCGAAGCTTTAGAAACCTTATTCGAATACCTATAACTTTATGTGATCAAATATCGATTACGAGCCGGAATCCAAAATTTCCTACTTTCGATCATTTCCCCTAGGGGTACCCCTAGGGAAAATCACCTGAAAAATTTTCGAAATAAAAATTCAATTTTTTTGTACAGTATTGCACGGATATTTATTTATAGTGTCCCGTGATGATATTTTGTTATTTGCAAAAGTCTATCACCTGTAGATCCGCCGAATATATCCCAGAATGTGCCCTTCCTTTTATTTGAGCCTCTCACCATGAATCTGGGAATCAAATTTCGATTATGATTTTTTCTATCTATAGTACTTTGAATAATCTTTCCAACGCCGCTTGATTCGACCCAATCGGACGAATAACGAAGGAGATATGGCCAAAATAATGGAGGAACAGCAATTGAGAAACGACAAAAAACATGCGGAAGCGTCGACAAAATTGACGATTATCGTATCGATCTCGCCCCATGTCGTAGGCCTTTGAATTAGCCTCCCATAGCAGCAAGAATCGACCCAATCCGATAAATAACGAAGGAGATATTGCCGAAACGGTGGCATGTGCCGGAAAAAGAAGCTCATCGGGGGCCTCCTCTAATTGCGTCGTCGTGGCCTCACTTTTACCACAAACTGTTTTGACCATATCTCCTTCGTTACTTATCCGATTGGGACAATTCTTGAAGCGTTAGAAACCTTATTCGAAGACCTATAACTTTATGTGATCAAATATCGATTACGAGCCGGAATCCAAAATTTCCAACTTTCGATCATTTCCCCTAGGGGTACCCCTAGAGAAAATCACCTGAAAAATTTTCGAAATAAAAATTCAATTTTTTTGTCCAGGATTGCACGGATATTTATTTATAGTGTCCCGTGATGAGATTTTGTTATTTTCAAGAGTCTATCACCTGTAGATCCGCCGAATATATACCAGAATGTGCCCTTCCTTTTATTTGAGCCTCTCACCATGAATCTGGGAATCAAATTTCGATTTTGAATTTTTAGATCTATAGTACTTTGAATAATCTTTCCAACGCCGCTTGATTCGACCCAATCGGACGAATAACGAAGGAGATATGGCCAAAAAAATGGAGGAACATCAATTGAGAAACGGAAAAAAACATCCGGAAGTGTCCACAAAATTGACGATTATCGTATCGATCTCACCCCATGTCGTAGGCCTTTGAATTAGCCTCCCATATCAGCAAGAATCAACCCAATACGATAAATAACGAAGGATATATGGCTGAAACGGTGGCATGTGCCGGAAAAAGAAGCTCATCGGGGGCCTACTCTAATTGCGTCGCCGTGGCCTCACTTTTACCAGAAACTGTTTTGACCATATCTCCTTCGTTACTCATCCGATTGGGACGATTCTCGAAGCGTTAGAAACCTTATTCGAAGACCTATAACTTTATGTGATCAAATATCGATTACGAACCGGAATACAAAATTTCCAACTTTCGATCATTTCCCCTAGGGGTACCCCTAGGGAAAATCACCTGAAAAATTTTCGAAATAAAAATTCAATTTTTTTGTCCAGGATTGCACGGATATTTATTTATAGTGTCCCGTGATGAGATTTTGTTATTTGCAAGAGTCTATCACCTGTAGATCTGCCGAATATATCCCAGAATGTCCCTTCCTTTCATTTGAGCCTCTCACCATGAATCAGGGAATCAAATTTCGATTATGATTTTTTAGATCTATAGTAATTTGAATAATCTTTCCAAAACCGCTTGATTCGACCCAATCGGACGAATAACGAAGGAGATGTGGCCAAAACAATGGAGGAACAGCAATTGAGAAATGGCAAAAAACATCCGGAAGTGTCCACAAAATTGACGATTATCGTATCGATCTCGCCCCATGTCATAGGCCTTTGAATAAGCCTCCCATTTCAGCAAGAATCGACCCAATCCGATAAATAACGAAGGAGATATTGCCGAAACGGTGGCATGTGCCGGAAAAAGAAGCTCATCGGGGGCCTCCTCTAATTGCGTCGTCGTGGCCTGACTTTTACCAGAAACTGTTTTGACCATATCTCCTTCGTTACTTATCCTATTGGGACGATTCTCTAAGCGTTAGAAACCTTATTCGAAGACCTGTAACTTTATGTGATCAAATATCGATTACAGTAGGAATCCAAAATTTCCTACATTCGATCATTTCCCCTAGGGGTACCCCTAAGGAAAATCACCTGAAAAATTTTCGAAATAAAAATTCAATTTTTTTGTCCAGGATTGCACGGATAATTAATTATAGTGTCCCGTGATGAGATTTTGTTATTTGCAAGAGTCTATCACCTGTAGATCCGCCGAATATATCCCAGAATGTGCCCTTCCTTTTAATTGAGCCTCTCACCATAAATCCGGGAATCAAATTTCGATTTTGATTTTTTAGATCTATAGTACTTTGAATAATCTTTCCAACGCCGCTTGATTCGACCCAATCGGACGAATAACGAAGGAGATATGGCCAAAATAATGGAGGAACAGCAATTGAGAAACGGCAAAAAACATCCGGAAGTGTCCACAAAATTGACGATTATCGTATCGATCTCGCCCCATGTCGTAGGCCTTTGAATTAGCCTCCCATAGCAGCAAGAATCGACCCAATCCGATAAATAACGAAGGAGATATTGCCGAAACGGTGGCATGTGCCGGAAAAAGAAGCTCATCGGGGGCCTCCTCTAATTGCGTCGCCGTGGCCTCACTTTTACCAGAAACTGTTTTGACCATATCTCCTTCGTTACTTATCCGATTGGGACGATTCTCGAAGCGTTAGAAACCTTATTCGAAGACCTATAACTTTATGTGATCAAATATCGATTACGAACCGGAATCCAAAATTTCCAACTTTCGATCATTTCCCTAGGTACCCACAGGAAAATCACCTGAAAAATTTTCGAAATAAAAATTCAATTTTTTGTCCAGGATTGCACGGATATTTATATATAGTGTCCCGTGATGAGATTTTGTTATTTGCAAGAGTCTATCACCTGTAGATCCGCCGAATATATCTCACAATGTGCCCTTCCTTTTATTTGAGCCTCTCACCATGAATTCGGGAATCAAATTTCAATTTTGATTTTTTACATCTATAGTACTTTGAATAATCTTTCCAACGCCGCTTGATTCAACCCAATCGGACGAATAACAAAGGAGATATGGCCAAAACAATGGAGGAACAACAATTGAGAAACGGCAAAAAACATCCGGAAGTGTCCACAAAATTGACGATTATCGTATCAATCTCGCCCCATGTCGCAGGCCTTTGAATTATCCTCCCATAGCAGCAAGAATCGACCCAATCCTATAAATAACGAAGGAGATATTGCCAAAACGGTGGCATGTGCCGGAAAAAGAAGCTCAGAGGGGGCCTCCTCTAATTGCGTCGTCGTGGCCTCACTTTTACCAGAAACTGTTTTGACCATATCTCCTTCGTTACTTATCCGATTGGGATGATTCTCAAAATGTTAGAAACCTTATTCGAAGACCTATAACTTTATGTGATCAAATATCGATTACGAGCCGGATCCAAAATTTCCTACATTCGATCATTTCCCCTAGGGGTACCCCTAGGGGAAAATCACCTGAAAAATTTTCGAAATAAAAATTCAATTTTTTTGTCTAGTATTGCACGGATATTTATTTATAGTGTCCCGTGATGAGATTTTGTTATTTGCAAGAGTCTATCACCTGTAGATCCGCCGAATATATCCCAGAATGTGCCCTTCCTTTTATTTGAGCCTCTCACCATGAATACGGGAATCAAATTTCGATAATGATTTTTTAGATCTATAGTACTTTGAATAGTCTTTCCCAAAACCGCTTGATTCGACCCAATCGGACGAATAACGAAGGAGATATGGGCAAAACAATGGAGGAACAACAATTGAGAAATGGCAAAAAACATCCGGAAGTGTCCACAAAATTGACGATTATCGTATCGATCTCGCCCCATGTCGTAGGCCTTTGAATTAGCCTCCCATAGCAGCAATAATCGACCAAATCCGATAAATAACGAAGGAGATATTTCCGAAACGGTGGCATGTGCCGGAAAAAGAAGCTCATCGGGGGCCTCCTCTAATTGCGTCGTCGTGGCCTGACTTTTACCAGAAACTGTTTTGACCATATCTCCTTCGTTACTTATCCTATTGGGACGATTCTCTAAGCGTTAGAAACCTTATTCGAAGACCTGTAACTTTATGTGATCAAATATCGATTACGAGCCGGAATCCAAAATTTCCTACATTCGATCATTTCCCCTAGGGGTACCCCTAAGGAAAATCACCTGAAAAATTTTCGAAATAAAAATTCAATTTTTTTGTCCAGGATTGCACGGATAATTAATTATAGTGTCCCGTGATGAGATTTTGTTATTTGCAAGAGTCTATCACCTGTAGATCCGCCAAATATATCCCAGAATGTGCCCTTCCTTTTAATTGAGCCTCTCACCATAAATCCGGGAATCAAATTTCGATTTTGATTTTTTAGATCTATAGTACTTTGAATAATCTTTCCAACGCCGCTTGATTCGACCCAATCGGACGAATAACGAAGGAGATATGGCCAAAATAATGGAGGAACAGCAATTGAGAAACGGCAAAAACATCCTAAGTGTCCACAAAATTGACGATTATCGTATCGATCTCGCCCCATGTCGTAGTCCTTTGATTTTGCCTCATAGCATCAAGAATCGTCCCAATCCGTTAAATAACGAAGGAGATATTGCCAAACGGTGGCATGTGCGGAAAAAGAAGCTCATCGGGGCCTCCTCTAATTGCGTCGTCGTGGCCTCACTTTTACGAAGCTGTTTTGACCATATCTCCTTCGTTACTTATCCGATTGGGACGATTCTTGAAGCGTTAGAAACCTTATTCAAGACCTATAACTTTATGTGATCAAATATCGATTACGAGCCTAATCCAAATTTCCAACTTTCGATCATTTCCCAGGGTACCTAGGAAAATCACTGAAAAATTTTCAAATAAAAATTCAATTTTTGTCCAGGATTGCACGGATATTTATATATAGTGTCCCGTGATGAGATTTTGTTATTTGCAAGAGTCTATCACCTGTAGATCCGCCGAATATATCTCACAATGTGCCCTTCCTTTTATTTGAGCCTCTCACCATGAATTCGGGAATCAAATTTCAATTTTGATTTTTTACATCTATAGTACTTTGAATAATCTTTCCAACGCCGCTTGATTCAACCCAATCGGACGAATAACAAAGGAGATATGGCCAAAACAATGGAGGAACAACAATTGAGAAACGGCAAAAAACATCCGGAAGTGTCCACAAAATTGACGATTATCGTATCGATCTCACCCCATGTCGCAGGCCTTTGAATTATCCTCCCATAGCAGCAAGAATCGACCCAATCCGATAAATAACGAAGGAGATATTGCCAAAACGGTGGCATGTGCCGGAAAAAGAAGCTCAGAGGGGGCCTCCTCTAATTGCGTCGTCGTGGCCTCACTTTTACCAGAAACTGTTTTGACCATATCTCCTTCGTTACTTATCCGATTGGGATGATTCTCGAAATGTTAGAAACCTTATTCGAAGACCTATAACTTTATGTGATCAAATATCGATTACGAGCCGGATCCAAAATTTCCTACATTCGATCATTTCCCCTAGGGGTACCCCTAGGGGAAAATCACCTGAAAAATTTTCGAAATAAAAATTCAATTTTTTTGTCTAGTATTGCACGGATATTTATTTATAGTGTCCCGTGATGAGATTTTGTTATTTGCAAGAGTCTATCACCTGTAGATCCGCCGAATATATCCCAGAATGTGCCCTTCCTTTTATTTGAGCCTCTCACCATGAATACGGGAATCAAATTTCGATAATGATTTTTTAGATCTATAGTACTTTGAATAGTCTTTCCCAAAACCGCTTGATTCGACCCAATCGGACGAATAACGAAGGAGATATGGCCAAAACAATGGAGGAACAACAATTGAGAAATGGCAAAAAACATCCGGAAGTGTCCACAAAATTGACGATTATCGTATCGATCTCGCCCCATGTCGTAGGCCTTTGAATTAGCCTCCCATAGCAGCAATAATCGACCAAATCCGATAAATAACGAAGGAGATATTTCCGAAACGGTGGCATGTGCCGGAAAAAGAAGCTCATCGGGGGCCTCCTCTAATTGCGTCGTCGTGGCCTAACTTTTACCAGAAACTGTTTTGACCATATCTCCTTCGTTACTTATCCGATTGGGACGATTCTCGAAGCGTTAGAAACCTTATTCGAAGGCCTATAATTTTATGTGATCAAATATCGATTACGAGCCGGAATCCAAAATTTCCAACTTTCGATCATTTCCCCTAGGGGTACCCCTAGGGAAAATCACCTGAAAAATTTTCGAAATAAAAATTCAATTTTTTTGTCCAGGATTGCACGGATATTTATATATAGTGTCCCGTGATGAGATTTTGTTATTTGCAAGAGTCTATCACCTGTAGATCCGCCGAATATATCTCACAATGTGCCCTTCCTTTTATTTGAGCCTCTCACCATGAATTCGGGAATCAAATTTCAATTTTGATTTTTTACATCTATAGTACTTTGAATAATCTTTCCAACGCCGCTTGATTCAACCCAATCGGACGAATAACGAAGGAGATATGGCCAAAACAATGGAGGTAGAGCAATTGAGAAACGGCAAAAAACATCCGGAAGTGTCCACAAAATTGACGATTATCGTATCGATCTCACCCCCTGTCGCAGGCCTTTGAATTATCCTCCCATATCAGCAAGAATCAACCCAATCCGATAAATAACGAAGGAGATATAGCCGAAACGGTGGCATGTGCCGAAAAAAGAAGCTTATCGGGGGCCTCCTCTAATTGCGTCGTCGTGGCCTGACTTTTACCAGAAACTGTTTTGACCATATCTCCTTCGTTACTTATCCGATTGGGATGATTCTCGAAGCGTTAGAAACCTTATTCGAAGACCTATAACTTTATGTGATCAAATATCGATTACGAGCCGGAATCCAAAATTTCCAACTTTCGATCATTTCCCTTGGGGGTACTATATGTGTAAGATGTAAGTCGTTCATTTGGTTACTTGTACTAGCGTAATTGCTAACCCCTATGGGGACCCGTTTTGGGGAAATTCGTTTTATGAATTTCAGGTCAGGTTCATCGAGACGAGCGGGTGCTGGACCAGTATGCGGATGATGGCCGTGCGTGATGATTGTGCACGAGTGGTGTCTTGTTGCTTTCTATCTTTTACCTTTGTGGTCTTTAAACTAATAGAAGTACTCGAGTACTTAAGAACTTTTACTTGTCGGGATTGTATTGTTGTTTATTATGTTGTGATGGATTATGGTGTCATGTTTGACCGGTTGAACCGGATGAATTATTTTGTTGGGCGTCTTTATGACGAGGTATTTTTCTGTTGTTTCTGTGAGTCGATGAGTATGATGCTTGTTCAGCCTGGTGGGTCCCATGTAGGGATTCACGGCGCTTTAATATACCTCGGATATCCTGGGGGGTGTTACAGAAAATGGTATCAGAGCTCTAGGTTTATGGATACCTAGGCTTGTCGGTTTATTGGGTCTTGTTGTATTTTGTTTTTGCACATCATCATCACGCTGCCATGATTCCGGTACTACCAGTGCCCGTAAGTTTTCTTTCCTTTGTTCCTTATACTCTTGTATCGTACCCCTAGTTCTCGATTTGCGATCGTTCTTTTCTTGTACTTACCATCGTATGGCTTTTGCTACTTATTTAACTCCAGTATGGATGCTGGAAGAGGTCGTGGTCGTGGTCGCGGTCGTGGTCGTGGACGCGGCCGGGGACGTGGGGCAGCCGGTGGGGCGGCCACGTCACAGTCTTCGAGGCCGCAGATCGGCGGCCGTCACGATCATGCTTCCTCTCGGGAGCGCGCCGATCTTGGTATTGCGGGCTTATGGAGCAAATGGTGAATCAAATGGCGCGATAGCTCGGGCGGTTCGAGAACACGATCCGGCCCATACTAATCGGGCGGAGCGACCGTTGGCTTCAGGATGTCATCAAGATGCATCCTCCTCGGTTCGGGAGCTTGGACCCGATCGGGTGGGAGGGTGGGTCAAGGAGATATCTAAAGTCTTCACCGCCACCAATCTGTCAGGGGACCGTAAGGTCCTATTGCCCGATACTTCCTCCGGGGGCCTACGGATTGGTGGGAGGCCGTTGGGCCCAAGGACCATGTTGCTTCGTGGTCGAATTCCAAGAACCGATGGAGATCGAATATTGCCGTGGCGGTCAAAGTGTGCTCGAGTACATGCTTTCTATGATGCTCAACCACGGGACATCCCCGTATCTCAGGCTATTGCCGACTTTAACAAGGAGTTGGGTTATGTGAAGACCCAAGTTGTCGAGGAGAGCGACAAAATTTTCCATTTTTCCAGACGGATGAAATTGTCGATTCGGGACTATATGTCGGGGCTCGTCTGTACTACCTTGAAGGATTACCAGAGTAGGGCCCTTGCTTATGATATGTCTGTGACGGCGAGTGAGGCGGCCCGCGAGAGCAAGAAGCAGAAGTCTGCCGGGAATTTTTCAGGCCACAAAGGTGGGGGTCAGCAGAAATTCCAGTCTGCTAACTTTTCCGCCGGCGGTGGCCCAGCTCGATCTAGTGGGTTTCCCCGCAGGGCAGCCAGTGCCCCTTCTCGAGAGGTGAAGTGTTTCAACTGTGGCCAGCCAGGCCACATCATTCGTAATTGTCCGAGTCCTTTGCTGACATGTAATCAGTGTGGCGGCCGGTCACGGTGCGTCTGTCCGAGAGGGAGAACATCTTTGGTGCCCGGGTTTCCATTCCAGCGCTTAGGGAACCAAGTGTGAATCAGGGATCGCTTGCTCCTCAATCTCCGCCGAGTGCTAGTCGGGGGAGAGGTCGGGGTCAGCCCTCCAAGGGGGGAGCTTCCAGCGTCGGCTCAGCCCACCCGCATGTCTATGAGATGCGGAGAGCCGATGATCCAGCGGCTACCGTAGCGACAGGAACCGTTCATATTCTTTCTCATCCTGTCAGTGTGCTTTTCGATTCTGGTGCTACGCATTCGTTCATATCTCTGGATTGTGTGCGCCGTTTGAGTCTCGACCGTTTGACGCCTTGTGAGCCCTTCATCGTTAAGCTTCCTAGCAGTGATAGGATCGTTGGTGATCAGGAGGTTCGAGACTGTTCTGTGTTTATTTGTGATAGGGCTTGGCCCTCTAATCTTATTGTTGTGGGTATTGAGGGTGAGGACTTAATTCTCGGGGATGATTGGCTCGAGCGGCATGGTGCAATCATGAACTACCGCACGAGAATCATCACCATGTTAGCCGATGATGGCACCGAGCACTCTTTCGCCGGGCGAAAGAGGGGGAACCACAAATTCGTTATTAACGCCTTGAAGGCGATGAGACTCCTGCGAAAGGGGTGTACCGGCTATTGGTGCTACCCCTTGAAGGTGGAGAGTGGTGGAGTCGAGCTTTCGTCGATTCCAATCGTTAATGAGTTTTCTGATATTTTTCCTGACGAGTTACTGGGATTGCCACCGGATGGTGAGGTCGAGTTCGCTATAGATTTAGAGCCGGGTGCGGCTCCTATTTCGAAGACGCCCTATCGCATGGCACCTTCAAAGATGTCCGAGTTGAAGAAGCAGTTGAGTGAGCTTCTTGAGTCGGGGTATGTTCGACCGAGCGCCTCGCCTTGGGGCGCACCGGTCCTGTTTGTGTGGAAGAAGGATGGTTCACTACGTTTGTGTATCGACTATCGTGAACTAAACAAGGTGACCATCAAAAACAAGTATCCTTTGCCGAGAATTGACGACTTGTTCGACCAGTTGCAGGGAGCTGCGGTATTCTCAAAGATTGATTTGAAATCGGGGTACTATCAGCTCCGGGTGAGAGAGTCCGATGTGCCGAAGACAGCTTTTTGGATGAGATACGGACATTATGAGTTTGTAGTTATGCCTTTCGGATTAACTAATGCGCCGGCGGTGTTCATGCAGTTGATGAACAAAGTCTTTATCGAGTATTTGGATAAGTGTGTCGTCGTCTTCATTGATGATATTCTTATTTATTCGAGGAACGAGGAAGAGCATGCCCATCATTTGCGGATAGTGTTAGACATTTTGAGGGCCGAGCAACTCTATGCGAAGTTCTCGAAATGTGAGTTCTGGCTGAAGGAAGTGATGTTTTTGGGTCACGTGATTTGGTAGAGAGGGTTCGTGTAGATCCGCGAGAAGATCGAGGCGGTATTGGATTGGGCACCGCCCAAAACGTGAGAGAGCTCCGAAGTTTCTTGGGTTTGGTGGCTACTCGTAGGTTCGTCGAGGTTTCTCGGCGGCTCGACCACTTACACGATTGCTCCGAAATCCGAGAAGTTAAATGCGGAATGACGAGAGGCGATTGATTTTGAGGAATCGAAGAAGCGTTTGACTTCACCCGGTTTTGGCGCGCCATGTGGCAACGAGGATTCGCCATTTATAGCGATGCTTGGTCGTGGTCTTGGGTGCGTATTAATGCGGCACGGCAAGACCATTGCCTTTGCGTCGAGACATTGAGGCCGTATGAGCTTAACTACCCTACCCATGATTTGGAGTTAGCGGCGGTCGTATTCGCGCTCAAGATTTGGCGTCACTATCTTTTCGGCTCGCATGCCGATTTTACCGATCACAAAAGTCCGAAATACATATTTACTCGGCGGGAGTTGAATATGAGGAAGAGGAGGTGGTTAGAGCCGATTAAGGATTATGACCTCGAAATCCTTTATCATCCGGCAAGGCGACGTCGTGGCCGACGCCTTGAGTTGAAACCGATTGCATTGCGATCGCTTGAGATCCTTACGTCTCGGTCCGAGCTTGGCGAGCTTTGATCGAGTTAGATGTTGAGGTTACATTGCCGGAACGTCGGGCGCTTTTGTGCTTTGGAAATTTCGTCGTCTTTGATCGATGAGATTAAGTCAAGCTTGATTAGAGGACCCGATGATTACTCAAATCCGAGAGAACGTTCTTAAAGGAAAGTCTCCTGGATTTGTGATTCACGAAGACGGTGTTTTGAGGTTTCGGGGTCGGCTTTGTGTGCCGAACAACTCAGAGATGAGACAGAGTATTCTGCGTGAGGCCCATGCTACACCTTATTCCGTTCATCCTGGTTCGAGTAAGATGTATAAGGACTTGAGAAGGAACTTCTGGTGGAATGACATGAAGGAGGAGGTCGCGCAGTTTGTAGCAAGGTGTTTGACTTGCCAGCAAGTCAAAATCGAGCATCAGCGACCGGCTGGGCTTTTGCAGTCACTTCCCGTTCCGGAATGGAAATGGGAAGATATATCAATGGATTTCATTACGAGTTTGCCGAGATCGAGGTCGGGCATGAATATGGTATGGGTGATTGTCGATCGTCTGACCAAGTCGGCACATTTTCTGGGCATCAAGGACACTTGGGGCCCGGAGAAGTTAGCTCGTGTGTTTATCGCGCAGATCGTGAGACTTCACGGTACCCCGAAGTCTATTGTTTAGGATCGTGATGGCCGTTTTGTATCGCACTTATGGCAGGTGGTGCATAAGGCGTTGGGTACCCGGTTGCGTTTGAGTACCTCTTTTCATCCCCAGTCAGATGGACAGTCGGAACGCACTATCCAGACGTTCGAGGACTTGTTGCGTGCCTGTGCTCTCGATTGGAGTAGTGACTGGGAGGAACATTTGCCATTGATCGAATTCACGTACAACAACAGTTGGCACGCGTCGATTCGAATGGCACCGTTTGAGGCACTTTATGGGCGGCGATGTCGATCACCGATTTGTTGGAATGAGGCGTCCGATTTGGTCGGAACCGAGCCGGATGTCATTTTAGAGACGAGGCGGAAGATAGAATTAATTCGGGAACGGATGTTGACTGCCCAGTCGGCCAGTCGTATCGACGTCCGTCGTCGACCTTTGGAATTCGAGGTGGGAGACCACGTTTTGCTAAAGGTGTCGCCGACGAAGGGAGTTTTTCGTTTCGGGAAGAAAGGGAAGTTGAGTCCGAGATTTATCGGCCCCTTTGAGATCCTCGAGCGAGTCGGTGGGTTGGCGTTACCTCCGACCTTGAGTCATGTTCATAGCGTTTTTCATGTTTCCCAGTTGAGGAAATATGTCCCGGATCCTAGTCACGTCATCGATTATGGCGAGATTGATATCGCTGAAGATATTACTTTTGAGGAGCGTCCTTTGAAGATTTTGGAGCATCGTGAGAAACGACTGAGGCATAAGACCATCCCTTTGGTCAAAGTGCAGTGGTCGAGACACGGTGTCGAGGAGGCAACTTGGGAAACCGAGGATAGCATGCGTGCTATGTAATACCCGGTTGTAATTCAGTAATTATCATTCAGTATTTATCATTCAGTAATTGATACTCAGTAATTTTCACTCATTATTAATCAATTGTCACTCAGATTCAGTCATGGTATTCATCATTCAGAGTAATTGTATCGTATATCAATCGTCATTCATCACTAATCGGATTGGAGTTTCGTGCCGCGTTTATCATCATTGTCATTTCGTTGCGGTATGCGTGAGGAGTAGCGCACGCTACATAATCCTTTTAGCGTACGCTAATTGGGTATAGGTAGCGCACGCTACCACTCGGCTTTAGCGCACGCTAAGGTTGTCTGGCCGCGATCCGGAAAGGTCTTGGGTGCAGTGAGATATTTGTAGCGCACGCTACGAGTGGTAAGTAGCGCGCTAACGGGTTGTAGTAGCGCACGCTATATGTGTGGAGTAAGCGCGCGCTAGGCAGATCAAGGTTGAGTCCGGTGGCTCCGGATCGCATCGATTATTTCATAGCGCACGCTATGTGTTGTTGTTAGCGTCGCAACCGATATATTAGCGCACGCTAAACTATGGTTGTAGCGCACGCTATCGAGTCGAATCGAGGCGAGAGTTTTACGGACTCAAGATCGGGCATCAATATTTCGTTAGCGCACGCTAATAATGGATCTTAGCGCACGCTAGTAGTATGGTCGTAGCGCACGCTACAAATAGGTACGTAGCGCGCTACCGTGTTCGGACAGTGGAGTCTTGGACTACCCAAATTACACGTTAGCGCACGCTATGCACAAGGCTAGCGCACGCTAACCTCGACCGAGTATAAATTGGACAGTTTAGTCAGAGTTCGTCATTTTTCATCTCATTTCATTCCTTCGGTAGTTTTGGGCGATTTCGAGCGATTCGGAGAGGATTCTTCGAGGTGTAATCATCAATCATCATCTTCAAGCTCATCTTTCGGATTGATCATCATTTCATCATCTTCATCACATCGAATCTAAGGTATTAATCTCTTGGATCTAGAATTTCGGATTTTTGGGGTTTTCCTTCCGATTTCTTCGTGTAAGCTTGGATTATCATTGGAATATGTTAGTTATGGATTATCTAACTTGTATAAACATATTCCTACGGGTTTAATGGTTATTTTCGAATTATTTCAAGAACCCTTGGAGTTGACTTGGTTAATTGGGGATTTTCCGATTGATGTTGTTGTAATCATGAGTTATGGATTCCTAATGGATTATTGATATCCTTGAAAGTGTTTTGATGGTTTGAAATACTCATCTTGGAGTTGGTTTCGATTCATTCGAGCTCGGATATCGTTGTGTCGACGTTTGAGTCTATTATGATCGTTTTTGATTTGCGTAATGATCGGATTATTGGTAATTGTGTTATTCAAGGTTGTTCGAGCGACCGATATTTCATTTAGGACGTTGTTCGTGGACGGACATTCATCATCGGTATTGAGTAAGTTAATTCTTACTCGGTTAAAAGGATATTCATACCTTTTGTTGTTGATCATTCATAATCATAACTCATTCATCATTGTATTAATCATATTAAAACTTGTTAATGTCAATTAATCACTTGATCATAAGGAGCAGCGGTTCCAATCTTTTCGTTGAGCTATCATTCATTTCATTATTACCCTCATCTCGGTGAGTCATTCTTGACTTTGTCGATTATTATTTATTCATTGATATTCATTATGGTCATTCTCGTTCATATGACCTTACGGGTTCATATTGCGTGGCGGGTGTGGTGTGTGGAATTTTTAGTCGGGCACGCGATGGTTATTGTATTGGGTTCACCGATACATTAGACCGTGCACACGGGAAGCGTTACACCGTGAGACTAATTAGGTACACGGACGGGTGTTGTACACTTACGAGAACATTACAGGCGTACTATGTTACTCCTCTTGGCGTAATTCATAATTAAAATAATTCATAACTTGGTTAATTCATGATTGTGTAATTTCAACTCTTGAGGATTGTTGTTACGTATGGCCCGGCCCGTTGGGATATTGTTTTTCGTGTCATGGCAAGGCTAAAGCACGGGTAGAGCACGGTGACGGCGAGGAGTCCTAGTGATACTAGTAGGGGCCCCGATGCATTGATCATTTATTCGATCATTCATGTTTCCTTTATTTATTCCGCTGCAGACATTCCGTTTGAATGCTCATTTCATTCCGTGTTGTGTATTTTATATTCATATAATATACACTAGTATTGAGTGTTGTACTGGTGTGTTTTAACTATACTCCTCATCGGAGTAATTATTGTTGTAATGTAGTTGGGTCCTACATTTATCTTGTGTAATTCATTCATTTTCATTTGCCTGGTGGGTCCCAGTTGAGGATCTACGGCACTGTAATATCCGCCTAGTTTGGGGTGTTACAGAGTTGGTATCAGAGCGTGGTTTTGAATACTACCCTCCAAGTCATGTCTCATTTGAAATCATCGTCATCGGACTAGTATCATTGGACTTTCGCGTCACGTGTGACCTGTGCAGATGCCGAGCCAATCAGACCGAAAGAACTGTAAGACTTCTAACGCCATGGTATAATTTCTGGCAATAGTCATTCATTCATCATTCATCATTTGACAATCCTCAAATATCATCATTCATTATGATCGGCACGATCATATTAACTCATCAATCACTCAATTCATTTCATTACTCAGTTAATAATCAGGACGATCATGTTAACTCGTTAATTACTCAATTCATTTCATTACTCAGTTGTCAATCTGGATGATCATATTATCAATCTTGTTAAGTTATTCAAGATAATCATTTCAAGAATTTCATCAGATAATCATGTAACTTCAGTAAATCATTCATATAATCACTAAGTTAGAGCATGTATACTCATTTTCATCATCTCATGACATAATCATAACGTGCTAATCATGCGGGAAATATAATCATTATGCGACCTTCCTACTTCAGTATGGAGAGAGCTATCAGGGGATGCACGGGGAGAGGCCGCGGTGCGGACCGAAACCCGAGAAATAATCACTCGCTGCCGGGAAATCGTGCCCAGGACTCGGCTCGACCAGAAGATGTTCGGGTTGATCCACTCACTTTTATGCAGGCCATGATGACCCATGTGCAGTTGCTCAATCATCATTGCGCCACTCTGACCGGATTAATCGAGAGAACTCTCCCGTATGAGATGGCTACTAAGGAAAGTGTTGAACAACAACCTTCATCTTTCAGCAAGAAATCAACGAAGCGTAATCGGTCCGAAGGCGGTTGGTCAACCTCCAAGAAACCTCGTGCGGGTCCTACCGTTTCTGAGCGTCCTCATACGGCACCTAATCCTGCGGGATCTCAGTGTTGGGATTCCTCAGAAAATAAACGCAACGGAAGAATAAACGGAATCCCTAAGAGGATCGATCAAGTAACGTATATACGAAAAGAAAAATACGAAGATCAAGGAATCAAAGTCCCATACCTATGATGTCTCTGAAAAACCTTCGTATGATGATGATGATGATGAAGAGCCCTTCGTTCCAAGCACCTAAAGCAAGATGCCTCTACTTCACACGCCGGAACTTGATGGAAAAATCGACAAGCTTCCTTTCTTCAAGAATGCGGCTAGGGAAGCTTGTAGGAATTTTCTCTCTCAATGTATTCTTCTTATATCTTGTCTCTAAGATCAAGATGAAGTTTTCTACCTTACTCTCTCTCTCAAATTCGTGATTATGAGTTAAAGCTAGAAGAAGTTGTCATAACTCCTTTTTAAAGACTTTTATTTATAAAAAAATGAAAGTCTACCTTTAACACATGATTGAGGGTATCAAATACACCTCACATATGTCACCTAGTGACATAAAATAAGTATATAAGAGACAAGAGATGGAGGGTGGTGGCCTTAAGGGAAATTTCCAAGAAGGCGGGTCGAATTTACTCGGCTCGTGTATCTTGGATGTTCGTCAAAAACGAATCCCTCGTGTACCGGATGTTCGTCAAACGAATCCGTTTTATTTCCAATGTGTTTGGACTAATTAATTAATCGATTAATTAATTATATCAAACACAAATATATATTTCTCTAAGAAATATAATTTATGAATTAAAGTAATCACCCGGTAACTACTTACAATTCATTAGACCGCTATTTGATTTATCCGATAAATCAAAATTAGATATCTAATATCTAATATTATAAGAGAGATTATTAATTCATATTTATCCATCAATGATCCTATTGCGCGACTCGTAGGTTCGTCTCGGTAGGCATTGGGAGGAACGATGAGTGCGGGCAACACTTAGCGACTGGCGGGCGCTGTAAACCCATCGAGAACGAATGAACGAATCATTCCGGAACCATTATGTCGTGAATACTATATACGTATAGACCCTTCATCGGATGTCGGTCAAGTCTTGGGTCACGGTAAAGTCAAACCCTCATTGACTAAACTCTATACATGTGTTAATGCAAATCAAGACCATTGATTAATAGTGTATCTAATACGACTATATCAGAATGCTTTGGCCAAAGACTTATGATCTTATTTGCCATTAACCGTATAGGACATTCGCTGCTCACTAACAGGAGATAGAATCCTTTCTTGGCGTACGGCAAAGATCGCTACTGCCCGTATAGTCCGCACTTCGAGGTCGACTCGGCAATTAAGCAAATGAGTCTAACTACTCTAATGACAAACTAAACGTCACAAACACATCTTCTCTTGAACCCTCAAGTCAAAGGTCCACGTATACTATCACAACCTTTCGATTCGTCATCGACTCTTTGAGAGTGAATCGTGTGGTGAATCGAGTATGAGTCGTGTTCGAGTATCTTGGTCCCACCAATATACTTATAACTATGCTATCAAGACGTGCACACGTCCTAGCATCGATTATACAAGTCTTATTAAAACTTAATGTCTGTTAAGTTTTATCGACTTGCGAACTAGTTAAGCATTCGAGCTCTAAACACTTCTAGTGCCTATCTCCTTATCTCTATAAGGAGTAGAATGTTCACTCTCAAATGCAAGGACTACTATTCTATATACCAAATCACAATGCCGGTGATATACAATAATATAGAAATAATAATTGCCTTATTAAATATAATATTCATAATTACAATACAATTGCTCTCACTCTCTCATCCTCGAGTGGCATTCGAGGGCATATTCCTAACAATCTCCCACTTGCACTCAATGCCACAAACTATGGTATCTAATACCCATACTCTCCAGATGTCTCTCTAAGACCTTACGAGATAGTGGCTTGGTAAGCGGATCGGCAACGTTATTTCTTGTGTCTACTCTCTGTGATGTAACATTCCCATCCCGAACCATTTCTCTAACAAAATGATATTTTCTCGCAATATGTTTGGTGTTGTGGTGAGCCCTAGGCTCCTTAGCACAATCTGTGACTCGTCGTTGTCACAAAAGCGATGTCACGGGCTTCTCTGCGTTAGGAACCACTTGAAGTTCCTCGGTGAACTTCTTTATCCAAAAGCTTCTTTAGCGACCTCCGTGGTTGCTGATATTCGGCTTGACATGTGGAGATAGCGGTCGAACTTTGCTTGGCACTTCTCCAAGAAATCGCCCCACCATTCGGAGTAAAGATATACCCCGATGTGGACATCGAGCATCCATGTCCCAGAAAAATGCAGTCTGTATAACCCATCACTCTTAGTTCTCCACCGCCGTATGTAAGAACCAAGTCTTTAGTCCTCCTTAGGTACTTAAGAATGTTCTTTACAGATCCAATGTTCTGCCTGATTTGGTGAAACCGACTTACTACGCTCACAAAGATAGGCAATGTCCGGTCTAGTGCAAATCATTGCATACATAAGGCTACCTCTGCTGAAGCATAAGGTACCTTGCTCATTTCCTTTCTATCTTCCTCACTTTGAGGACACATCTCTAAGGAAAGTTTTGCACCATGTTGCATAGGTAGAAACCCTCTTTTAGAATCTTCCATCCTAAATCGCTTGGATCTTTTCTATGTAGAGGGCTTGGGAAAGACCTAACATTCTTTTCGCTCTATCCGGTAGAGACGAATACCTGAATATAGGTAGCTTCTCCCAAGTCTTTCATTGAGAACTCTTTAGAAAGCCAAGCTTTCACAGAATCGAGCATTCCTACGTCATTTCCTATAAGTAGAATGTCATCTACATATAGTATTAAGAACGCAATTTTGCTCCCACTAACCTTCTTGTAAATACAGGGCTCTTCTTCGTTTTGGACAAAATCAAACTCTTTGACTGTCTCGTTAAAACGAAGATTCCAACTCCGTGAAGCTTGCTTGATCCATAAATGGCATATTGAAGTTTGCATACTTTATGAATATTGGTTTGAGATATGAATCCCTTAGTCATTCCATATAAATCTCCTCCTCGAGGAATCCATTTAGAATGCCGTTTTCACATCCATTTGCCATATTTCATAATCTAAGTGGGCTGCTATAGCAAGCATCATGCGAATAGACTTAATCATAGCTACAAAGTAGAAGGTCTCAAGTAATCGATTCCTTCTCTTTGGGAATAACCCTTTGCCACAAGCCCGGCCTTATAGGTATCAACCTTGCCATCTCCATCGATCTTTCTCTTATAGATCCATTTGTTTCCAATAGGCACTATGCCTTTAGGACGATCTACTAAAGTCGGACACGATTAGCATGCATTGAGTCTATCTCGGCTTCCATAGCTTCTTGCCATTTGGTGGAGTCAACGTCTACCATCGCAGTCGTATGTAGAAGGATCTTTCTCTTGACTACTTTCTGTCATCTCATGGACACCCGGTTCCTCTTGATGCGAGATAGCCATACCTCTCCGGTAATTGAGAAATTCTACTAGACTTGCGAGGTTGTATTTGTATTTGAAGGTTCGGTTCTTGTATCTTGCATAGGTGTCTCATTTGGTGTTTCTTTTATTTCTTCCAAAGAAATATTTCTACTGCCCCTCCTTCTGAATAAACTGATCTTCCGGGAAGTGTGCTTGTATATAGCAACGATGATCCTATGATCTTCGTGCATGTAGAATAGATATCCCATGGAATCCTGGATATCTGTAAACGACCTTTCACAGACCTAGTTTCCAATTTCTCTACTTTAGTCTTCTTGACATAAGCGGGGCATCCCCAAATCCTAATGTGATTAAGACTTGGTTTCCTACCTCTCCACATCTCATGGGAGTCTTAGGAAACAGTTTGGAAGGACATCTGTTCAAGATATGCACAGTGATGGGAGCGCGTAACCCGCGAGATAAATCGGTAGATCGGTATAGTTAAGCATGGAGCGAACCATGTCCAACAAGGTTCGGTTCCTTCTTTCCCGATACACCATTTAATTGTGGAGTAGCCGGAGGTGTGAATTGTGACACTATTCCTAGTTCTTTTAAGAACTCATCAAATTCGGTACTCATGTACTCACCACCCGATCGAGAAGAGTCTTAACACGGTTACTGTTTGATTTTCAACTAGGGCTTTAAATTCCTTGAATTTATCAAAAGCTTGACTTATGTTTCATTAAGTACGAATCCATACAGTATGGTCATCGATAAATGTAATGAAATCTGAAGCCGTCTCGTGCCACTTCAAAGGGCCACGAGGCGTCGGTATGGATCAATCGAGTTTTTCAGACTCTTTCAAAAGTCCTGCGAAGGGTAACTTAGTCATTTTGCCTTGAAGGCAAGATTCACAAGTTGGATAGGGATCGATCCCAATGGACCCGTAAGCCCATCTTTCTCCATTTTATGAACCTTGGTCGACCGATATGACCAAGTCTAAGATGCCACTTAAGTGCTTGGTTCGTTTCATCCCTACCACGCTTCCTAGTTATAGTGTTCACAGTTGTCTTATTCTTTAAATTTAAATGGTATAAACCATTTAATAATGTATGATACCAACCAATTTATTTACGAAATAAATACGCGGGACCCATCTCCATAAAGAAGTGAAATCCCTTTCGGTCCATGACCGGAATTGATACAATATTCTTGTGCCCCTTGGGCAAAACAAGTACATCATCTAAAGTGAGAATAAAACCCGATTCTAAATCCAACATAAGGGATCCGATATCGAAGCCTCGACACTATGCCCACTTCCGACGGTGACCATCACCTCCCCGAATCGACTTCCTACTGCGTTCCAGATCCCGATTCATTGTACAAATGTGAGAACTCGCACCGGAATCAAGTATCGAAGTAGAATATACGATTCTGAGAACAATTTGTTTCTAAAACCAATAGTTCCGTACTGAAGGCGCATTATGGTCAAGCTTTGGACAATACCTCTTCCAGTGGCCTAGCTCACATGATTGAGGCATACATCCGTTTTCTTGGCCCCTTTGCTCTTTTGAACCATTGGGGCCTTGCCTTCCCTTGTCGATCTTGGCTATCGGACCTATCGCTTCTTGTTCTTTTTCTTCTTATTCTTGGACTTCCAAGTCTTAGAAGAAATCACAAGTGCGACTTCCTTTCCTTTGTCTTCATCGAGGCAGGCGGTCGTCGGTTGTTCATTAGACTAAGTTACATGCAATCTCATTGCGGTTGAAGTTCATGACAAATTGGGAAAAGGAGTCGGGAAGTGACTGAGGATAAGGTCGGTTTGGAGAGATGCATGCATCGAAAATCAAGAGCTTCCAATCTCTCAATCATCGAGATCATCTTGAGGACATGGTCCCCAACCTTCTCTCCTTCCTTCATCCCGGCGCCGAATAATTGCTTTGATATCTCATATCTAGCGGTTCGGCTATGCTCTCCATAGAGCTCGGCCAGTGCGCTAAGATGGCTCGTGAAGACGTCATCTTTTCATGGGCACGTTGAAGCTCATTGGTCATTGAGCCTAACATGTACCCTCGCACTCTTATGTCGTCTTTTACCCATTTCTCATGGGCATCGACATCTTCTGATTGGCTCGGGTTCTTGCAGGAGCCGGGATGTCTGCCTCCAGGCGTATCCCATTTCCATAGTTAGGACAATCCTCAAGTTCGGCCGATCCATAGTTCGGACGATCAGACGTTCTTTTCAAGTAGTATAGCGAGTGGGTTCATTGTCATATTGAGAGTTTTGTTAAGCTGAGAGAATAATTTGAGATTTGTTAGTGATTGTTTAATTATGATCCGAGTAAAGAATTTAAGGACTTTCTTTATTCATAACTCGGCTCCCACTATTTTATCGGCATTTACACACTCCCATGTTAAATCAGGAAGTCTTGGGTGACTTCATAGTGGTGATCGATTTCTTTACAAAGTTTAATAGAGGGCAACCCATACGGTTTATATTCTATTATTCTTTATAAAGTGGTGTCTAATACCAACCCATCTAATGGATGATTCGATCTTCTTTTACCCCTAGTTCACTTGCCCTCAACCCATTCGGTTTCTATGGCTCATGAACTATCTAAGTTTAAACCGTCAACTCCTATTAGTCGACAATTGAATCTTACCCGCAACCCATACGGTTTATAGGGGTTTGATTTGTCACAACCAAAGGCATCTAATGCACTCTAGGAATTTATCAACTTTCCCCAAAAATATTACCCCGACATACTCGGAAGAATAAGATTCGGTTTAGATTTCAATTTTCCATGAGTTTGACGGAGGGTAGGAAACCTCGTAACCTTTATAACTTAGTGTTTGTAAGGGAGTATTAACGCGATTATATGTTACACTTTGCACATTAATCCGTTTATAAGCGGTTTGTGATTTGTCAATCATTCAAAATGAAAAACAATAAATAGCAACCTAGTTACTACCAACATATAGCTCATGGACTTTTTCCTAAGTATTGGGCCAAGCCAAATAACGAAAAGAAAATACAAGATTGATTCTTCGTCTTCCGGTCGGTCGTCTTCGGTCTTCGTCATAGCCATATGAATAATTACATCATTGAACAATACATCCTTTTATACATATTTTCTAGTAAAAATAAATAGGCTCAAAATGGCCTTTACAACCATATCGAATCGAAGAAATCAACAACTAAGTCCACGAGCTATATCACCATCACATAAGGCATTTAATACAACATGTAACGGTAAATAAAATTAAATAATCAATTAATATATTAATCCAATTAATATAAAAATTAATTTATTTAATTTCTACAATATTAATCAAATTAATATTTATAATCGTCATTTTAATCCGTTCAAAGTAATCCGGCCAAAATAATATTCTCGTCTAATAATTTCCCTTAAAAAAATATTCCAAATATTTTATTAAATCCAATTAAATCCAATTTAAATTTCGAAAATTATTACAACGAAATATAAACACAAAAATGGAGTCCCGGAAAATCCAGTATCAGGCCCAGCCCACGGCCCGATTCAAAATCGGGCCGAAAACCCGAGAACCGCCCGGACCGAGTCACTCTCGGCCACTGCCCGGCAGGCTGGCCGAGCAGCTACAGTAGCCTAGCGAGTCACTCTCGGCCGGCCAGGCAGCAGTCCAGTAAGCTGCTGCCGGCAGCTGCGTCTTCGTGCGGTATTCGTGTTTAACCCCGTTTTCTCATTTTTTCAACTCGCTTCCAAAACGAAAAAGTTTCTTAACTTCATGAAGAACTTATAAATCAACAAAAATCAAATTTTTCAGATTTATAATTCACATAAAATAGTCGAAACTTGACTTACTACGAACGATTAAATTTCTTCGATTATATCTATTATGATTCTAAATCATAAACATCATCAAATAACATTCCAAATGCAAAGATGATCGTATATACGATATATTTGAACTCGCTCCGATACCACTGTTGGGATTCCTCAGAAAATAAACGCAACGGAAGAATAAACGGAATCCCTAAGAGGATCGATCAAGTAACGTATATACGAAAAGAAAAATACGAAGATCAAGGAATCAAAGTCCCATACCTATGATGTCTCTGAAAAACCTTCGTATGATGATGATGATGATGAAGAGCCCTTCGTTCCAAGCACCTAAAGCAAGATGCCTCTACTTCACACGCCGGAACTTGATGGAAAAATCGACAAGCTTCCTTTCTTCAAGAATGCGGCTAGGGAAGCTTGTAGGAATTTTCTCTCTCAATGTATTCTTCTTATATCTTGTCTCTAAGATCAAGATGAAGTTTTCTACCTTACTCTCTCTCTCAAATTCGTGATTATGAGTTAAAGCTAGAAGAAGTTGTCATAACTCCTTTTTAAAGACTTTTATTTATAAAAAAATGAAAGTCTACCTTTAACACATGATTGAGGGTATCAAATACACCTCACATATGTCACCTAGTGACATAAAATAAGTATATAAGAGACAAGAGATGGAGGGGGGTGGCCTTAAGGGAAATTTCCAAGAAGACGGGTCGAATTTACTCGGCTCGTGTCTTGGATGTTCACAAACGAATCCCTCGTGTACCGGATGTTCGTCAAACGAATCCGTTTTATTTCCAATGTGTTTGGACTAATTAATTAATCCAATTAATTAATTATATCAAACACAAATATATATTTCTCTAAGAAATATAATTTATGAATTAAAGTAATCACCCAAAGAACTACTTACAATTCATTAGACCGCTATTTGATTTATCCGATAAATCAAAATTAGATATCTAATATCTAATATTATAAGAGAGATTATTAATTCATATTTATCCATCAATGATCCTATTGCGCGACTCGTAGGTTCGTCTCACCGCATTGGGAGGAACCAATGAGTGCGGGCAACACTTAGCCAAATTAATGGCCGCATCAGTAAACCCCGATCGAGAACGAATGAACGAATCATTCCGTAACCATTATGTCGTGAATACTATATACGTATAGACCCTTCATCGATGTCGGTCAAGTCTTCGGGTCACGGTAAAGTCAAACCTCATCATTGACTAAACTCTATACATGTGTTAATGCAAATCAAGACCGACTGATTAATAGTGTATCTAATACGACTATATCGTAATGCTTGCCAAAGACTTATGATCTTATTTGCCATTAACCGTATAGACATTCGCCCGCTCACTAACAGAGATAGAATCCTTTCTTGGCGTACAAAGGATCGCTACTCGCCCGTATAGTCCGCACTTCGAGGTCGACTCAGCAATTAAGCAAATGAGTCTAACTACTCTAATGACAAACTAAACGTCACAAACACATCTTCTACTGAACCCTCAAGTCAAAGGTCCACGTATACTATCACAACCTTTCGATTCGTCATCGACTCTTTGAGAGTGAATACCGTGTGACTGAATCGAGTATGAGTCGTGTTCGAGTATACTGGTCCCACCAATATACTTATAACTATGCTATCAAGACGTGCACACGTCCTAGCATCAGTTATACAAGTCTTATTAAAACTTAATGTCCTGTTAAGTTTTATCGACTTGCGAACTAGTTAAGCATTCGAGCTCTAAACACTTCTAGTGCCTATCTCCTTATCTCTATAAGGAGTAGAATGTTCACTCTCAAATGCAAGGACTACTATTCTATATACCAAATCACAATGCCAGTGATATACAATAATATAGAAATAATAATTGCCTTATTAAATATAATATTCATAATTACAATACAATTGCTCTCACTCTCTCATCCTCTGAGTGGCATTCGAGGGCATATTCCTAACACTCAGTCCCGAGCAGCCAGTTCGGCCATCATCTGTTTCAACTGTGGGGCGCCGGGCCATTTCAGTACTAGGTGTACGACGCCGTCTATCACATGTCATAATTGTGGGAATTTTGGGCATAAGGCCCGTTTTTGCCGAAAGAACTCCAAGTCGGCTCCGGTGGCATCTCAGGCCCCGAAGCAACCAGCGTTTCAGAATAGATCGCTTTGTCAACGTCGTTTAAGACAATGGAAGCAAATAGAGTGGAGCTCGTATTTATCGACGGGAGCGTCCGGTTCGGGGGCCGGCAGTCCTGATTCATGTGATGAAGAGGATCGACGATCCGGTTCGAACGATCTCAGGTATACTCGTAATTTTATTTCAACCCGTGTGTACCTTTTGATACTGGTGCACCGCATTCATTTATTTTCAAGTCATGATTGAATAAACTTAATTTGGATAGTCCTATTGCTTGTGGACCTCATACCATCGGTGTACATGACGATAGAAGATTTTCGGAAATCATACCAAGGTAAGCTTAATGACCGCAATTGGTCAGTGGACCTAATCGTGGTGAATTTATCTAAGGACGATGTAATATTGAGTGTTAATTAGATGGATTGTCATGATGCCGTTCTCAATGTTCGTAAGCGCATGGTCACTATCATTTTCGTCGTTGGTCGTCGAATGTGTACTTCAGGGAGGTAATCCCCGTTGTCCCAGAAGGATTGCTATTATGATGGAAGCAGAGAAATTCCGCAAGCAAGTTGTTCAGTCATTCATTGTATCATTTTCATCGATTGGCCTTTCTAAGGCAATCGAGTTATTCAGTCATTCATTGTATCATTTTCATCGATTGGCCTTTCTAAGGCAATCGAGTTATTCAATCATTCATTGTATCATTTTCATCGATTGGCCTTTCTAAGGCAATCGAGCTATTTAATCATTCATTGTATCATTTTCATCGATTGGCCTTTCTAAGGCAATCGAGCTATTTCATCATTCATTGTATCATTTTCATCGATTGGCCTTTCTAAGGCAATCGAGCTATTTCATCATTCATTGTATCATTTTCATCGATTGACCTTTCTAAGGCAATCGAGCTATTCAATCATTCATTGTATCACTTTTTATCGATTGACCATTCTCGGGCAATCGAAATGTTCAATCATTCGTGGTATCATTGTCATCGTTTGACGATGTATTCCGCATTTGTTATCTTGTTGCTTTCTCATAGAGTAGTGGAATTCAGAGTGAGTTGAGCCAGACGTCCCCATTATCGAAGACACCGTATCGGATGGCCCCGACCAAATGCGGGAGTTGAAGATTCAACTTGAGGATTAGTTCGAGAAAGGTTATCTCCGACCGAGTGTGTTCAGTGGGGAGCACCGGTTATCTGTCAAGGAGAGGTATGGTTCGTTCGTGTGTGTATTATTATCGGGAGTTTAACAGGTGAGGATCAAGATTAGTATCCTCTATCCCGTATCGACGATCTTTTGGATCAACTTCGTGGAGCTTCAGTATTTTCCAAGATCGACTTAAGATCCGGATATCATCGATTGCCATGGATTTGAGAGTCGGATATCACGAGGACGGCTTTTCGAACACGCTATGGTCGCTATGAGTTTGCGGTTATGCCGGGGTTGATTATTGCACTGCGGTATTCATGGAGTTAATGAATCAGTTTTCATCGACTTTTGGATCGGTTTGTTGTTGTCTTCATCGATGACATTTTGATTATTCTCGTGACCGGAGGAACACGAGGTTCATTTTCATCGGGTTTCGACGTGTTAAGACGAGAGCAACTTTATGGGAAGTTTTCCAAAGGTGAGTCTTTGGATGTCCGTGACTTTTCTCGGACCTGTAATTTCATCAGATGGAGTGCGTGTTGATCCTCAGAAGACGAAGGCTATCCAAGATTGGTCACCTCCGAAGAATGTTAAGCAAATCCGAAGCTTTCTCGGATTAGCCGGCTATTATCGGCGGTTTGTGGGAGGATTTTCTAAAAATTGTTCAGTCAATTCATTCATCACTCACTCAATCTCATTGTTCAGTCAATTCATTCATCACTCAGTCCATCTCATTGTTCAGTCAATTCATTCATCACTCAGTCAATCTCATTGTTCAGTCAATTCATTCATCACTCAGTCAATCTCATTGTTCAGTCAATTCATTCATCACGGAGTCAATCTCATTGTTCGATTAATTTATTAACCATCCAGTCCATCTCACGGTTCAGTTGTTGATCTTGTGAATCAAATTTTTCAATCTTGTGAACTTGTTCAAGGTAATCATTTCAGGAATTTCATCAGATAGGCTTGTCACCTCACTTGATTTTTCAGGCGATCTTCTCATATTACGGCGTCATGTCGACGATCATTTTATTGCATTATTAATGCATCCATTTTGTTAGAGCATGTATGCTCATTGTTATCATTTCATCTCATAATCATAGTGCAATCTTCATACGAGATCTGTAATTATCACGTGACTTTCCTGCCTCGGTATGGAAGGAGTTCCGAGGGACATCGGACTCCGACGTCCAAGAGATCGTTTCTAGTCGTATTCATGCTGGGAGAGCATCTTCATCTCAGACAACGAGTTATTGTTGTTTGCTTAAATGGTGATACAACGGGACATTCATCACGGTGTTGAGCAAGTTAATTCTTGCTCGAATAGGATAATCATTCATTTCATCGTCGTTTAATTGTTCGCATAGGTCATTCATCATATATCAATCACGTTAAGACTTATATTTATCAACCAATCATTCACCTCACGGGGAACAATGGTTCCAATAATTTCATTTGAGTTATCACTCACTTCGTTATTAGTTCACCTCGGCGAGTTATTCTTGATCCTTGTCGGATATCTAATCATTTATCATTCATCTTAGTCACTCTCGTTTTGGTAACCTTTCGGGGTCATATTAAGCGGTGAGTTCAGGTTTGGGTCTTCGTCGAATCGTTGGGATCGAGGAGATCGATGGTATGGAGGATATCGATGTTGGGTACATTTGATATATAGCCTTGTCTTTCAGATGACTATATAACTCAATCCGTATTAATGTGTCATGGTTGTGGATCATTTATTGTTGATCTATCTTATAATGATCGTATTTGAGAATCTTGAGATTTTGAGATCGTTTGATGCATTCCTTTTGGTGTCATACCGAGACTTCGTGATATTTTTGGGAAATCGTTCATTGTGATCCGAGACGTCAAGACTTGGGGACTTGGGCGTGCGATTGATTTGGTCCCGAGAACTATTTGGACATTATTGTTTGCAGATCGTGATGGATAGTTCATGTCCCGAGTTGTTTACCCTTAGTTTCGAGGACGAAACTCTTTTAAGGGGGGGTGTATGTAATACCCGGTTGTAATTCAGTAATTATCATTCAGTATTTATCATTCAGTAATTGATACTCAGTAATTTTCACTCATTATTAATCAATTGTCACTCAGATTCAGTCATGGTATTCATCATTCTAAGTAATTGTATCGTATATCAATCGTCATTCATCACTAATCGGATTGGAGTTTCGTGACGCGTTTATCATCATTGTCATTTCGTTGCGAGCTGTGCGTGAGGAGTAGCGCACGCTACATAATCCTTTTAGCGTACGCTAATTGGGTATAGGTAGCGCACGCTACCACTCAGCTTTAGCGCACGCTAAGGTTGTCCTGGCTGCAGTCCAGAAGGTACTGGACTGCAGGTGAGATTATTTGTAGCGCACGCTACGAGTGGTAAGTAGCGCGCGCTAACGGGTTGTAGTAGCGCACGCTATATGTGTGGAGTAGCGCGCGCTAGGGACAGATCAGGTTGAGTCCAGTGGCTACTGGACTGCACTGGATTATTTCATAGCGCACGCTATGTGTTGTTGTTAGCATACGCAACCGATATATTAGCGCACGCTAAACTATGGTTGTAGCGCACGCTATCGAGGTCAGATCAGAGGGCAGACAGTTTTCTGGACTCCAGTACTGGGCATCAATATTTCGTTAGCGCACGCTAATAATGGATCTTAGTGCACGCTAGTAGTATGGTCGTAGCGCACGCTACAAATAGGTACGTAGCGCGCGCTACCGTGTTCGGACAGTGGGTACTGGACTACCCAAATTACACGTTAGCGCACGCTATGCACAAGGGCTAGCGCACGCTAACTTCGGACTGAGTATAAATTGGACAGTTTAGTCAGAGTTCGTCATTTTTCATCTCATTTCATTCCTTCGGTAGTTTTGGGCGATTTCGAGCGATTCGGAGAGGATTCTTCGAGGTGTAATCATCAATCATCATCTTCAAGCTCATCTTTCGGATTGATCATCATTTCATCATCTTCATCACATCGAATCTAAGGTATTAATCTCTTGGATCTAGAATTTGGATTTTGGGGTTTTCCTTCCGATTTCTTCGTGTAAGCTTGGATTATCATTGGAATATGTTAGTTATGGATTATCTAACTTGTATAAACATATTCCTACGGGTTTAATGGTTATTTTGGAATTATTTCAAGAACCCTTGGAGTTGACTTCGGTTAATTGGGGATTTTCCGATTGATGTTGTTGTAATCATGAGTTATGGATTCCTAATGGATTATTGATATCCTTGAAAGTGTTTTGATGGTTTGAAATACTCATCTTGGAGTTGGTTTCGATTCATTCGAGCTCGGATATCGTTGTGTCGACGTTTGAGTCGATTATGATCGTTTTTGATTTGCGTAATGATCGGATTATTGGTAATTGTGTTATTCAAGGTTGTTCGAGCGACCGTTATTTCATTTAGGTCGTTGTTCGTGGACGGACATTCATCATCGGTATTGAGTAAGTTAATTCTTACTCGGTTAAAAGGATATTCATACCTTTTGTTGTTGATCATTCATAATCATAACTCATTCATCATTGTATTAATCATATTAAAACTTGTTAATGTCAATTAATCACTTGATCATAAGGAACGACGGTTCCAATCTTTTCGTTGAGCTATCATTCATTTCATTATTACCCTCATCTCGGTGAGTCATTCTTGACTTTGTCGATTATTATTTATTCATTGATATTCATTATGGTCATTCTCGTTCATATGACCTTCGGGTTCATATTGCGTGGCCGGGTGTGGTGTGTGGAATTTTTAGTCGGGCACGCGATGGTTATTGTATTGGGTTCACCGATACATTAGGCCGTGCACACGGGAAAGCGTTACACCGTGAGACTAATTAGGTACACGGACGGGTGTTGTACACTTACGAGAACATTACGGGCGTACTATGTTACTCCTCTTCAGCGTAATTCATAATTAAAATAATTCATAACTTGGTTAATTCATGATTGTGTAATTTCAACTCTTGAGGATTGTTGTTACGTAAATCGGCCCGTTGGGGATATTGTTTTTCAGGTCATGGCAAGGCTAAAGCACGGGGAGAGCACGGTGACGGCGAGAGTCAGTGATACTAGTAGGGGGGCCCAGTCTGTTCAGTCATTTATTAAGTCATTCATGTTTCCTTTATTTATTCCGCTGCAGACATTCCGTTTGAATGCTCATTTCATTCAGTGTTGTGTATTTTATCTTCATATAAAATACACTAGTATTCAGTGTTGTCCTGGTGTGTTGTAACTAAACTCCTCATCGGAGTAATTATTGTTGTAATGTAGTTCGGTACTACATTTATCTTGTGTAATTCATTCATTTTCATTTGCCTGGTGGGTCCCAGTTGAGGATCTACGGCACTGTAATATCCGCCTAGTTTGGGGTGTTACATGTTAGGTACCCTGAGTTGTTTGTTTCTTAAGTTTCGGGACGAAACTTATTTTTAGAGGGGTAGAATGTAATATCCGCATTTTTCTTTCCCTTGTATTTTTATTTTTGTGTATTTCTCGATCGTAGTGACCCTCGTGTACCTTTCAGTGTATACTTCCTGTCAACTGTTGAACTGTATTCTCGTTATTGTTGTGCGGAACCGCCGTTTCGGGGTTGCCGTGGATCCATTTCGTGTTATTGGTTCCCAAATATTGATTCCTATCGTTTTTATTCTCTTTTCGGATCATTTTTATTATTTTGGGACCCAAAAGGGGTGTGGGCCGCGGCACAAGGTGTGTGCGCCGCGGCACACAAATTTCTCCAATTGTTGGTCGAGCAAAGCATGTGTGCCGCGGCACACCCATCCTGCCGCGGCACGCTGAGTCAGTCGCCGCGGCGGCACACCCGTTGCCGCGGCACACTCGTATGTCATCTGCGACCAAAACCCGATCAGACGGTGCCGCGCACACGCAGCCGTGGCCGCGGCACACCGCCAACCACAGGAGCGATTTTTTGCGTGTGCCGCGGCACACTTCGGCTGTGCCGCGGCACACAAAGCGGTCAACTGTGCAATCTCGTCCTTATTAGACGAGATCGGCCATTTTTCTCCTTCATTTCACCTGTGCGAGAGAGAGAGGTCTAAGGGGGGAGAACTTCTCAAGCATTCTTCATTCGGGGGTCGATTTTCATCATTTTCCTTCGGTTGTGAGGCCCGAATAATCAATCTAACGCGTGTTCTACGGATCTTAGTACTTGAATCTCCAACGGTAATATTTCTAGAACCCTATTTTCGATTAATTTAGGGGTTTTGGGATTTTCTTCCGATTCGTTCCGTTTTGTTGGTGGATTCATGATGTATACGATTAATATTGTTAGTATCTTTAGTTTTCCTACGGATTCATGGATATTTTGTGGATTTTTACGGAATCGAGAGGGTTTGGTTGTGGTCCGCCCTCGTTGTTATTTTTGGTACAAATATACATGAATCGTAGGCGGGTTCCGGGTGTATTCCATTTCCGTAATCGTCTAGAGTTGGTCGTGATTGTGTTATTCGAATCGTTAGGTTCATTTCCGCCGGTTCCTCGCGGTCGTGCTCGATTCTTCCTTTCCGTTCGTATCACCTTCTATTAACCGAGGCAAGTACCCTTATGAACTTACAATCTTAATGTATTAGTATTGCATGAGAATTGTGTGTGTGTGTATGCTCACTATGGGTTAGACCCGACGGGGTCTCGGTAGGGGTCCACGGAGGGGTGGATCCGCGAGCTTGCTTTTAACCACTATGGGTTAGATCCGACGGGGTCTCGGTAGGGGTCCACGGAGGGGTGGATCCACGGTTAATTGTGGTGCATTTTTACAAATGTGATTTGATTATGACATTTCCGGAAATGAGTGATTTGGAACTATGTTTTCTTGAATTGCATGCATTACTATATGTGTAAGATGTAAGTCGTTCATTTGGTTACTTGTACTAGCGTAATTGCTAACCCCTCTGGGGACCCGTTTTGGGGAAATTCGTTTTATGAATTTCAGTCGTTCATCGAGACGAGCGGTCTTTGGACCAAGATGCGGATGATGGCCGTGCGTGATGATTGTGCACGAGTGGTGTCTTGTTGCTTTCTATCTTTTACCTTTGTGGTCTTTAAACTAATAGAAGTACTCGAGTACTTAAGAACTTTTACTTGTCGGGATTGTATTGTTGTTTATTATGTTGTGATGGATTATGGTGTCATGTTTGACCGGTTGAACCGGATGAATTATTTTGTTGGGCGTCTTTATGACGAGGTATTTTTCTGTTGTTTCTGTGAGTCGATGAGTATGATGCTTGTTCAGCCTGGTGGGTCCCATGTAGGGATTCACGGCGCTGTAATATACCTCGGATATCCTGGGGGTGTTACAGAAGGAAGCTAAGATTTTTCATGCTACTTCTTCAAAAAATGATGGGGTTTGATATTGATTTGGCGAAGAAAAAATGTGATGAATTGAAAGAGTTTATTGTCACACTCACCGACATTTACGCTTCAACAAGTGGTACTCCAAATTAAAGGTCTAACTTGGAGAAAGAAGTAATTCAAGATGCATCTAGCACAAATATATTATTTATATTCTTTTAATGTTTTTATTGTTGTTTTTATTATTTACTATTTAGTTTAGAATTTGTTTTTATTGTTGCTTATTTTGCATTTTTAAAGCATTTTGTGTGTATATTATTGATTGATTTGGTAGCGTTTAGAATTTGTTTTAATGCGTATTTACATGGCTGATTTTAGAGTGATTATGAGTGGTTGTATCTCGCATCATCTGAAGTTGATTGTTTGAGTTTGAACTAGATAGTGTTGGTAACTTAATTAGCGGGGTTTTATCGGTTTCTTGGCATGTGGGTCCCCGATTCTCCATTTAACTTTCAAAATATTTTATGACTCGGACATATCTCCATGTTAATTCACTATGCTACCACATTTAGAAAAGATGGTTAGAGAACATCAATGCATCTAGCATATGCGGCCAAGACTTCTCCTCATGGTTGAAAATGATTTCTCATATGACTTGTGAAGGTGTTGCCACAACTGACTTGAGCTGGATGCCTCATTTCTAGGTTCTAAATTTTTTAGTTGAGCTTCTCAGCTTGCATTTGCTTCATCTTGAAGTTCGACTAGAAAATTCCTTGAAGGATCTGTGCTGTGTTTTTCCGAAGTTGTATGCATATTTTTGAAATAGTTGACTAATTAGGTAGAGATATCTGAAGCCAAGAAGGTTTCAACGATAATCCATCAAAGCACTGAAGAAGGATGTTTGAGAAATTTGTAGACTTGTCATCAATCAAAGGACTAAAGATTATCCAATCTTTCAAGTTTCACATGCATGATTCACCTTGTGAATTTTTACATGTTCATATTAGGGGGGCCATACCATGAACCATCAGTCACGCTCCCTGCATGCTTACTATTGTGGATGATAAAACCAAGGCTACTTGGATCTGATGAAATTTAGATATGAAGTTCCTAAACATGTATGTCCTGGAACACAGAATTTATTCCACAGGAGTGGCATTCTCCGTCGAAAATCTTGTCCCTACACTTCACAAAAAAATAGAGTTGGAGAAATGAAGCATAGTCACATTCTTGATATTGCTAGATTTTTGTTATTACCTTCCAATTGCCAAAAAGTCTGACCCTATACACTTCTTGCAGCTGTGCACATTATAGAATTCTTATCCTCTGCAAGACTGGAAATCAACTTATGAGGTTTTGTATAAAGAGTTACCCAAATATGAGAGGTTTAAGGTTTTCGTTATAAATTTCCAAGGTATTTATAAAATATGGTTTCAAAAGATAAGTTTTTCGTTATAAATTTCCATGGTTCATAACCAGTATAAAATATCTTGTTATAAGTGTTCCCAACATAATATGGAAAAGCACGGTCTCCTATCTGATAGTGGTTAGTATGCATATATTTGATTAATTTAAAGTGTTTAACATTGTTTTGATATGTTTTTTAGTGCGAACAAGAGACGTATACCGGATAGAAAGGCATCGCTCTTTGAAGAGTGGGAGAAGGATCTTCAAGGAGGAAATCAAGTTGTTGTTACTCATGAAGTGGAAAGGTATATTCTAGATCCTATTGAAGAACAAAATGAAGAATTTGATTTTTGGCATGGTGGAAACTAGTGGGTCCTAAGTACCCAAATTTACAAAATTTGGCTAAAGATATATTAGCAATTCAAGTCAGCACTGTTGCATCCGAGTCAAGTTTTAGCACGGGAAAAAGAGTAATTGATCCTCATAGGAGCTCTTTGACTCCTAGATCGGTTGAGGCATTGATTTGCCTACAAAGTTGGTTGAGGTCGGATGTCGTTACAAACTTGGAATATGCTCCTACACCTGAGGAAATGGAATGGTTTGAGAAAACGGAACAAGGTACACCATTTTTTTCATACTTGTTTTAATTAATTTAAAACTCATCGTCGCACCTTCATTTTATACTCTAAATATCTCGTTGGTTTATTGATTATTTGATTAATTATTGTAGAGTTTGAGCAAGAAGAAAAGGAACTCATGGAGAAGAAAAGTAAGGTCACAAAGACAAGCAAAGGGAATACACAAAATAATTAAGGAGATTAAGGTTTTTATGTTTAATTTATTATTGTTGTTAGTACTTAGTATGCAAGGTCTGTAGTAATTTAATATGCGAGGACTGTTTATGCAAATATTTAGACATTTGGATTGTTGGACATTTGGATTTGGACGTTTAAATCTTATTTTGTGACTTGACTTTGGACATTATTGTTATTGTTTTTGGACATTATTAAATCTGAATCTAATATTATTAATGTTAAAATTTTGATTTTTTTGTGTATACCATTGTTATTTATGTAATAAAAAATTCATTAAACATATGTTCAAATTATTGAATATATTTTCGGTTCTAGTTGCTTATTCGGTTATTATTGAGAATTCGGGTTTTAACAGAATTCGGGTTTTAGCAGAATTCTGGTTTTTTTAGCAGAATTCGGTTACCCAAAAAACCCGGAATACCTGAACCTAAAAACCGGTTCGGGTCCTAAACCGGTTCCCCAAAAAATTACACAAAACCCGATCCGGTTTTTGTGTATTAAAACCAGTTTAGGGTACTTAAAATATTAGTAATAACCGAACCGGTCCCACCCCTATTGTAAACTTTTCTTTTTGTGTGAAGAACACACTTGTGTTCTAGAGTGATCTTTGTAAGTGTGGTATAACATATGTTGTTCAGAGAGTTTATTGCTTCTATCTCCTTTATCTACTAAGGGAGTTAGGATCAATTCTTTCTCTTGATTCAACTAATAATGACCACCAAAGCTTGTAACATGTATAATAAACCCTTCATGGGCTAAGTAATCTTTAGTTGAGATTATAAACAAGGTTAGTCATGTTATTTATGTTTGTATAAAGATCTATTGTGAATTACTTATTATTGTGTGTGATTTTCATTGTTTTAACAATCTTTATTTATTTGGCCAATAAATGATGATATTTATGGTCTTCATATGTTTCGAAAGAAAATATGTTTGATTAGATCAAATGATCTTCACTCTAAGTTGTTCTAGGGGATAGAAATATACCCCTAGTCCTTAGATGATTCTTTGAGTTATTTTCATAAATCCTAATGCTATGTATTGAAGCCAATCAACATAGAAATATAGTGGATTGATTCAATATGTAAGGGGCATTTTATAGTTCGAAAGAGAAACCGTCTTTTTAAGGAAAATCGAATCTACACAACATAATAAGTAAATTCATCTTATGATCTCCTATACATCTTTTATAACTAATGACGAACTAAGTTTGTAATCCCAACTATTTCAATTTATCGTTTAATAAATCTATTATTATTACTATATTTTTATTTCCTTATAAGTTTAGAACTATTATTGCATTACCTTTGCAATTATTAAACCAAACTTTTTAATTGTGTGTTTCACTCATCTTAGTATCTATAAAAATAGACTAATAGTGTATAATTCAAATTATAACCAAACTTCCTTGTGGGATCGATAAACCGGACTCAAAAAGTCCACTTTACTACTTGATACAATATCGTGCACTTGCGATAGTTACACTAAAAACGTGTCACAACCCTAGAAGAAGTCATTGTTCATGACACAGGGATGGTGGACTCACCTGCAGACCAGCCTCAAGACCCATCTGTACCTGATGAAGACCCAACTGCAGATCAGACAGGACCATCAAACCTACATGATCCAGTTGCTGCTGATAAAGATCAAACTGTAGCTGATAAAGACTCATCAGCAGACCAGACTAGATCCCAACCTGCAGATGACAAGACGGTAGCTGATCTAGTTTCAGACCAAGGAGATCAAATCCAAGCTGATGCAGACATAGAGGAAATCCACTAAAGCAAATCTACAGGGGGAACAAACCCTGAAGATGAAGATAGTCCTAAGTGGCTCAAAGATCACCCTATCCAACAGATCATTGGGAAGCTAATTGATGGAGCCAAGACAAGACAGTCTACTCTACCCATAGGAATGGCAATGTTTTCATGCTTTATGTCTCAAATAGAACCTAAGACAACAGAGCAAGCCCTGGAATGTAACACCCCCAAATTTAACCGGAAATATTACAGCGCCGTGGGCCCCGAGATGGAACCCACAAGGCTAAAAGAATTTTCACAAAACATTTACAAATGCCCAAGAGGCCAATGACGGTGCTATCTTTAAAAATTCACAAAGACTTATAAAATCCATTTATCAGAAACCGTCGTAAAAACTCATTTGAAATCGCAAGGCCAAACAGCCGACACTCATAAGTTTAGAAAACGATTTCCAAAGTAATCTCAGTTACCAGATACTGAAAGAGCATTTCAAAATACTCACGCAGCGGAAAAAGACCAACCAAAAAGATACTCTAGCAGCGGAATACAAGAGCCAATCAAGAAACTCAATGCACAGAACATGTCCTAGCCAGTATCCTACGGGAAGCTCATCTCTTCACGACTGCTACAAGCTTGATACTCCAAGAACCTAAAAAGAAATCCCACGAAGGGGTCAGCCATAATATCCAACAATGATAACTGTCACATCACATTAATAATAACATACCAATGAGAATACAACATAAGAATACGACCAACGTAATCTTACCGCCATAACTTTACTTACTCAAGTAATTCTCATCAGAATAACCATTATCACATTTCACATCCTGTACTCGATTAACCAATAAACTCGAACATAATATATGTATTGTACCTCAAATAATACTCAAGATCCTCAAACTATCATAACCAACTCACGATACGGAAATCTACCATTTCTGACCAATACGATCCATCGAATAATATCATCAAATCCCAAGACGATAACCGATTATCCACCAAAGACAAGACCAAAGAAAATATGGAACATACCTCGAGATATGATGTGCCACGATAATCATATCAGTCTAATCCGAGATCAGAACAATGCAATACGGACAAGGTCCTAACACAAGACCTACAAATGCATACTCATATGACAACGTCAATATGCTCAAAAACAATAACAACTATGTATACTCAATGGAAATCCCATGATCCAGCGCCCTCAGCATAGATCCCAAGATGATCCTACAGATCAGCATAAGGTGGATAACCAACAATACACATATGCACAACAACATATGATAAAATCAACGATGCGAATCCACATGATTCCATCAACACAATACTGGTAATCCAACGATCCAGCGCCCTCAGCATAGATCCCCATGATGATCCCGTCGAACCAACGCATGGTGGAAAACTCCGTCCAACGATCCAGCGCCTCAAAGATAGATCCCCATGATGATCCCGTCGAACCAACGCATGGTGGACATTCGATCCAGCCCTCAAAGATAGATCCTCATAATCCCATCGGATTATTTACACAACATAAACAACACAATATGCATACACATATGCAAATCAACACGTTCATCAACATGAACAACATAACATGCACGACAACATGACAATTTACTAGGACGACTCCATGTTCAACAACATGAAAGAAAATGTACGAGACCAAAATAAATAACACTAAACCATAATCAATATGGAATACTTGCCCCGAGTCCTTCGGGAGCAACCTCGATGTCACCGACGATTATCCTCAATGCTCGGCGATCCAAACGTACAATGAACTATAGATACTCATATCCTCGTCTTTATCACAATGTATCCTCGATACCCAAATATGCCAATAACCGAAATAAATCACATACATTATGATTTGACTCCCAGAATCGGAATGACAACATATAATCATTTCTATATGCATTATAAACGAAATGAAACTGAAACCATTCATTAAACATTATAACTGAGCAAGTAATAACTTGCCTCGATACCGATACGATGATGATGAAGCCGCTACCAGTCACAATGCCTTCGTCTACGAGCTCCTCGGCCCCGACCGAAGCAATTCACGAACATACTCGAACATGACCGCAACATACGGTTATACTCACCGATCAATAATCTCAACCTATTGAAATAATCGATTAACACATATCCGATAACAATTAAAAACCGACACGACCTACCAAATCATCTCAACAATTCAACGATATCTACAATACAAACTACAACTCGATGATCACAATCAATTAATACAACCGATCAATAAACCCAAACGGTTCCACAACTATCCTGATTAACCACAAGTCCGAATCATCCAATTCAAACAATTACGAATTCACAACCACAATGCGATTACGGATACGAGCGTAAAGGAAATCATATTCGACGAACAATCACAATCTTTCCGAATTCCAAATTGATATCATGATTTGTATTTCATTAAGAACATACAAATTCTACCACTACAACCAACGAATATTCCATCTTCATATATAAAAATACCGATAATTCAATATACGATCGCCTTGCTATGTTAAATTCATCAAAAGTTCCTCAAGAACACTAAGGGATTCTAACTCATGTTCATAACCATTAAAACAACATAATTCGATATCCTTTAACATGAAGATAATCTTCCAATTCGTAATCCAAGTCATGAATCATCGTATTCATCAGTATACACTCTACATAACCTCAAGGATTGTAGCAACAACTCCCTAATTATCATCATACGGATCAAATACGGATAATAATACCAAGAACATCAAGAACTCTATGATTTCATAATCATAATCAACATATTCAAGGTATAAACCATCATTTCACCATCTTCTTTCAACATATAATTTATATAATCCTCAAGAATCGAAACAACAACATCTTAGTCCTCTTCATACGAATCATTTACAGATAACAATACCAAAATCCGAAATCAAAGTGAAGAATTCAACAACATACCTCAAGAACATGAATAACCCAATCAAACCCTTCAAGAATCATTGATATCTTCATAACCAAGCTTCTAATCCATGCCTCCAAGCTCACAATCGACTTAAAAGTGTTTAGAACATACGTAGAAGTGAAGAAGGACGGAAAAACGAAGTGAAATGATCAGGAGAAATGAAAGACAAACTTTCATTTTATAAACTGCATCGATCTTTACGTACGTTAACCACCAAAGATTAACGCACGTAATGCACTTAGCGTACGCTAAGCGTCCTTAATAGCGCATTTAATCTCATTTCCAAAACTAAGCGACTGCTTGCCCAATTGGTTACGTACGTAACATTTCCTTCATTACGACGTAATATGTACGTTGACTTGCTACAAGAAACTCTATTTAACGTCGTTATACACTTCTTGTAGCGTACGTAATGGCCGGGTTGACTCGCCCGTCCACATCCGCCGCCGACATCGGGTCCCACTCGCCACCATGACTCGGTCTGTCCGATTCCCTCATTACGTACGTAATGCTTTAGCCATAACGCACGTAACACAACCAATTTAGCGTACGTAAGTCTTCAACATTAGCGACGCTAAGTATTCTATACTTAGCCAATTTCAATCAAGTACACTGCGTCTCGACATACCGAAAACGAACATACGGCATACCAATACATATACTGAATTCAATAATATTCTCATACGATATACTCTATATCAAAAGTGCGACAACCCGATACACGATATCCTCAATTATAATTGTCTACCAAATACGACAATTGTACCAATACGACATCCGAGTCCTTCATTTATTTTATCCATACTGCATGCATTCCACGCTGTACAATATAACTCGGATAAAATAATCTCAAACAATGAGTAGAAAATCCGGATATTACATTCTACACCACTTAAAATAAGTTTCGGCCTCGAAACTTGAAATCCGTCAAAGAAACAAACCGTTCAACCAAAATATCCCAAAGCCATCACGACAACGATCAATCATCATCATTACTGAATAACCAAACGGGCATACTTACAAATACGCAGGTCGACGATCTCCTGAGATACTAGCAAGCGATCTCACTGTACAGTCTCAATACGCTTACGATCACAATTCCCTGAGTCTCAACAAAATATATCATTTTCGGATGAAACAATCTGCCCGAATCAAATCCTGTCTGCCTGATTACATAATCAAGTCCCAATTCCGATAAGACGAATAATACACAATACATCTGCAAAACAACTTCCCAAAACAACGACACGAATCCCAAACATCAACACAAACTCCGAACGCTCAGGTGATCACCAACAATGATCAACCAATAAATCAACCGAATTTATCATCAACATGATAAATTCCCATATGACCAACCAGAGGTCAAAACACAATCGAGAAAATCATCAACATGATAAACTCCAATATGACCAACCAGAGGTCAACGATAATCGAGAATACCTTCACACGGTAAACTCCAACACAATCAACACAGAACCACAGAAACAGATATACGAAAGAATAACATTCTCAAAACGACAAATCAATCACGTACAGTAGATCTCAATAAACATACCCAACTGGCGAACATTTCCCTCGGCATACGAACAACGAATCGCAAATCGACGAACATACCAATTCATACAAGGAGTGGGAACGATCACTCAATATCCAAAACAACCAGCATGGGATCACCATCCCCAAATTTACACTTATAAAGAAATCATTCAAAGATCACTATGGTAAGATTGCGCTACTACCGCACCAATGGAATCACATAGCACCTATGTCCCGGTTTCACAAAATCCAAAGTTCCAAAATTATATTATGTGCATGATTCTACAACACACAATATATTTTTCTTATCCGATAAATCAATCGATCATCCATGCATAACCAAACGACCATACCAAAGTTCAGATCCCTATTCCTCGTTCCACATTGATATATTATCCAGTTCGTGAGTCACACTCACAACTTCACCATGATATGTAATATACACTAAATGCGTATGGTTATTAATCACATTTTCAAAACCAGTTTGAAATCATATGGTTTTGTCAAAAGATAAAATTTCGAAAATTCTTTCAAGAGTTTGAAAACTCAAAACATAAATTTTCGTAAGACCACGAAATCAATTTTAAAAATTAAATCGGCTCGCTGGTGCCAAGTTTTCGATCAAAATTCTTTTCGAATACACACGATTAAATAAAATGGAATTTATGCAAATGCTTGTGCATATCCATACTCCGGTATACCAATTCGGTTCGTCACCAATATCCACTGATATTCCATCGGAAAACCACACGATGCAGTTCCAAAATCTCAAATATAAACTCCGACCAAAAACTCCCTTTTCCACATATGACTCGCAACGTCAATCATTAACCTATCCTGGATTACTTCAATTATGCATTGACAAAACATGGAAACAAATCAATACGGCGAAAGACTTCCCGAGAGGTTTCATTTAAATAGGTAAACCAAAACTCCGAAAGGCGGAAATAAAATAGATAAATGATTGGTAAAGTATTTTACAAATTTCGGGAGTTTTAGAAAACAGGAAAGTCTTTTGAAACATTAGGGTCTCAGCCCGTATCTCATTCCGTATTACCAGAAGTTTAAAAAGTAGAAAACCCTTTTCGGACTCCAAGTCCTGGGTTATAAAACTATTTCAAAATCGATTGGGTCTCGGCCCAAAATCATTTTCCGTAAAACATCCATAAAATATTCGTTTTGAAACACATCATTTTCAAATGCTCAAAAGCAGTTCATATATCTCAAAACGAATTAACATGCTACATGTTCTTCTCAACAATCCATAGTCCTTCTCCCGGATACACAATTCTGTTCCAAAATCTAACCAACATATTGATTTCCAAAATCATAACTTCTCAAGATCATCAATCCTGTCCCAACTCTGTCACCTTATACTATAACGCATAATATCTGTAACGCATATTATCTTTCTGAATCTCAAAACGTATCAACTTAGAACGGAAATAAATCTCAATGAAATTCAAAAATCCAAATACTTACAGATCGTGAAGCCGACGATTCCCCGTGATACTGGCACATGTCTAGACTTAGGAAAATACTCGACAAAGATATTTTCAAAACACACATTTGCCAAATCAGTTCAACTCAAGAACACAATACATCTCATTTCAGAGAATCTCGTTAACACCATTTGGAAAGGTTTACAACAAACCCAGTACCACACTGGTAAATCACATAACGTACAAGCCTGAGTGAATACAAAAACTCACGGCTCTAGTATTAGTCAATCGACAACTCGAATGACGCAACAAAACACGACCCAACTCGACCCAAATGCCTAGGTTTTCTCAACCTAAGCTCTGATACCATATTCTGTAACACCCCCAGATTTAACCGGAAATATTACAGCGCCGTGGGCCCCGAGATGGAACCCACAAGGCTAAAAGAATTTTCACAAAACATTTACAAATGCCCAAGAGGCCAATGACGGTGCTATCTTTAAAAATTCACAAAGACTTATAAAATCCATTTATCAGAAATCGTCGTAAAAACTCATTTGAAATCGCAAGGCCAAACAGCCGACACTCACAAGTTTAGAAAACGATTTCCAAAGTAATCTCAGTTACCAGATACTGAAAGAGCATTTCAAAATACTCACGCAGCGGAAAAAGACCAACCAAAAAGATACTCTAGCAGCGGAATACAAGAGCCAATCAAGAAACTCAATGCACAGAACATGTCCTAGCCAGTATCCTACGGGAAGCTCATCTCTTCACGACCGCTACAAGCTTGATACTCCAAGAACCTAAAAAGAAATCCCACGACGGGGTCAGCCATAATATCCAACAATGATAACCGTCACATCACATTAATAATAACATACCAATGAGAATACAACATAAGAATACGACCAACGTAATCTTACCGCCATAACTTTACTTACTCAAGTAATTCTCATCAGAATAACCATTATCACATTTCACATCCTGTACTCGATTAACCAATAAACTCGAACATAATATATGTATTGTACCTCAAATAATACTCAAGATCCTCAAACTATCATAACCAACTCACGATACGGAAATCTACCATTTCTGACCAATACGATCCATCGAATAATATCATCAAATCCCAAGACGATAACCGATTATCCACCAAAGACAAGACCAAAGAAAATATGGAACATACCTCGAGATATGATGTGCCACGATAATCATATCAGTCTAATCCGAGATCAGAACAATGCAATACGGACAAGGTCCTAACACAAGACCTACAAATGCATACTCATATGACAACGTCAATATGCTCAAAAACAATAACAACTATGTATACTCAATGGAAATCCCATGATCCAGCGCCCTCAGCATAGATCCCAAGATGATCCTACAGATCAGCATAAGGTGGATAACCAACAATACACATATGCACAACAACATATGATAAAATCAACGATGCGAATCCACATGATTCCATCAACACAATACTGGTAATCCAACGATCCAGCGCCCTCAGCATAGATCCCCATGATGATCCCGTCGAACCAACGCATGGTGGAAAACCTGTCCAACGATCCAGCGCCCTCAGCATAGATCCCCATGATGATCCCGTCGAACCAACGCATGGTGGACATTCGATCCAGCGCCCTCAGCATAGATCCTCATAATCCCATCGGATTATTTACACAACATAAACAACACAATATGCATACACATATGCAAATCAACACGTTCATCAACATGAACAACATAACATGCACGACAACATGACAATTTACTAGGACGACTCCATGTTCAACAACATGAAAGAAAATGTACGAGACCAAAATAAATAACACTAAACCATAATCAATATGGAATACTTGCCCCGAGTCCTTCGGGAGCAACCTCGATGTCACCGACGATTATCCTCAATGCTCGGCGATCCAAACGTACAATGAACTATAGATACTCATATCCTCGTCTTTATCACAATGTATCCTCGATACCCAAATATGCCAATAACCGAAATAAATCACATACATTATGATTTGACTCCCAGAATCGGAATGACAACATATAATCATTGTTATATGCATTATAAACGAAATGAAACTGAAACCATTCATTAAACATTATAACTGAGCAAGTAATAACTTGCCTCGATACCGATACGATGATGATGAAGCCGCTACCGGTCACAATGCCTTCGTCTACGAGCTCCTCGGCCCTGACCGAAGCAATTCACGAACATACTCGAACATGACCGCAACATACGGTTATACTCACCGATCAATAATCTCAACCTATTTAAATAATCGATTAACACAAATCTGATAACAATTAAAAACCGACACGACCTACCAAATCATATCAACAATTCAACGATATCTACAATACAAACTACAACTCGATGATCACAATCAATTAAAACAACCGATCAATAAACCCAAACGGTTCCACAACTATCCTGATTAACCACAAGTCCGAATCATCCAATTCAAACAATTACGAATTCACAACCACAATGCGATTACGGATACAAGCGTAAAGGAAATCATATTCGACGAACAATCACAATCTTTCCGAATTCCAAATTGATATCATGATTTGTATTTCATTAAGAACATACAAATTCTACCACTACAACCAACGAATATTCCATCTTCATATATAAAAATACCGATAATTCAATATACGATCGCCTTGCTATGTTAAATTCATCAAAAGTTCCTCAAGAACACTAAGGGATTCTAACTCATGTTCATAACCATTAAAACAACATAATTCGATATCCTTTAACATGAAGATAATCTTCCAATTCGTAATCCAAGTCATGAATCATCGTATTCATCAGTATACACTCTACATAACCTCAAGGATTGTAGCAACAACTCCCTAATTATCATCATACGGATCAAATACGGATAATAATACCAAGAACATCAAGAACTCTATGATTTCATAATCATAATCAACATATTCAAGGTATAAACCATCATTTCACCATCTTCTTTCAACATATAATTCATATAATCCTCAAGAATCGAAACAACAACATCTTAGTCCTCTTCATACGAATCATTTACAGATAACAATACCAAAATCCGAAATCAAAGTGAAGAATTCAACAACATACCTCAAGAACATGAATAACCCAATCAAACCCTTCAAGAATCATTGATATCTTCATAACCAAGCTTCTAATCCATGCCTCCAAGCTCACAATCGACTTAAAAGTGTTTAGAACATACGTAGAAGTGAAGAAGGACGGAAAAACGAAGTGAAATGATCAGGAGAAATGAAAGACGAACTTTCATTTTATAAACTGCATCGATCTTTACGTACGTTAACCACCAGCATTAACGTACGTAATGCACTTAGCGTACGCTAAGCGTCCTTAATAGCGTACGTAATCTCATTTCCAAAACTAACTGACCTGTTTCGTCCAATTGGTTACGTACGTAACATTTCCTTCATTACGTACGTAATATGTACGTTGACTTGCTACAGTAAAACTCTATTTAACGTACGTTATACACTTCTTGTAGTGTACGTAATGGTCGGGGTTGACTCGCCTGTCCACATCCGCCGCCGACATCGGGTCCCACCTGCCGACCATGACTCGGTCCTGTCTGATTCCCTCATTACGTACGTAACGCTTTAGCCATAACGTACGTAACACAACCAATTTAGCGTACGTAAGTCTTCAACATTAGCGTACGCTAAGTATTCTATACTTTGCCAATTTCAACTGTTACCGCCTGTCTCGACATACCGAAAACGAACATACGACATACTGAATACATATACTGAATTCAATAATATTCTCATACGATATACTCTATATCAAAAGTGCGACAACCTGATACACGTTATCCTCAATTATAATTGTCTACCAAATACGACAATTGTACCAATACTGACATCTCAGTCCTTCATTTATTTTATCCATACTGTACAGATTCCACGCTGTATAATATAACTCGGATAAAATAATCTCAAACAACAGTAGTAGAAAATCCGGATATTACATGGAAGACTACTCTTGGATCAATGCAATGCAAGAAGAGCTAAATCAGATGGAGAGAAACAATGTTTGGGAACTAACAGACAGACCAGATCATAAGAAGGTTATTGGCACCAAATGGGTGTACAAAAACAAATGCGACGAAGATGGAGCTGTTGTTAGGAATAAAGCCAGACTTGTTGCTAAAGGCTATGCACAGTGTGAAGGAATAGATTTTGATGAAACCTATGCACCTGTTGCAAGATTAGAAGCCATCATACTATTCCTCGCATATGCTGCATTCAAGGATTTTGAAGTCTATCAGATGGATGTAAAGAGTGCTTTCCTTAATGGAATCCTAAAAGAAGAAGTCTATGTGGAGCAACTCCCAGGATTTGTCAAAGAAGACAAAGTCTATAAGATATTGAAAGCTCTATATGGACTCAAGCAGGCACCAAGAGCTTGGTATGAAACCTTATCTGTATTTCTTGAGAAGAACGGTTTCTGCAAATGGAAAGTGGACAAGACCCTATTCAGAGTGGAGCATGAAGGCCACATATTACTATTTCAGATATATGTGGATGACATCATATTTGGCTCAACCAACCCAGAGCTGTGTGAGAAATTCTCAAATCTTATGCAAGGAGAATTTGAGATGAGTATGATGAGAAAGCTTAACTTCTTTCTTGGATTACAAGTCAAGCAGATGGAAAATGGAATTTTCATCAATCAATCCAAATATACCCGAGATCTAATCAAGAGATTTGGAATGGAATCAGCCAAACCAGCAAGAATTCCTATGAGCACAAGCACTCATCTAGATGCAGATGAGGGAGGTATATCAGTAGACTCAACCCACTACAGAGGACTCATTGGATAATTGCTATACCTCACTGCAAGTAGACCAGATATATCTTATGCCGTAAGAGTATGCGCACGATTTCAATCCAAGCCAAAACAGTCTCACCAAGATGCAGCCAAGAGAATAATCAAATACCTTAAGTCTACAGTCAATGTTGTACTATGGTACCCTAAGGATGATAACTTCGAGCTATCAGGATACTCAGATGCAGATTTCGCAGGATGCAAAATAAATAGGAAAAGCACCAGTGGAACGTGCCAATTCCTAGGAACCAGACTGATATCCTGGTTTAGCAAGAAGCAGGTTTCTAACTCTATCTCCACAACAGAGTCTGAATACCTAGCTGCAGGTAGTTGTTGTGCCTAGATTTTATGGATCAGACAACAGCTAAGGGACTACAACATTATTGCCAATGAAGTTCCAATTTGGTGTGATAACAATAGTGCTATTGCAATAACCAACAACCCGGTATTGCATTCAAGGACAAAGCACATTGATGTTAAGCATCACTTCATAAGAGATCACGTGCTTAACAAGAGAATCAGAGTTGAAAGAGTCAGCACAGACTACCAAATTGCTAACATTTCACCAAACCTTTGCCAGAAGAAAGGTTTTTGGAGCTGAGCAGGGAACTTGGATTACTAGATTGGGAATCTAGTACAGATGAAAAGGCTAGCTGAAGCAGATCAGACGAAAGACGGACTAAGCTGATCACAGGAATCAGCCCTTACCTGATGCAGACAAGAAGACGAAGCACAGACGAAGGAACTCAGCTGATCAAACCACAGGCGAGAAGTCAAATGAGTCAACTCACCTGATGCAGAGCAGTCAAGAGTCAAACAGTTAACCAGCTAAGTTTTCTATACCTGAATGACTTCTGAATATTATATTATTATCTGCTATTTGTATAATATCATATTACTATTTGGATCACAAGTGGCATAATACTATATGTCTAAAATACACGTGGCAACTATGCGTTCAATCGACCTCCACTATGACCAATTAAAATCCAACCGTCCATTTTCAAATTTTCAAAAACTGGACCACCGATTACTAATTTGAATTTTGAAAAGCCTTTTCAGTTTACCTTCTTCAACCTCGCAAAACCCCAATTCTTCAGAGCAGAAATTCATACGAACTCTACATACACTCAGAAATCTTTTACTGTGCAAAAATGGAATCTTACTTTGACGGAGTGAACCTCAAGGCGGTGAAGGACCAAATCATTTTTTTACTGGTCTTCAATTTCGAAGGACTCCTAGAGGAAAATCTGGACAACAAAGAAGTGCGCAACCTCATCAGAGCAATGAAGACAAATGGGATCTACCCATTTTTGGATATCAGCCCCAATCATCTGTTCAAGGAGGTTGTTATTGCCTTTTACCGAGAGGCCCGAGTGCTCGAATCTGGGATAAGGAGTTTTATCTGTGGAATCCAAGTGGATATTTCCCCAGAATCAATAGAAAAAATCTTCGGGATGCAATCACGCGGCATGGCTGTCGAAGCTTTGAAACAGAACACAGCCAACACGTGGATGAGAATCAAAACCAACGAACAACCCTCTAAATTGAAGCTGACTGCCAAAAGGAGTGAATTGAAAAAAGAATATCACTATGCATTGGACATCACCAACAAAATAGTGATGGGGATGGTAGGCAGCTACGATCAATTATCATCAACCAAGTTCATGGTGCTGGGAGCACTAATTCAAGGTGAGCCAATTGACTGGGCTGACTACATTTTCCGTCAATTGGTGCGGGAGGTGAATAAGGCCGAGTGGCTAGTCGAGGAGAAGAAGTTCAAATCAAAGCTTGCATTCGGGATGCAAATAAGTTGGATGCTGGAGAATCTCGGTGTGGCAAAGGGAAGTGCAGACCCTTTCCACATCAATAAGAGACTTGGTCATTTGGACCAAGAAACCCTAAGGCGTTTGGGTGGAGAGCGGAAAGCGGCTCAGCTATTAAGAGAAATGTCTGAGGAGCCGTATACCTACAGATACCCTGTGATGTCAGACGAGTCGGAGAATCACCAAGCTGCAGCCCGCAACTCACCTGCATCCCAGTCTGAAACTGAGTCAGACAACACCCCTATCGCCCTCCGTTTCAAAAGAAGGGGACCTGCCCTTGGAGAACCATCATTCATTCACTCCTCACCAGAACCCTCTCCCAATAGGCCCAGGCGATTGGAATTTGATGAAGAAGAGCAGCCTGAGTCCTTATCCACTCCTGAACCTATTCATATGGAAGACCAGCCTGCTCCTGCCAGCCTGGAGACCCAGATTGTCCCTCTTCTCACTCCCCAGCTCATGTCAGAAGAAGAAGAAGCAGGGTTGATCATTCACATACCTGAAGCAAACTACACCTTCAACCTGCTTGACAACAATATCTTCAACCTGTCCATAGAGCAGCTCAAATTGGTAAAACCTCATGCTCTAAAACATTCCTTTGTACGTATTTATGAGGAATGGGAAATTTTAAAATCATTCTCATTCACTCAACTGCAATCTTACGTTGAGGTGAGTAGCTGGGAGTATCCCCAGGCTACTGAAGAAGCGCTGATGCAGTTTTGCAGCGAGTCAGATGCAATTTTGTTGCTTCAGGAAAATTGGTTCATGTCCAATTTTAAAACCCACGTGGACCAATTTATCCATACTATTATATATAGTATTTTGATGGATCTATTGATGAAGAAGGAGTAGTTGAAGAGAAAGAGATAAGGATAGAAGAGTTAGTGGAGGAAGAAGTTGAAAAAGAAGAATTTATTATTGTTGAGGATGAAGAGGAGAGACAGGAAGAAAGAGAAGAAGAAAATATCTTAGTTGAAAAACAATCTGGAGAATAAGGAGTCGAAAAAACTGTGGAGTTGGTGGATGAAGGAGAAGAATAAGGAGAGGAAGTTGATCAGGAGGATGAAGAAGAGGAAAGAGAAGAAGATGATAAAAATAATGATAAAAAGGATGATGATGATAAAAAGGATGATGATGATGAAGACAAAAATAATGATGATCATGATGGTAAGGATGATGGTGGAGATAAGGAGGCTGAGAAAGAAAAAGAAAAGGAGCATGATGAAGAGGAAGAAATGGAAGAAGAAAAGGAGAAAGGAGAAAAAGAGGAGGAAAAAGAGAAAGAGGCAGAAGGAGAGAAGGGAAAAGAAGCAGAGGTAGAAAAACAGTCAGAGCTGAATCAGACAAGGGTGGGGCACCTGCCCGCTATACCAGCCTAGATGCAGACCTAGCTGAGGATAACAGATCGGGGACCCCAGAGCAGACCCCATCTGGTAAGCCACCTGCAGACAGGAGTCTGCAGACAGGTGGGTCATCCGCACACCTACCTGCAGGCGTCAAAGACTCATGAGAGCACTCTCCGTAGACATCACACATTTCACCTATGATGACTGAGCTGACCCGACAAATTGTAAAAGACATTGTTGGAGAGCTGCTTGCCACACAAATCACTCCTAACCTGCAGTCCATTAATGCCAAGATAGATACCTTGCTGCAGCAGAATATCCCTCAACCACCTCCTCCTACAAACAACAGAATGCCTTTTGGCATGTCTGACTGAATGCATAGAGTGGAGCAGCAATTGACCATCCTGGTTGATGCTGGCAAAAAGGGGGAAGAGAGGTTACAGGGGGAAGGAAGCAGGCAGGGGGAAGTAAGAGAAGTTCAGGAGCTGAGGACGAAGAGGAAGCAATATGTCCAATTAATTACAGCTGGGACATCATCTGCAAAGAGGAAGGAAGAAGCTGAGCAAGAGCAGACTGATGATCATCCTGCAGCCAAGAGAAGGAGGACCAGACTTGGGGACGAGCCTACACTATAATGGGAAGGTAAAGAGTTGTGGTATGTTGAAGATTTCCTTTCTGTCGAAGCTGCACCAATGTGGGGATCTACTAAGAAAAAGTTCATCAGAGATTTTTATATCTGGGAGTTACTCCAGGATAAAAATTGCTCCCCACAGCAGACTTTTATTAACTTTTTGGAATCAACACATCCAATGCTCTGGGCCGTCCTACTAAAACATGCAAAGGGATGTAATGCATACCACATGATTCCTCCCTTCAGGCCTAAAGATCCTCCCATCTTACCAAATAATGAATTGAATGAGTTAGCACTGCAAAGGAAGATAAAGAAGCTGTTTGACGAGCATAAGTTCTCTTCTAAAGAAGAACAAGAATTTGCTGCACTCGTTGTCAGGAGGAAATACGGCCTGGTCCCATCAAGAGAAGGCCAATTGGAGCTAAGCTTCTCGGACACACTTAGCGGCTATCGTGAGCGAGAGAGCGAGATGATTTGTTTGAACTCATATTTTTTATGTAAATTTTGTACTTGTAATTTTCCTATATTTATCATTGAAAGCTATGTACTTGTAAAACAATACAGAAAAATTAATATAACAGTCTTTTGAACGACAATCCCCACTTGTATCAAAACAAGACTGATTTTAGTGTGTGTCTAGCACTCAAGTGCAGACCTGTTCATTTGGATAATTTGCTTAAGTTTTGCCATCATCAAAATAGGGGAAATTTGTTAGGAATACTTGTTAGATTTTGATGATGTCATTATTGTAATTCAACTGTTTACTACTTGGCAAAAATGTAAGGAAGAACCAGATGAGTATCTTCCATAGGCCAAATTATGTTAAGTTAAAAACTTAGCAAAATGTAAAGAAGAACCAAATGAGTATCTTCTATAGGCCATTTAAGTTAGGCTCAAAATCGGCTAAGTACAAAAGTACAGATAAGTACTTCAGAAAAGTGTAAACCAAAAACTACAGTAACGAAGTCACAGTCAAGTCTAAATCAGAGAAACAAAAATCCATCAGTGATGGTTGACCGGACTGAAGTCAAGTGATCAACAGACCAAGACATCTGAAGTCTGACCATCAGATAAGTCAAAATTCATCAAGACAGAAGACTTCAGACAAGTCATCTGATCAGGCAAGTCTCAATAGGACATCAGAGAAGTCATCGGTAGAGAAGTCCAAACTGCAGAGAAGTTGACTGGACATCAGATAGCTTGACTTATAATAGATCAGCCAAGTACTCCAAGTCCACGTCAGCATGCGTTGAAATAGTCAATATTTACGGAAAGTCACATGCAAGCGTGAAGGGACAAATTGGAGAGATTCCTGCAAAGGATATGAATTAAATAATTCATCCAGACCTACCACTGAAGACTTTAATCTTATTATATTCAAAAGATTCGTCGCCTCACATGAAATTCCTCACAACGGTCGAAAGATGGATTAAAATATGGGAATCCAGCCTTGCAATGTTCAGAAAGAAAAAACAATGAAATTTCTCTCTCCAACGGACGGATTTGTTACAAGATTTGCAATGGATATGAAGTATGCTCAAGGATCGACACTTATATATATCCGAAGATTTGAAGTTGAGCAGTACGATGCGAACAAAACTCTCAAGAGATCAAAGTTATCAAAGCAATCATATAGCATCGTGAAAAAGGCAGTACTCGAAGTTCTTATTTAAACAAAGCTCTTAGTTGGAGAAGACAAACACTCTTGTCTTAAAACCTGAGTTTGGGGTACTTCACTGGTTGAAGTTGCGAGACTAATAGGCATCCGAGGATTTGAAGAATCAAGTGGTGCTAGGCAGTCAAAGAGGAGTTGCAATGACGGGATTTCCACTGGTTGGAAGTTGTTGTAGATAAGTAAAAGAATCACTGTAATATTTTTCACTGGTTGAGAATTATAGTGGATTCATCTCCAACTGGTTTGGAGAAAGTGGATTAGTAGAGGATTACCCACCTCTGAGACCACTATAAATTGCCTGCGTGTTTTACTATTTTCAGCATCACACTTAACTGTTGCATTCATACTTTACTGTTCCATTGCTTAGTTTTGTTTTCGTCATCAGCTGATTTCCGCATATCTATCATCTAAGAAACTCACTCTTCGAATAAAAGAGTTTAAGAGTTTCAATAAGTCTATTCACCCCCCTATACTTATTCCTGTACGACTTGTGACCTACACTGAGGCCCCCTACTAGTATCACTGGGACTCCTCGCCGTCAACGTTCTCTTCCCGTGCTTTATCCTTGCCACGACCTGAAAACATCCCCCAACGGGGTCAGTTACACAGAACAACAATCCTCAAGAGTTGAATAAACACAATCATGATATATCTTAATTATGAAATTAAGTTGAGGAGGGGCATCATAGTACGCCCATAATGGTATGTGCAAGTGCACAAGACGAGTATCCGGACACACCCACCCTTGTACCTAATTAGTCTCACGGAGGTACGTTACCGTGTGCACAGTCCATTGTGTCGGTGAACCCGATCACATGAATATCATGTACCCGAGTAAAAATTCCACACATCTCCACCCAGCCACGCAATATGAACCCAGAAGGCCACAAGAGCAGAAGTGACCAATGAGTAATAGTGAATAACAATACGACAAAGGTCAAGAAAGACTCACCGAGATGGAATAATAATGACATGAATGATATCTCATTGAAATGATTGGAACCGTCGTTCCTCGTGAATGAAATGATTATTTGACAATTACAAGTCTCAATACGGTTAATACATTATGAATGAGTTGTGATTATGAATGAACAACAACGAAAGGAATGAGTATCCTTTTAACCGAGTAAGAATTAACTTACACAACACCGGTGAAGAATGTCCTTCCTCGAACAAACGTCCTAAAAGAGATTTCGATCGCTCGAACAACCTTGAATAACACAATTACCAATAATACGCTTAATAAACGATTCAAACATGATCACAACCCACTTCAAAAGTCGATACAACAATATCCAAACTCATTGGGGCATTATGACAAACACTTAGCAAACATTCATCCTTTGATTATAATCAACCCCAACTCTATCGGTACTAAACCCCAAAATGAGTAGTTCAATCCAACAAAACACCTTCAATGATATCAATAATCCAACAGGAATCCACAACTCAAGGTTACGACAACTATAATCGGAAACCCCCAAAAATAACCAAAGTCAACATCAAGGGTTCTTGATTAATTCTCCAAATATTTATCAAATCTGAAAAACACATCAATAAATACGTAGGAATACATGTATCCAAGGTAGATAATCCATATCTAACATATTCCAACATAATAGCAAGCTTACACGAAGAGATCGGAGGGAAAATACTCAAAATCTAAAATTCTAGATCCAAGAGATCATTACCTTGATTTGATGTGTTGGAGAGGATGAAATGATGATTGATCTGAATGATAAGCTTGAAGATGATGATAGATGGATTCATCTCGAAGAAATCTCTCCAAAACGCCCGAAATCGCCCAAAACCGACGAAGGAATGAAGTGGAATGAAAAAATGACGAATCTGGATTTGCACTGTCCAATATATACTGGTCCCAGCTTAGCGCACGCTATGACCTGATATATAGCGTGCGCTAACGGGTTAACCGGACAGTCCAGTGAGCTCTGAATGCCTCGTTAGCGTACGCTACGAACTTGGTAGCGTGCGCTAACATCTTGCCGATAGCATGCATTAACCCAAAAAGTTAGCGTGCGCTAACTGATATCTGATGCCCAGTGACTGAAGTCCAGAACCGCATGTTCTATGATCTGCTCGTGATAGCGTACGCTACACCCAAGACTCAGCGTGTGCTACTACACCATTAGCGTACGCTAATATCTACTCATAGCGTACGCTATGAATTATTCCAATTCAGTCCAGTACCCACTGGACTCTGCCTGATCGTCTTTAGCATGCGCTACACTGATAGCATAGCGTGCGCTATCCGAACTCACTAGCGCACGCTACTTACCATTCGTAGCATGCGCTACTCCAACTCAACTGCAGTCCAGTGCCTTCTGGACTGTCTGCCTGAACCACGTTAGCGTGCGCTAATACTGAGAGGTAGCGTGCGCTACCCGTACTCAATTAGTGCGCACTAAAGAGAGTACTTAGCATGCGCTACTCCTCACACACAGCCCAAAACGACGATGACAAAGATGATAATCACAGTCCGATCCTCAAACCAGGTAGGAAAACGAATAATAACTGATACACGATACAAATACTCTGAATGGTGAATACAATGATTGAATATGAATGATGAATGATTATTAATGAGTGAAAATTACTGAGTGATAATTACGGAATGTTAATTACTGAATGATAATTACTGAATGATAATAACTGAATTACAACCGGGTATTACAAAATATACATTCTATCTCGACTCATATCCATGCAAGGGTAAAATAGACCATGTACGGGTATTTATATTGCTCTGGTTAAATACCATGTACGGGTATTTATATTCAAGCATACAAGCATACAAGCAATCAAAGCATACTTGAGCTCAGTTTTATATCTTTTATTGCATTTCAAGTTGTGAGAAAAGAAAGATACAAGAGTGATTTTAATTGTAATATCTATTATTCTTTGTATTCTTTCATTTGGTTGTAAGTGTTGCATCACTTACACTTGAGCGTAAAAGAAACGAATCAAGAGTCACTAATCCGGTGTTATTAGGATCTTTGATCCGGCATTGTTAGGATTATACTCCCATATTCGTATAGTGAGGATTATCTAGTTCCTATAGAACACTAGATAAACAAAAATTTATATTGAGGGAAAGGTTGAGCTTGGACCGATAGAAGACAAGCGATTGTAACGGTTGTGAACTCGGACCGATAGAAGACGAGTTAAGATTGTGGTTTTTCTTAAGCCAATAGAAAAAGAAAGTCGGAGAGAGGACGTAGGCAAGTTGCCGAACCTCTATAAATTCTTGAGTCTTTAAATTCCGCACTATTTTCTATTTACTCGCAAGAAATTTCGGTATTCCGCATCACCACTATTCAACCCCCCTTCTAGTGGTGAATTTATCTCTTCACTTGGGAGATGTGGAATAGTTGTAAGTTGCTCAAAAGTGGGTTTTCAAATAGCATGTACGGATAACGTGCTACAATGATATTTATATTGGATATCTTCTTTAAGTTTGGATTTGATGAATCACACTTGGGTTTAGGGTTTAGGGTTTAGGGTTTAGGGTTTAGGGTTTAGGGTTTAGGGTTTAGGGTTTAGGGTTCAGGGTTCAGGGTTCAGGGTTTAGGGTTTAGGGTTTAGGGTTTAGGGTTTAGGGTTTAGGGTTTAGGGTTTAGGGTTTAGGGTTTAGGGTTTAGGGTTTAGGGTTTAGGGTTTAGGGTTTAGGGTTCAGGGTTCAGGGTTCAGGGTTCAGGGTTTAGGGTTTAGGGTTTAGGGTTTAGGGTTTAGGGTTTAGGGTTTAGGGTTTAGGGTTTAGGGTTTAGGGTTTAGGGTTTAGGGTTTAGGGTTTATCAAATAGACTCATATCTTCTTCAAATAGCATGTACGGGTATTTATATTGCTCCAAATATTTATCAAATCCGAAAAACACATCAATAAATACGTAGGAATACATGTATCCAAGGTAGATAATCCATATATAACATATTCCAACATAATAGCAAGCTTACACGAAGAGATCGGAGGGAAAATACTCAAAATCCAAAATTCTAGATCCAAGAGATCATTACCTTGATTTGATGTGTTGGAGAGGATGAAATGATGATTAATCCGAATGATAAGCTTGAAGATGATGATAGATGGATTCAGCTGGAAGAAATCTCTCCAAAACGCCTGAAATCGCCCAAAACTGACGAATGAATGAAGTGGAATGAAAAAATGATGAATCTGGACTGCACTGTCCAATATATACTGGTCCCAGCTTAGCGCACGCTATGACCTGATATGTAGCGTGCGCTAACGGGTTAACCGGACAGTCCAGTTAGCTCTGACTGCCTCGTTAGCGTATGCTACGAACTTGGTAGCGTGCGCTAACGTCTTCCCGATAGCGTGCGTTAACCCAAAAAGTTAGCGTGCTCTAACTGATATCTGATGCCCAGTGACTGAAGTACAGAACCTCCTGTTCTCTGATCTGCTCATGATAGTGTACGCTACACCCAAGACTCAGCGTGTGCTACTACACCATTAGTGTACGCTAATATCTACTGATAGCGTACGCTATGAATTATTCCAATTCAGCCCAGTACCCACTGGACTCTGCCTAATCGTCACTACTAGAAAAAACACCTTTTAAATCGGTTAAAATAGACCTTTTAAATCGGTTCTCGAACCATTATAGATCCAGCCGATGTAGAAAATCGACGCATTTAACATCGGTTATTTAGCCGATGTAGAAAATACTTTTAACATCGGTTATTTAACCGATTTAGTAAGTTGATATAACCGATTTCGAATATCACATTCCAGATCGGATATCCGGAAAACCAATTTAGAATGTTTAGTTTCTAAATCGGTTACTGCTTTAACCGATTTAGAATGTGTAATATTCTAAATCGGTTACTGCTTTAACCGATTTAGAATGTGTAATATTCTAAATCGGTTACTGCTTTAACCGATTTAGAATGTGTAATATTCTAAATAGGTTACTGCTTTAACTGATTTAGATAAATTAATATTCTGGTTCAAAAAATGGCAGATTTAGAAAAGCCCTGTTCACAAAAGTGGTAATTTTTAGATCACGACAGAATCCCTCCTATAAAACATAACATGAACAATAAAATCTCCAACAAGACGGCATATATTCTACACAAATTATCAAGTTTACACTATTCTATTACAAAACCATGTTTACATCTTGCAAAAAATGTACAACAGTTATTACAAGAGATTTATAAATCTTGTAAAAAAACATACAATCACAAAATGATGAATGATCCCTACGCAGCAAATCCCTACGTACTCGGTTCCCATAGTCCTCTCTTACTACTTCGATAAAGATGTAAAATCTAGAAAATATTGAGTCCAACGTCTTCGTCCGTCATCAATATCATCCTTCGAATAAGGCTCTTCCATATCAAATGTCTGCAAATTAACAAGAGGCCACCAATTGATCAAATATCCATAAACATTTTAATGTCTTTGATTTTGAACAACTGATATTTTGCCATTTCTCCTTCTTTTAGTGTCGACAACCATTTTTATGGTAAAAACACAGAAAAGAAGCGGGATGGGGTTCTATTTTTTAAATATTTATGTCAAACTAAAGTAAATAATACACCAAAATAAAACAGTGGGTTGTACACAGTAAATGCCCAAACCAGCTAATTTTGTTTACTAGTAAACAAGAAACCAGTGGCCATGCCCTCTTTATAGCCTCACTTCTACGTGACGAAAACAAAGTACCTTTTCGAATGAGTCGACGAATGAGGCAGTGAGACTCTTAAGGATATACGTGATGTTTGTGTAGGGAATGCGATTCGCAATTGACATCCTCAATGATTAGAACAAATCCCAACTTATGATGAAATTAGAATTAAAGAAATGAGATGTTCATAACACCAGAAAATGTACTAAAGACAAACCTCGTATCCGTGATAAAAAAACAGGTCCATCACTCTTCCATTGGGCGCTGTATAAACTTTCACCCTTTTAATTGTTAGCTCAAGCTCATAAAGAACCACAGTGACATCTGTGCCGACGTCAGAAAAATAGACGCTCAGAAAAAAAAATTAAAACAAAGAATAGATGAAGAGCTCTAAAAACTAAAAACTTGGGATATTTTTTAGAAAAACTTAATTGCCCGATCAGTGTTTTTAAAAGCGCGAGTTAGCGTGATTTTTGTAGCGCGCTATCGCACACTACGGGCCTCCTGCACGATGCAGCACAGGGCTGATAGCACATTATTAATATGACGATGCAATAAAAAAATATGGTGAGAAATAAATCTCTTCCTTATAACCTTTCCACAGGAAACAACTTAAAATATACCTTCAAGTGTGAAGCACTTGAGAAAAAATTAGCTCACAGTATCAAACATACCTGAATTGGTCGAAAAGCTTCGGACCGATGGTTGACTGGAAAGAGGCATATATAGTCAGGACACTAGAACAAAAATATATTTTCACATAAAACATAATGTTTAACGACTGGGAAAACACATTGGGACAACATGCCTATTGTGGGCGCTTGAACCTTCCTTCTTTGTCCATAAATCATTTCCCTTGTTCATTTCCCTAGTCGATACCTTCAAAACAAAGATTGAAAACTTCAAGTTCTCAAAATATCCAAAACTAAGTAACAATCAATATATTAGCAGAGAACCAGAAATCAAGAGAAGAAAAAGTTAAAGGGGATCTAATCACCGTGATTCTATCCATTGATTGGTGACTAAGACAAAAGGATCCACTAGAGAACTCCCGAATGCCATTCTTGCCTCCAGAAATGATATTAAGTGGCTTAGGTCTTGAAATATCATGCCCCATAAAGCATGCCAGATGCAAGAAAAAGGCACAAATACTAACATCATCATCAATCATCATCAACTGCATCTTAATCCCAACTATGTTGAGATCGGTGGTATGAAGTGCGAAAACACATAATGATATGCACAAATTCACATAAAAATCAAGTATTAATATGTTATCCGTGAGTACATGTGACTGGATGAGATTTAATAATTCATGTGACAAGCCAACACACTACAAGAATAGAAACATGCCTCCAAAGGTCATTGGGTATCATGAAGTTTGCGAACTACAAACTTAAAGAAGATATCGATATAAATATCATTGTAGCACGTTATCCGTACATGCTATTTGAAAACCCACTTTTGAGCAACTTACAACTATTCCACATCTCCCAAGTGAAGAGATAAATTCACCACTAGAAGGGGGGTTGAATAGTGGTGATGCGGAATACCGAAATTTCTTGCGAGTAAATAGAAAATAGTGCGGAATTTAAAGACTCAAGAATTTATAGAGGTTCGGCAACTTGCCTACGTCCTCTCTCCGACTTTCTTTTTCTATTGGCTTAAGAAAAACCACAATCTTAACTCGTCTTCTATCGGTCCGAGTTCACAACCGTTACAATCGCTTGTCTTCTATCGGTCCAAGCTCAACCTTTCCCTCAATATAAATTTTTGTTTATCTAGTGTTCTATAGGAACTAGATAATCCTCACTATACGAATATGGGAGTATAATCCTAACAATGCCGGATCAAAGATCCTAATAACACCGGATTAGTGACTCTTGATTCGTTTCTTTTACGCTCAAGTGTAAGTGATGCAACACTTACAACCAAATGAAAGAATACAAAGAATAATAGATATTACAATTAAAATCACTCTTGTATCTTTCTTTTCTCACAACTTGAAATGCAATAAAAGATATAAAACTGAGCTCAAGTATGCTTTGATTGCTTGTATGCTTGTATGCTTGAATGCTTGAAGTTGTGTGTTTGATACCCAAGTCCTTCGGGTATTTATAGGTGAGATCCATCCTTCAAATGCTGAAAAACATACTATTAGCGTGCGCTAATAGTGTTCTGTAGCGTGCGCTATCGGTTTTTGACTTGGAATCTCTGAACGGTCACAAAGACTGTTGCAATGGTAAAATACCATGGCTAGCGTGCGCTAGTAATGTATTGGTAGCGTGCGTTAACGTCTGGTCAACTAGTCTTCAATCTTGACTTTGAAAATGTCCGATTGTTTCTCCAACGACTCTTTATCCAACGGCTAGATTTATGATTAGCATGCGCTAGCAAGTATGCATAGCGTGCGCTAGCATTAATTAAATCCAACTTTTCCAGATTTTCCGGATCTGCATTGACTCGTGCCTTCCAACGGTAGAAAATCAAACGGTAATATGTTGACTCCTTTTAGCGTGCGCTAATGCCTATACCTTAGCGTGCGCTACTGATTTCTTTCATTAACGTACGTTACCTTGTGTAGCGTACGTAAAGGTCTTAACGAATTGAGTCCAGTAGCTACTGGACTACTGACCGTAATATTGGTAGCGTGCGCTAGAGATGAGCAGTAACGTGCGCTATATCCTTGCTTTAGCGTACGTAAAATGATATGTGTAGCGTGCACAACATCCAGTTCTGATTTCCTTCCAAACTTCACTGACCTCTGGAGTAATACGATAGCGTGCGTTATTTTTACTGTATAGCGTGCGCTAACTGTAGTTACTTAGCGTGCGCTAACATTGAATAGCCTACGTGCGCTATCGATCAGGCGACTTCACTTGTTCGGTGACTTATGCAGATGTATATATCCCGATAGCGTGCGCTACTATATGATGAGTAGCGTGCGCTAGCTTTATTTAGCTCCTTCAAAATATTATCGAGCCGAGATTGATCTAATTAAATGTTTTGAATGTAATAATCATCAAAATACATTTGGAGTCAACAATCTCCCCCTTTTTGATGATGTCAAAACATTTAATTAATACCTGCAAAAACATTTTTAAATGATTCGAATCAAGGTAAACTTGTTCGATATATTAGTATATTTTGGTTTTTGGAGTATTCTCCCCCTTTTTGAGATAAACAAAAAGGAACTCCCCCTGAATTGTTGCATTATAACAAATATCAACGGAAATGCCATTATTCAAAGTGTAAACAACAATACTTGTAAACAACAAATGCCAAATGAAGTGAAATGCGAATTTCATTAAGATAAAATGCAAGTAATACAACGAGTTTTCATGACAAGAGACATAAAGATGATTCGAACAGCAAGATTCTACAATCAAACATCAAAAATCCTTAAATCTAAGGGTCGGAAGAAGACGAGGGGAAAGGAAACGAAGGGTGTGTGAAACGGATGAACTCGGATATCAACCCGCGCACTTCCCGGACTTCCGAACGTAGAGCCCAAACATCCTCTCGAATCTCAGCCTGAGAGGTCTCGATGCCCCGTATCTGAGCACAAAGTTCGCTTTCCTCTTCCTCCGAAACAACATCTCTCATTGGCCGTTTTCCTTTCGTCTTCGGATGACGAACAAAAGACTTGGATTGCAGCTCCTTAAGCGTGTGAGGTCCTCGGTGCGTGACTTGCTCGGTCGGTGTAGGCATCCGTGTCCCCTTCGGCACTTGGTCATCATCCCGGAGATATGGAAACAATACCCAGCCTCGATTGAAAGTCTCGACATAATGCATGGCCTTGAGGGTTATGTCACTTATCTCGTGTCCCCGAGACACCGGAACGTGTGCCTCATTAGACAAGTCAACACGAAAATGTCGAAAAATCACCGTAAGAATTGAACCAAATGGAAGTCCAGATTTCCTGGTTCTCGACATATAGTTTTTCGACCGAAAAGACTCCCCTTTAGCTTTCATCCAGCTTATCACAATCCCAGTGAAATCCACTCGATCATCCTTCAGCACCCTATACACGACATTCTTATCAACACCGACTAACTTGTGTTGGGTGTTGACTTTTGGCATTAAACATTTTGTTAAAGCGGCCAACAACAAGCGAATGTGTATACCGAAATCATTGTTCTCGAAAATGTCATCCGTGACTTCGATGACCGTTTTCGAACACAGAAAATCACCAATCTCTCTCTCGAACACCGTAGATTCCTCGACAATGTTTTTCCCACAACAATCAAACCCGTATTTCGATAACCCAAACAACTCGTGAAGAATTTCCGAAGAAATCTTCACCATAGTTCCGTTCACGAGGCTTTCGAGCACGAAACCTCCATTATTACCACTATCACCAAGATGCAAATTCGCATAAAATTGACGAACACACTCAGGGTACACAATCTCTTTGCACTCAACAAAACGTGCAATACCCAAAGCCTCAAAGAAATCGCGAATGCTTACCTTGACCCGTTCAAGGCTGCTAAAGTTGAAGTAGTAGCAATCGGTCAAACTTTCCTGTGGAAGAATATCGAAGAAAATTTTCGACGCAATGAAGGAGACGAATCGATTGCTGTCAAAGTCGTTGTTGCGAGGGCGTTTATAGTTCTTCTCCATGGCCTTTCGATTCTTGCTTGACATTATGAAGGAAAAATGAAGAGAATCGAAGTTTTTGAGGGAGAAGCTCGCAGAATTTGGATCGGATGTGCGTATAGGGTTTTTGCAAGAAGGGATTTTTCTATCGATTGCGTACGTTAGAAGTGTGATGTGTTTTAGGGTCGTACGAAAATATATATAGTCAGCGAACTTTTAGTTAGCGTACGCTAGGATTGTAGAATTAGCGTACGTTAGGTAAGAAATGAAAGGCTTCTTGGGTGTCCAGTAGCTAGAATGGAATTCGAAAAATTTTAATTAGCGTACGCAAGAAAGTAGGGTTTAGCGTACGCTATCGAAGGAAGTGTTTAGCGCGCGTTAAGAAAATGAAGCTAGCGCGCGCTAGTGAGTGATCCGAATCAAGGATTTTGATGTTTTGGGTAGTAAGCTTATTTCAAAAGTTGTCTACATGTCCCATGCCAAGTTGTAAACGAATGGAGTTAAATGATTCTTCGGGAAGAGGTTTTGTAAAGATGTCAGCAAGTTGGTCCTTCGTCCCGACAAATATTAAACAGATGTCTTTTTCGAACATGATCACGTAAAAATGATGTCTAATATCTATATGTTTGGTTCTCTTTGTGCAACACAGGATTTTTGCTCAAATTAATTGCACTAGTGTTATCACATAGGATAGGGGTATTTTCAAAATGTATGCCGTAGTCGCGGAGTTGATTTTTAATCCATAGCACTTGAGCACAAGCGCTCCCTGCAGCGACATATTCGGCCTCAGCTGTAGACAATGCTACGCTGGTTTGCTTTTTACTTCCCCAAGATATTAAACAAGATCCAACAAAATGACATGTACCACTAGTACTCTTTTTGTCAATTTTGCATCCGCCGAAATCGGCGTCACTATAGGCAATTTAATTAAAATCCAAGCAAGAAGGATACCATAGACCTAGTCCAATAGTTCCTTTCAAGTAGCGAAAAATGCATTTACAAGCAATTAAATGTGATTCCTTGGGATTAGCTTGGAATCGAGCACATAGACATGTAGCAAATATTATATCTGGCCTAGATGCAGTCAAATATAGCAAAGATACGATCATACCTCGATATAATTTTTGATCTACGGATTTGCCATTTTCATCTTTCTCAAGCTTTAATGATGATGACATTGGCGTAGATATCACCTTGCTATTTTCCATATTGAATTTCTTGAGGAGATCGTTTGAGTACTTCGTTTGATGGATAAAAATTCCATCTTCGCATTGTTTGATTTGAAGCCCGAGGAAGAACGTTAATTCTCCCATCATACTCATTTCGAATTCTCCTTTCATAAGATTAGAAAAATCTTGGCACAAGGATTCATTAGTAGCTCCAAATACAATGTCATCAATGTAAATTTGGCAAACAAGTATATCATCATTTAGTATTTTAACAAACAAGGTATTATCGACTTTGCCTCTTTTATAGTCATTTGCAATTAAAAATTGACTTAAACGATCATACCATGCTCGAGGTGCTTGCTTCAACCAGTAGAGTGCCTTGTTGAGCTTGTAGACATGATCCGGAAAATGATGGTCTTCAAAACCGGGAGGTTGCTTGATGTAGACTTCTTCTTGAATGAAACCATTCAAGAATGCACTTTTCACATCCATTTGAAATAGTTTAATCTTCTTATGAGCGGCAAATGCACAAAGCAAGCGAATGGCTTCGAGTCGAGCCACGGGAGCAAAACTTTCTTCGTAATCAAGACCTTCTTCTTGATTATATCCTTGAGCGACCAAACGAGATTTATTTCGAATAGGATAGCCGTCTTCGTCACTCTTGATTTTATGCACCCATTTAGTTCCGATAATTGTTTTATCTTTAGGCGCGGGAACTAAATTCCATACATTATTGTGCTTGAATTGCACAAGCTCCTCTTGCATTGCCATCACCCAACTTTCATCATCGAGAGCTTCGGATATATTCTTGGGAACTATTTCGGATACAAAAGCACAATGAGCCATAAATTCGGTGGTTCTCCTTCGTGTTTGAACACCGTCTTCAATGTTTCCGATCACGAGATCCTTCGGATGGTCTTTGATGTGCCTCCAATCTTTCGGTTAATCAACGATTGTGTTCGTTTCGATTTCGAAATTTTCTTCACCGGGTGAGGGATCAGGAAGGTACTGCATCATCAAAATATTCTACCTTTCTCGGGGTGAGATCATATCATTGAATTTAATATGTATGGACTCTTCAACTTTATTCGTTCTAATATTATAAACACGATATGCTTTACTATTAGTACAATAGCCAAGAAATATTAGAGTCGGTTGGCATCAAACTTGCCCAAGTTATCCTTGCCATTGTTCAAAATAAATACATTGCAACCAAAAGGATGAAAATAAGCAATATTGGGCTTTTTGCCCTTCCATAATTCATACGGGGTTTTAAGATGAGTTCTACGGACGTGAACTCGGTTAATCACATAGCATGCCGTAAAAATTTCTTCGGCCCAAAAGTATCGTGGAAGAGAGTATTCATTAAGCATTGTCCTCGACATTTCTTCCAAAGATCGGTTTTTCCTTTCAACAACTCCATTTTGTTGAGGCGTTCTAGGAGCCGAAAAATTGTGATTAATACCGTATTTATCACATAAAAGTTCAAACGGGGTGCAATCAAATTCACCTCCGTGATCGGTGCGAATAGAAATTATGGAGAGATTTTTCTCATTTGATACCAAACGACACCATTTAGAAAACTCGGAAAATGCATCATCTTTATGTGCTAAAAATCTAACCCAAGTAAATCGAGAGAAATCATCAACAATAACCAAAGTGTAAAGTTTACCATTTAAACTAACATGTCTAGATGGTCCAATCAAATCCATATGCACGAGTTCAAGAACTCGACTAGTGGAGACCTCGAATTTTGGTTTAAACGATTCTCGAGTATGTTTCCCTTTTATGCATGATTCACACAAATGCTTTCTATCAAACTTGAGTTTGGGCAATCCACGAACAAGGTCGTGTCTAGATAAAATAGAAATAATAGGTAAAGAAGTATGCCCCAATTTTCGATGCCATAAATATGCATTGTCATCCAAGGTAATAAGACATTTTTCATTGAATGAACTTTTATCGTTAAGATCAACAATATAGATGTTTCCACATCTCAAACCAATGAATGCAATTTTATTTTTTCTAAATGCCGTGCAATGCGTTTGCTCAAATAGAATTTTAAAACCTTCATCACAAAGTTGCGAAACGCTAAGGAGATTATGATGCAAATCTTCAACAAATAGTACTTTGTTGATAGAAGGAGAAGGTTCCTTACCGACTTTGCCGATTCCTTTGATTTTTCCCTTTTGATTATCTCCAAAGGTCACATGTCCTTGATCTTGATATTCGAGGTCTTCAAATAAGTCCTCGGAGCCACACATGTGCCTTGAGCATCCGCTATCAATGTACCACTTGTTTTTCCTTGGTGCCGGTACCTACAAAAGTAGAATTTCTCGGTTGTTTCGGTACCCAAGCCCGTTTGGGTCCTCCAAAGTTAACTATGCTTATAGCATTCGGAACAATTGTCCCTTTAGGAACCCATATTTGCTTAACTTTGATAGTTCTTAACTTTGAATGAGCATTAACATTGTGAACTCGTTTGAACGGATCTTTTGAGTTCTCGGTTTTGGTTTTCTTTATTTTGTCAAGGTTGATAAGGGATTGTTCCCGTTTAAAAGGATCGAAACCAAGACCGTGTTTGAGCAAGGGCGATTTTTGAATAGATAGGAGCCTTTTGAATTTCTCATTTCCGAGAGTAAATTTGTTCAAAATATATTTTAGCTCCTTTTGAGTTTTTGTTAACTCGATTTTCAAAACATTTTCTTTTTCAAGACATGATGTATGGTCGATCTCAATAGTTTTGCCCTTGTTTTGAAGAGAGGAGTTTTCGAGTTCTAGAGATTTTATTTTTCTCTTTAAAGATATGTTTAATTTAACCATCTCGTCATACTCCGTATTTAATGATTCAAACGCACTCAACAACTCATCATCATGATGAACTTCTTGTGAATCACAAAAATCAAAAGAGTCATATTCGTCATCATTGAGTTTAGAGCTTACCTCGATATTACTTTCGGAGTCGAGGGCCATGAATGCAAGATTTGCGTCTAGAGATCTTTCAATCTACTCCTCGTCATCACTCCAAGAAGCGATTAGGACCTCCTTCTTTTTGAATCTTTCCATTTGAGGTTTTGAAGAGGATCCTCGGCATTCTTTGGCATAGTGACCGACTTGACCACATTTCCGACAATTATTGTCGAACTTCTTGATAGGAGTGTAGCCACTCTTCTTTTTCTCCGGTTTTCCATCCCGATCAAGAAAACTTCGCCTCTTTTGAATTAGGTTTTTATACCTTCTAAAATTTTTGGCATAGAGAGCGAGTTCCTCGTCATCTTCATCTTCGGCAACATCTTCCTCAACGTCGCTATCAACATTGAATGCGACTACTCTTTCCCGAGGCTTTGGTTTTGTGCCTCTAGACTTGAGAACGATCTCATAATTGATGAGTGACCCGATGAGGGCACTAAATTCGAGCTTGTTGAGATCTTTGGACTCCATGATCGCGGTGACCGTGGCATCCCATTCTCGTGGCAACGATTGTAGAATTTTCTTAGCTTTGTCGCTGCTCGATATAGGCTTTCCGAAAGATGCAAGACCATTTGTTATAGCCGAAAATCGATCCAACATATTTGTGATCGTTTCCTCGTCTTTCATGGAAAATAATTCGTAGTCATGGAGTAACATATTAATTTTGGTCTCCTTGACTTGGGTGGTTCCCTCGTGAGTGACTTCGAGAATTTCCCAAATTTCTTTTGCACTTTCATAGGACGATATCCTATTGAGTTCTTCGGGATTAAGAGCGCAATAAAGAAGTTGAGTAGCTCGTGAGTTGACGTGCGTGTATTAGAAGAGAACCAGAAATCAAGAGAAGAAAAAGTTAAAGGGGATCTAATCACCGTGATTCTATCCATTGATTGGTGACTAAGACAAAAGGATCCACTAGAGAACTCCCGAATGCCATTCTTGCCTCCAGAAATGATATTAAGTGGCTTAGGTCTTGAAATATCTGTACCCCATAAAGCATGCCAGATGCAAGAAAAAGGCACAAATACTAACATCATCATCAATCATCATCAACTGCATCTTAATCCCAACTATGTTGAGATCGGTGGTATGAAGTGCGAAAACACATAATGATATGCACAAATTCACATAAAAATCAAGTATTAATATGTTATCCGTGAGTACATGTGACTGGATGAGATTTAATAATTCATGTGACAAGCCAACACACTACAAGAATAGAAACATGCCTCCAAAGGTCATTGGGTATCATGAAGTTTGCGAACTACAAACTTAAAGAAGATATCCAATATAAATATCATTGTAGCACGTTATCCGTACATGCTATTTGAAAACCCACTTTTGAGCAACTTACAACTATTCCACATCTCCCAAGTGAAGAGATAAATTCACCACTAGAAGGGGGGTTGAATAGTGGTGATGCGGAATACCGAAATTTCTTGCGAGTAAATAGAAAATAGTGCGGAATTTAAAGACTCAAGAATTTATAGAGGTTCGGCAACTTGCCTACGTCCTCTCTCCGACTTTCTTTTTCTATTGGCTTAAGAAAAACCACAATCTTAACTCGTCTTCTATCGGTCCGAGTTCACAACCGTTACAATCGCTTGTCTTCTATCGGTCCAAGCTCAACCTTTCCCTCAATATAAATTTTTGTTTATCTAGTGTTCTATAGGAACTAGATAATCCTCACTATATGAATATGGGAGTATAATCCTAACAATGCCGGATCAAAGATCCTAATAACACTGGATTAGTGACTCTTGATTCGTTTCTTTTACGCTCAAGTGTAAGTGATGCAACACTTACAACCAAATGAAAGAATACAAAGAATAATAGATATTACAATTAAAATCACTCTTGTATCTTTCTTTTCTCACAACTTGAAATGCAATAAAAGATATAAAACTGAGCTCAAGTATGCTTTGATTGCTTGTATGCTTGTATGCTTGAATGCTTGAAGTTGTGTGTTTGATACCCAAGTCCGCACGAGGCTTCTTGAAAGTTGCCTGACTGCCTTCGGACTTATTACGAATCTTTGACTTCTTACTAGCAGATGAAGGTTGTTGCTTAGCAATCTCCTTAGCAGTAAGCTCATAAGTAAGAGCTTTCTCGATGAATTCGGCCAGAGTGGTGCAATTGTGATTAAACAACTGCATCCGCATACGAGTTTTCAACCTCTTGCTGAAATACTTGATCTTGTCCGCCTCTGAGTGAATAATAGATGAGGCGAAAGGAAGTAGCTCCTGAAATTTCTCGGTGATGGCAAGAATATCATCTTCCGCCGAGGGGTCGGGAATGAGTAATTTTGATAACTTGGCCTCTCTGAGTGGGACCGGATAATACCTCTCCATCATGAGAGTCTTAAATTGATCCCAAGTACAAGATCCGTCGGTGGTCTTCACGATAACCACCATGAATGAGCGCTCTTACCCAGATCGTAAGCCGCAACTAAAACTTTGTGTCCTTCGGGACACTCCACCATAGCAAACAACTTATCGAAATGCTCAAGCCAGTGAACAATATCCGCCGGATCGGACGAGCCCTCAAAAGTAGGTGGTCTCTGGCGAGAGATGTCGCCAATGATACTGCTCACACCCATCTCCTGCCCCTGAGGTGGCGGCGGAGGAGCCTGCTGATTCTGAGCGGTTGAGTTTTGCATCGTCTCCATGAGGCGTGCCATCTGAGTCATCTGAGTCATATGGGCCATCATGCCCTGCATAAAAACGAGTGGATCAACCCGAACACCTTCTTATTGAGTTGTGTCCCGGGTACGACTCCCTGACAGTGAATGATCATTTCTGGGTGAATGAGTGGTAGCGTTGCTGCTCGATGAATTAGCATTATTCCTCGCATTCGCGTGTGTATTCACACGAGCTCTCGGGTTTCGGCCCGCACCGCGGCCTCTTCCCCCGTGTCCTCTACCAGCTCTCTCCATACTGAAGTAGGAAAGTCACATGATAGTTATAGATCTCGCATGAATACCGCATTATGATTATGTCATGAAATGATAATAATGAACGTACATGCTCTAATACAATGATTACATGAGTGATCAAATGAGGTGACATGATTATCTGATGAAATTCTTGAAATGATTATCTTGAACAAGTTAACAAGATTAATGATGTGATCCTTAAGATCAACAACTGAGCAATCAAAGGCGTTGAGTGATTAATGAGTTAACATGATCGACATGATCAAAAATGAAAATGATGATTGAGGATTGTTGACTGTTGAATGATGAATGAGTGATTCTTATTGCCAGAAATTATACCATGGCGTCAGAGATCTTACTGTTCTTTGGTCTGAGGGGCTCGGCTCTTGCACAAGTTGTAACACCCCGAGATATTCGAAGTATATTACAGCGTCGTGGACCCCTACGTGGGATCCACCAGGCTAAAACAAGAATTCACTACTCGACTAACCGTCTCGGTTAGCGATGAAACACACATTAACAATACAACAAATAACAACACGCCCGGAACAACCGGCGAAATAAACATCAACCGACAAATATAGTAACTCCAATAATAACAATCACAATTCGAATAGAAAAGCCTAAGTACTCGCGAGTACAATCTATTAGTTTAGAAAATAGACAACAACCACAACGAATGGAACAACGGGAATAAAAGGACTCAAATGCACACGTCAACACCCTTGGCCAGCATCCTCGTACTGTCCCAGCTCTCGCTCGTCCAACTGATTATAACCTGAAATCCATAACAAGAATTTCCCCAAAATGGGTCCCCAAAGGGTTAGCAATTACGCTAGTACAAGTAATCAAGGCAAACCATTCGCTTACACATTTCATAGTATAATGCAACAATTCATTTCGAAACCAAAACCAGACATGTATTTTCCGGAAACAAACAGTCAATCACATTTGCCTAGGAACGGGACGAAGCCACAAATCCCACTCGAGGCCTCTAAGGACCCTCCCGAGCTGGCCACAATCATAAAACAAATCACGCACAGGTATCGCCTAGGACCGGGACGAAGCCACAAATCCCACTCGAGGCCTCTAAGGACCCTCTCGAGCTGGCTAGCGAAACAAACTCGTGAATCCAGAGTGAAGTCATATATTCCCTCGTGGCCCCGTCGGACCCTCCCGAGGTGAGCAACGCACACACAATATACATTACCATTTCATGTTAAGCATAAAGGTTTCCAAAAATACTTGCCTTGAATAATTGACGACGCAACGAACGGAAAGGAAAGTCACCAACGAACACTAGGAACCAACGGAACCAAACCTAATAATTCGAAGAATACAATCACAACCATCTCCAAATGAATACGGAAAAGGAATACACCCGAAAACCCACCTACGATTCATGTATATCCGTTTAACAACAACAACGAGGGCGGACCACAACCAACCCTCTCGAATACACAACAACTACGAAATATACCATGAATCCGTAAGGAAACTAAGAATACCCATAAGATTAATCATATTCATCATTGATTAACCAACAAAACGGAACGAATCGGACGAAAATCCAAAAACCCCCAAATTACCCAAAAGTAGGGTTCTAAGAAATTTACCTTGGATTGAGGATGAAGAACACAAGTAGGTGTTGTTAATCTACTTCAAGAGCTCAAGGTAAATGACGCCTAAAATGATCGGAGGAATAAATCGCCCAAAAATCGCCTGAGGGAACTCTAAGCCACGGGGAGGAGAATAAATGAGAAAAGGTGAAAATCTTGGTCAACTTCCTGGTTTATATAGCCAGGGATCGTTAGCGTGCGCTAATCCTTAGAAGTTAGCATGCGTTAACGGGTAAAAACTCCAGTCCAGAAAGTTAACACCCCAGTCCAGGACCCAGCGTTCTGGACCGTTAGTGTGCGCTACCCAAAACGTAGCGTGCGCTAATAGCCTCTCGGTAGCACGCGCTATCGACCATAGCGTGCGCTACCTGGACATTAGCCGAGTCCAGAAGTGAACTGCCCAGTACTCACCTGACCCCGTTAGCGTGTGCTGCCAGTCATGCTGCGTGTGCTAACAGCGTTTCGGTAGCACGCGCTATCGGCCATAGCGTGCGCTACCTGGGCACCTGACCGAGTCCAGGAGTAAACTGTCCAGTACTAGACAGACTCGCTAGCGCGCGCTACCAATCAAGCGTAGCGTGCGCTACTGAAGGATGCTTAGCGTGCGCTATACCATAATATTAGCGCGCGTTAGGCACAGGATAATAACGGTTCTAAACACTGAAACACGACCGAAGCCTCAAACGGGACCACACAATATGCATAATAACATGCAATGGATTTAGGCAACCCCGAAACGGCAGTTCCGAACAACAATTATGAGAATCGGATCAATAAGCGACGGAAAAACCGATAATTGCAGAACTGAAAGGCGAAAGTCCCGAAACAAAAATTCTCGAAAACTAATATGGTTACACGAGGGTTGCTAAAAACGAGAAATACACCGAAAATGAAAATACCGTGAAAAATAAAAAATGAGGACATTACACAGGTCGCACGTGACGCGAAAGTCCAATGATACTAGTCTGATGAACGATGATTTCAAATGAGACATGACTCGGAAGGTAGTATTCAAAACCACGCTCCGATACCAACTCTGTAACACCCCAAACTAGGCGGATATTACAGTGCCGTGGACCCCCAACTAGGACCCACCAGGTGAATGAAACTTAATGAATTAAATAATATAATTATAGTACCGAACCACATTATATCATTAATTATTCTTACTCCGATGAGGAGTTTCAAGTACAACACACCCAGAAAAATACAGAATACATGTATATTTTATATGAAGATAAAATATACAACACTGAATGAAAATGAATATCCAAAATGAAAATCTGCAGCGGAAATATAAATGAAGAAACATGAATGACTGAAAAATGACTGGGGGCCCCTATATCACTGGGACTCCTCGCCGTCAACGTTCTCTTCCCGTGTTTTAGCCTTGCCATGACCTGAAAATAACATCCCCCAATGGGGTCAGTTACACAGAACAACAATCCTCAAGAGTTGAATAAACACAATCATGATATATCTTAATTATGAAATTAAGCTGAGGAGGGGCATCATAGTACGCCCGTAATGGTATGTGCAAGTGCACAAGACGAGTGCCCGGACACACCTGCCCTTGTACCTAATTAGTCTCACGGAGGTACGTTGCCGTGTGCACAGTCCATTGTGTCGGTGAACCCGATCACATGACTATCATGTGCCCGACTAAAAATTCCACACATACCTACCCGGCCACGCAATATGAACCCAGAAGGCCACAAGATCAAAAGTGACCAATGAGTAATAGTGAATTACAATACGACAAAAGGTCAAGAAAGACTCGCCGAGATGGAATAATAATGACATGAATGATATCTCATTGAAATAATTGGAACCGTCGTTCCTCGTGAATGAAATGATTATTTGACAATTACAAGTCTCAATACGGTTAATACATTATGAATGAGTCGTGATTATGAATGAACAACAACGAAAGGAATGAGTATCCTTTTAACCGAGTAAGAATTAACTTACACAACACCAGTGAAGAATGTCCTTCCTCGAACAAATGTCCTAAAAGAGATGTCGGTCGCTCGAACAACCTTGAATAACACAATTACCAATAATCCGCTTAATAAACGATTCAAACATGATCACAACCCACTTCAAAAGTCGATACAACAATATCCAAACTCATTGGGGCATTATGACAAACACTTAGCAAACATTCATCCTTTGATTATAATCAACCCCAACTCTATCGGTACTAAACTCCAAAATGAGTAGTTCAATCCAAAAAAACACCTTCAATGATATCAATAATCCAATAGGAATCCACAACTCAAGGTTACGACAACTATAATCGGAAACCCCAAAAAATCCAACACATGACTATCGTGTGCCCGACAAGAAATTCCACACATCCCTACCCGGCCACGCAATATGAACCCAGAAGGTCATATGAACAATAATGACCATGAAGCATATTAATGAATAACAATCCGACAAAGTCAAGAATGACTCACCGAGATGAAATAATAGTGAAGTGAATGATAGCTCAATGAAATGATTGGAACCGTCGTTCCTCGTGAATGAAGTGATTATTCGACAATTACAAGTCTCAATACGGTTAATACATTATGAATGAGTTATGATTATAAATGAACAACAACGAAAGGAATGAGTATCCTTTTAACTGAGTAAGAATTAACTTACACAACACCGGTGAAGAATGTCCTTCCTCGGACAAACGTCCTAAAAGAGATGTTGGTCGCACGAACAACCTTGAATAACACAATTACCAATAATCCGCTTAATAAACGATTCAAACATGATCACAACCCACTTCAAAAGTCGATACAACCATATCCAAACTCATTGGGGCATTATGACAAACACTTAGCAGACATTCATCCTTTTGATTATAATCAACCCCAACTCTATCGGAACCAAACTCCAAAATGAGTAATTCAATCCAAAAAAACACCTTCAATGATATCAATAATCCAATAGGAATCCACAACTCAAGGTTACGACAACTATAATCGGAAACCCCCAAAAATAACCAAAGTCAACATCAAGGGTTCTTGATTAATTCTCCAAATATTTATCAAATCCGAAAAACACATCAATAAATACGTAGGAATACATGTATCTAAGGTAGATAATCCATATCTAACATATTCCAACATAATAGCAAGCTTACACGAAGAGATCGGAGGGAAAATACTCAAAATCTAAAATTCTAGATCCAAGAGATCATTACCTTGATTTGATGTGTTGGAGAGGATGAAATGATGATTGATCTGAATGATAAGCTTGAAGATGATGATAGATGGATTCATCTCGAAGAAATCTCTCCAAAACGCCCGAAATCGCCCAAAACCGACGAAGGAATGAAGTGGAATGAAAAAATGACGAATCTGGATTTGCACTGTCCAATATATACTGGTCCCAGCTTAGCGCACGCTATGACCTGATATATAGCGTGGGCTAACGGGTTAACCGGACAGTCCAGTGAGCTCTGAATGCCTCGTTAGCGTACGCTACGAACTTGGTTGCGTGCGCTAACATCTTGCCGATAGCATGCATTAACCCAAAAAGTTAGCGTGCGCTAACTGATATCTGATGCCCAGTGACTGAAGTCCAGAACCGCATGTTCTATGATCTGCTCGCGATAGCGTACGCTACACCCAAGACTCAGCGTGTGCTACTACACCATTAGCGTACGCTAATATCTACTCATAGCGTACGCTATGAATTATTCCAATTCAGTCCAGTACCCACTGGACTCTGCCTGATCGTCTTTAGCATGCACTACACTGATAGCATAGCGTGCGCTATCCGAACTCACTAGCGCACGCTACTTACCATTCGTAGCATGCGCTACTCCAACTCAACTGCAGTCCAGTGCCTTCTGGACTGTCTGCCTGAACCACGTTAGCGTGCGCTAATACTGAGAGGTAGCGTGCGCTACCCGTACTCAATTAGTGCGCACTAAAGAGAGTACTTAGCATGCGCTACTCCTCACACACAGCCCAAAACGACGATGACAAAGATGATAATCACAGTCCGATCCTCAAACCAGGTAGGAAAACGAATAATAACTGATACACGATACAAATACTCTGAACGGTGAATACAATGATTGAATATGAATGATGAATGATTATTAATGAGTGAAAATTACTGAGTGATAATTACGGAATGTTAATTACTGAATGATAATTAATGAATGATAATAACTGAATTACAACCGGGTATTACAAAATATACATTCTATCTCGACTCATATCCATGCAAGGGTAAAATAGACTCATAAACAAAAGTACGACATTGGAAAAGACCATACAACGAACTCCAACTGACTGCATCCAACACTGGCCTTCATGTGATTAGTATCATTCGTCTTTCATCATCCTTCGCACTGATCCTGTGTTTTGCGCCCCAAAACCTGCATGTACCTGGATGCATAACAAACATCCACCCCCCGAATACTTCGGGGGTTAGCAAAACTCCACTGTTTTGCTAGTAGAAGTATAAAGTGCAAATACGAGCCATACACAACACATTCTGAGAATACAACAAAAGACTTCCCGAGATATTTCATTTAGTTAAAATAGTTCAAATCTTGAAAGTAGAAACGAAACAAATAAGCACTTTGAAAACACTTCCAAATCTCGGGAGTTTTGAAAACATTTGAAATTGAAAAGTTCTAATTTCTCGAAAGCCACTTAGGGTCACAGCCCCAAAGTTCATTTTCCAAAATGCAAATCCGTTAACAAAACACAGGGTCCACGACCCAACCATTTAGGTAACAAAACACAGGGTCCACGACCCGATCATCCACTTCAATTCACTTACAAGGACACATTAAACATAATATATTATTCTTATGCCATTCTAGCCAAACACCAAGACTCAATATATAATGTCTCTCGACCCCGAGCACCAAGCATTGTGATACTCCGGATATATCACAATTAATCATCAATAAAAACACTCTGGCAATTCTCGCGACCCGGTCCGGCCCTCATGCCACCAAATCCCTGTGTGCCCCATCGAGAAATCCCTAGGTGAGAATGCCCACTCGAAGTAACCCTCGCGACCCGGTCCAGCCGCTAAGACACCAAGTCCCCGTGTGACCCCGTCGGGTCAATCCCCGAGTGAGAGTACCCGAGATACAACTTTACTACTCTCATCAGTTCACATTTCAAAAACCACAATCCTCAAGAGTCAATCACGATATATATATAGTCGAGGTATTTTGCTAGAATGGCCAAATTATCCAACACATACTCACAACCCAGAACTCATACAATCAACAAAGAAACACACCATCTAAACAGCACCGAACGACACAACCAATATCACGCAAGTTCACATATTCCCACATAACACCATGTCTCAACGCACACATCCTAACAAAAGGATTGAACTACAAATTTACCGAATACATAATCATACATAATGGCTTCACATGAAAGTAAGGCGATCATATACTCAACACTAGCACACATATTCAATTGAGCACATCAATTCACGGAACACACGAGTCATATTTGAGAAAACCATATTTGTCGATACACTAATTCTTTTGAAAAATGATTGTATTCATTTATCACATATCATCGATTACCAACCATTATATCCACAAAACACATGATGTATGGACAAGATACTTGCCACGATAATCTATACTGGACACTCCGACAAACACAGCTAAATCGGGAAAACTCGAACACCTATAATTCTCCGGGTGGAACAATAATGACACGATTAATCGGGAAGCTTGAAGAAAACGACGAACGGAAGAGTTCCGACTTGAGTTCTTCGTAAGAAACCTGACCCTAGCATCATACCATCAATAAATTAATGATCGTACGGGGAATAATAATCGTAGAACGCCTGAATCCCCTTTGAGGCATTTTATCGAACACCTCCAAGGCGTCAGTTAGAAACTCAATAAAACGACGAATCCTCGGTCATCCAACCATGGAACAACAAGGAATTAAATATAATACAGCTTAACAATCATCAATCCATCACTATCCTAAGTTAATTCAGATTAAACGGACAAAATCGAATGAAACCCCCAAAACTAGATTTTAAGAAAACTTACCCTGATTCGATCGATCGGAGCAAGTTATGTAAGGATTAATCGATGATATGGACTCAGGAATTTCGTGGATTTATAGTGGAACAACATGCCCTCATGTCCTCCAAGCTCCATCCGCGGAAAGGGAATAAAAGGAATGGAAAAATGTGTCTAAACCCGACTGTCCTGCCATATTTATACCCGTGCAGAACACGGCGCAACAAACGGCCCAATCCAGCGCCGTGTCTACTGCCGTGTTGCGGGTCAGTACGCAACCTGACCGATGCGGCGCAACACCCGACGCAAGACACTTGCGCGTGTGTCTCGGCCATGTCCGACACGGCGCATCACCCGGCGCAACACTTGCGCGGGTGTCTCGGCCGTGTGTTCTATAGTTCCTATAGAACACTAGATAAGAAAAATTATATTAAATGTGTGGTTGTGCTTGGACCAATCAAAGACAAGCGTTGTAACAATTGTGCACGGAGCTATAGAAGACGAGGCAAGATTGTGTGTGGTTTTTCTTGAGCTAATAGAAAAATAAAACGGAGATAGGATGTAGGCAAGTTGCCAAACCTCTATACATTGTTGTGTCTTTTACTTTCCGCACAATTTCTTTTTCCTTCGCGAGAAAGTTTAATTATCCACAATACCACTATTCAACCCCCTTCTAGTGGTACTTTTATCTCTTCAGTTGGTATCGGAGCGAGTCTCATTTTAAAGGTTTAAACACCTTAGAGAAAAAGATCCGCAAATTCCGCTATTGGGTCAGATCGAAGGAAATGCTCTCAACCGTCCTCCTTTCTTTGATGGATCCAACTTCATGACCTGGAAAAAGAAGATGGTTATATTCGTCCAAGCATATGACATTGAAATATAGAAAGTCATCGCTCTTGGTCCGAAAATTGCTAAGAAGGAAGATGGGTCGTTGAAAAAATTCAATGAATTTGACGACGAAAATTGGAAAAACACGCAAATCAACTCTTGTACTGTGCTCTCAATCCTGAAGAACTTAACAGGATATCATCATGCGAAAGCGCAAAAAAAAAATCTGGAAAATTCTTGGGGTAACTCATGAAGGAACCACTCAGGTCAAGGAGACCAAGATCAACATGCTTCTTCATGATTATGAATTATTTTTCATGAAGGATGATGAGACGATCACAAATAGTCCTTCACATATCATGATTATAACATCCAAAACATCATGCTCCAACTCAAAATCGAATCTAGGGTTGAAGAAATTACCTTGGATTTAGGATGAAGAACCCAAGTATTTGTTGTTAATCCACACCAAGAACTCGAGGAGGATGAAATCTCTGAGATTGAAGATGCCAAATCGCCCAAAAATTCGCCCGGAAGTCGCCCACGGAGAGAAGGAATGAGAGAGGGGATGAAATGAACTTCTCTCCCAAAAATCCACTGAAAAAGAGGTGATCTGACTCACGTGCCGCATGACCGAGGTGTCTTGGTGCCGTTGCTGAAAGTCGGCTGGGCGAGCAAATTTAGCGCGGCACGGCCAGCAGAGGGTCGCGGCGCGCAATCCCTTGTGCCGCGGCGCACACTATTCGGGACCAAAAAGTGACGAAAAATGACCCGGGAAGAAAATAAACGTAATATAACTCCAAACTTGGGAATACTAATACGAAATGGAATTACGGGAACCCAAAACGGCAGTTCCGAGCAGTGATTACGAGAGTTGGTCCAAAATAGCACGAACCGAACAAGAAAGAGTAAATTCGAAATGATATGCACTCCAACATCAACATCAACTTACTAAGCAATTACAACGATTAAGATAATATTCTCGTCTCGATTCTCAAACAGGGTTGAACAATAAACGATACCAATACACAACTCAAAGTTACGACGAACGGTGAACACGAATGAATAAATATGAATGATTATTAATGAGTGAGAATTACTGAGTGATAATTACTGAATGAAAATAAATGAGTTCACAACCGGTAAATATTACAGACGTAACACATGGGGTTTGGCCGTAACCTCATCACATATGGCTGTATCTTGAGATATCTACGGTCGTAACTAGCCCTCTGTCCATCCACACAAAATTGGACAAATACTTGAGTTAAAGTCATAGCACAAGACCATTACGAACGTCATACCCACGACTATATGGCCGTAACTCAAAATTCGTACGACCATAAATGCACTGCTGGTACAACGAATAGTGCCCCAGCAGTTCTGTCGATCTATTCCAGCTCTCAATGGAACTCAACTCCTCAACACACCACCAATAGTTTAAAATAAAAAAAAATACACGAATGAATACGACATGCACTGCCACGCGTTCATGCACACGAACGAAACAAACACATGCGACGACAAGACACGCTCGACGAATATCACGAAGTGATCAAACTAAACAATACACAACATCAAAACAAGTCTTATTAATCTTCATTAGAAAAATATTCGGCACAAAAAGATAAATAATTCACAAACAACAGGAATGAAAATCTCGGGTATTATACGTTGGGGTGACCCACATATTATGATTGGGTACTTTGTTTTGGTTATAATTGGATATTAGCCATGCATGCTTATTTTCCCAGGCTAGTGAACTCGAGATGTACATAACAATGCGCGTACGATAAATTTAAAAAATAATGAAGAATACAAGTCATGTTTAGTACACTCATTCATTGGGTGCATACATGCGTTGTTTAGTCACTACTTACTGAACTTTCGCTTAATTGAATTAATTCTTATGGTGCAAGTGATAACACAAACTATCAAGCCTCGAAGGTTGGCTGTGATGCTTCTCGAGTCCATCGAGATATTGTATATGAACATGTTGACATGTGGAATATCTTTTAGGGTTAATATTGGTTTTGCTTTTAAATCTTTAAAAGTCGATGTCTTATTTTGGTTCTATCATAATGTTTGAACTATTTGTCGACTCTTGTTTTACTATTAAGTCTAGTGTTTTTGTTATGTAAAGTAAGGTTTTAAAAAGTTTAAAATTTCTGCAGTTTTTATTGTTATTTATAACATGTAGTATATGAAGTCAAATCTGGGAGTGTGTGACAAATGTATATGGGATCTCAAGTACACTAGTTCATTAGCCTTATTTTTCTCGTTCGGTTCTTGAGCAGTACTCTCATTTGAAGAAAAGATGGTGGTAAAGTACCATTTACCGATGAACGCCAATAGAACATCTGATAACCACCTATGGCACTCCTTTCAAGCATGATCAATGATCTAAAATTTCGGATGAACATTTGAGTTAGTTGCCATCTCTACTGTAATACCCAGTTGTAATTCAGTAATTATCATTCAGTATTTATCATTCAGTAATTGATACTCAGTAATTTTCACTCATTATTAATCATTTGTCACTCAGATTCAGTCATGGTATTCATCATTCAGAGTAATTGTATCGTGTATCAATCGTCATTCATCACTAATCTGATTGGAGTTTCGTGCCGTGTTTATCATCGTTGTCTTTTTCGTTGTGGACTGTGCGTGAGGAGTAGCGCACGCTACGTACTCTTTTTAGCGTACGCTAATTGAGTACAGGTAGCGCACGCTACCACTCAGTATTAGCGCACGCTAATGTTACCCTGGTTGCAGTCTAGAAGGTACTGGACTGCAGGTGAGTTATTTGTAGCGCACGCTACGAGTGGTAAGTAGCGCGCGCTAGCGGGTTGTAGTAGCGCACGCTAAATTTGTGGAGTAGCATGCGCTAGGGACGGATCAGGTTAAGTCCAGTGGCTACTGGACTGCACTGGATTAATTCATAGCGCACGCTATGCGTGATATTTAGCGTACGCAATCGATGTTATAGCGCACGCTACAAAAAGGTACGTAGCGCGCGCTACCGTGTTCGGACAGTGGGTACTGGACTACCCAAATTACTCGTTAGCGCACGCTACGCACTAGGGGTAGCGCACGCTAACCTGGACTGGCTATAAATTGGACAGTTTAGTCAGATTTCGTCATTTGTCATCTATTTCTCTTTCTCTCGTCGGTTCTTGGCGATTTGGGCGATTTTGGAGAGTTCTCTTCGAGCTTCTATCATCCATCATCATATTCAAGGCTTTGAGTTGGATTATCATCACTTCATCATCTCCTAAACATCGAATCAAAGGTATTAATTTCTTGGATCTAGAATTTCGGATTTTTGGGTTTTCCTTCCGATTTCTTCGTGTAAGCTTGGATTATCATTGGAATATGTTAGATATGGATTATCTACCTTAGATAAATATATTCCTACGGATTTAATGGTTATTTTCGGAATTATTTCAAGAACCCTTGGGGTTGACTTCGGTTAATTGGGGATTTTCCGATTGATGTTGTTGTAATCATGAATTATGGATTCCTAATGGATTATTGATATCATTGAAGTGTTTTGTTAGTTCGAAATACTCAATTTGGTGTTGGTTTCGACATATTCGGGATTGGATATTTCCGAAGTTGTGTGGTTGGTTATGTATTCGTTGGAATGCCCTATGAGTTTGATTATCGTTGTTTCGACCTTTGGGTTAGTCGTGTTTTGTTGCTTGGTACGTGTATTGAACGATTGTTGGTAATTATTGTTATTCAAGGTTGTTCGAGCGACCGGTATCTTGGTTAGGACGTTGTTCGTGGACGGACATTCTTCATCGGTATTGTGTAAGTTAATTCTTACTCGGTTAAAAGGATACTCATTCCTTTTGTTGTTGATTGCTCATAATCATAATTCATTCATCATAATATTAATCATTTTGAGACTTGTAATTGTCGAATAATCATTTCATTCATGAGGAACGATGCTTCCAAATCATTTCATTGGGTTATCAATCACGTCACTATTACTTTCATATCGATGAGTCATCTTGGCCTTGTCTAATTATTATTCATTGATATTCATTGTGGTCATTCTCGTTCATGTGACCTTCTGGGTTCATATTGCGTGGCCGGGTGTGGCTGTGTGGAATTTTTAGTCGGGCACACGATGGTCATGTATTGGGTTCACCGATACATTGGACCGTGCACACGGTAACGCTTACCTCCGTGAGACTAATTAGGTACAAGGGCGGGTGTGTCCGGTCATTCGTCTTGTACACTTGCACAGAACATTACGGGCGTACTATGATACTCCTCTTCAGCGTAATTCATAATTAAGAATATTTCATAACTTCAGTTAATTCATGATTGTGTAATTTCAACTCTTGAGGATTGTTGTTACGTAAATCGACCCGTTGGGGGATTTTGTTTTCGTGTCACGGCAAGGCAAAGGCACGGAAGAGCATGTTGACGGCGACGAGTCAGTGATACTAGTAGGGGGCCCAGTCATTCCGTTTGTTCATCATCTTGATCATTTTAGTTATTCCGTCATTTGTATTTTCCATTGCAAATTCCGTTTGAGATGTTTATTTATTCGGGTGGTGTATTTTATCTTCATATAAAATATACTAGTATTCGGTATTGTCTGGTGTGTTGTACTTAAACTCCTCATCGGAGTACTTGGTAATATAATGTGGTTCGGTACTACAATTATATTATTTAGTTCATCATTTTCATTGCACGGTGGGTCCCGATCGGGGATTCACGGCCCGTAATATCCGCTGGTTTGGGGTGTTACTGAGTTGGTATCGGAGCGTGGTTTTGAATACTACCCTCCAAGTCATGTCTCGTTTGAAATCATCGTCATCGGACTAGTATCATTGGACTTTCGCGTCACGTGTGACCTGTGCAAATGCCGAGCCAATCAGACCAAGAACTGTAAGATTTCTAATGCCATGGTATAATTTCTGGCAATAATCATTCATTCATAATTCATCAGTTAACAATCCTCAATCATCATTGTCACTTTGACCAGGACGGTCAGGTTAACTCATTAATCACCCAATTCATTTCATTATTCAGTTGTTGATCAGGAAGATCAAATCATTAATCTTGTTAACTCATTCAAGATAATCATTTCAGTAACTTCATCAGATAATCATGTCACGTCAATTAATCATTCATGTAATCGCTGTATTTGAGCGCGTATGCTCATTTTCATCATTTCATAATATAATCATAATATGATACTCATGCGAGATATATAATCATCATATGACTTTCCACTTCAGTATGGAAAGGGCTGGCAGAGGACGTGGAGGACGAGGCCGTGGAGTGGGCCGAATCCCGAGAACTCGTGTGAATACACGTGCAAACGCGAGGAATAATGCTAATTCATCGAGCAGCGACGCTGCCACTCATTCACCTGGACGCGATCATTCACTATCGGGGAGTCGTACCCGGGACACGGCTCAGTCAGAGGGTGTCCCGGTTGACCCACTTGCTTTTATGCAGGGCATGATGGCCCAAATGACCCAGATGGCTCAGTTGATGGAGACGATGCATAACTCCGTCAATCAGAATCAACAGGCTCCTCCGCCGCCATCTCAGAGGCAAGAGAGGAATGTGAGCAATATCATCGGCGACATCTCTCGCCAGAGGCCACCTACTTTCGAGGGCTCGTCTAAGCCGGCGGATATTATTCATTGGCTCGAGCATTTCGAGAAGCTGTTTGCTATGGTAGAGTGTCCCGAGGGGCACAAAGTTTCTGTTGCGGCTTACTACCTGGGTAAGAGCGCACATTCTTGGTGGTTATCGTTGAAGCCCACCGAAGGATCTTGTACTTGGGATCAGTTCAAGACTCTCATGATGGAGAGGTATTATCCGGCCCCACTCAGAGAGGCCAAGCTGTCAGAATTACTCACCCCCGACCCTTCAACAGACGAGGATGTTCTCGCCATTGCCGAGAAATTTCAGGAACTTCTTCCTTTCGCCTCATCCATCATTCATTCAGAGGCGGATAAGATCAAGTATTTCAGCAAGAGGCTGAAACCCCGTATGAGACTTGATTACTTAATCATAACCGCACCACGTTGGCGAATTCATTGAGAAAGCTCTCACCTACGAGCCATCGCTAAGGAAATTGCTAAGCGGCAACCTTCGTCGCTAGCAAGAAATCGAAGAATCGTAATCACGAAGGCGGTCGACAACTTTCAAGAAACCCCGTGCGGGCTCTGCTTTCGAGCGACCTCGTGTCGTCTAAACCCTGGAATCTCGGTCTCGAGCGGCGGTTCGGCCATCACTGTTTTAAGCGTGGGGATCTTGGTCACCTCGGTACCAAGTGTCCGAGACTATCACATGTCATAATTGTGGGATTGCCGGGCATAAGACCCGTTTTGCCGTAGGGACTCCAAACCTACTCGGACGTCATCTCGGGCACCTAAGCATCGGCCGTTCGTAATCAAAGCCACTCAATCGGCGTCGTTTAAAACGACAGGAGCGACTAAAGGTGGAGCTTTTAGCCACAGATGGGAGCGTCGGTGCCGGACTAGCAAGCCCAGCATTTATGAGATGAAGAAGACCGATGATCAGGAGGCCCGAATGATCTCGGTACACTCGATATTCTATCTCAACCTCGTGTGTACCCTTTTGATACTTGGTGTATCGCATTCATTCATTTCCGAGTCATGTTTGAGTAGACTACGTGCGGGTAGTGCTACTAGTTGTGAGCCTTATGTCATTGGCCTACGATGGTAGACGAATTATCGGTAACCGTGAGATTGAGTTGTCCGATTCGGTTTCATGGTCGTGTATGGCGGCGGACCTAATCGTGGTAGATTTGCCGAGAGACGACATCATCTTGGGTATTGATTGGATGGATCGTCATGATGCCATCATTAGTGTCCGTAAGCGTATGGTCACTATCATTTGAACGATGGGGTTGAATGTGTATTTCGGGGAGGTAATCATTTGTTCTAGTAAGGTCATTAATTTTATGAAAGCGGTAAGGTTACTCAATCGGGGATGTGTCGGTTATTGGTGCTATATGGCCAAAACCGAGAAGTCATCGATAATGTTAACGGATATTCGGTGGTGAGGAATATGCCGATGTTTTCAGACGAGTTACTGGTTTGCCTCCGAGAGGGATGTGGAATTCACGATTGAGTTGGAGCACAGCACGTCCCGATATCGAAGGCACCGTACCGGATGGCCCCGACCGAAATGCAGGAATTAAAGAACCAACTTGAGGAGTTGTTCGAGAAAGGTTATATCCGACCGAGTGCGTCCCCGTGGGGAGCACCAGTGTTGTTCGTCAAGAAGAAGGATGGTTCATTCCGCTTATATATTGATTATTGGGAGTTGAACAGGGTGACGATCAAGAATAAGTATCCCTTACCCCGTATTGATGATCTCTTAGATCAACTTCAGGGAGCTTCAGTATTTTCCAAGATCGACTTAAGGTCTGGATATCACCAGTTGCGGATCCGAGAGTCGGACATCGCGAGGACGGCATTTCGAACACGCTATGGTCATTATGAGTTTGTGGTTATGCCGTTCGGATTGACTAATGCACCTGCGGTATTCATGGAATTAATGAATCGGGTTTTCATTGACTTTTTGGATCAGTTTGTTGTCGTCTTCATCGATGACATTTTGATTTATTCTCGTGACCGGGAGGAACACGAGTTTCACCTTCATCAAGTGCTCGACGTGTTGAGACGAGAACAACTTTATGGGAAGTTTTCCAAATGTGAGTTCTGGATGTCCGAAGTGACTTTTCTCGGACATGTAATTTCATCAGACGGAGTTCGTGTCGACCCTCAGAAGACGGAGGCTATTCGAGATTGGCTACCTCCGAAGAACGTTAAGGAAATCCGAAGTTTCCTCGGATTAGCGGGTTACTATCGGCGATTTGTAGAGGGATTTTCTAGAATCGCTCAACCCTTAACGAACCTTTTGCGGAAGGATAAGAAATACACGTGGTCCGACGCGTGTCAACGGAGTTTTGAGGAACTCAAGAGTCGGTTAATGTCAGCACCTGTACTTTCCTTGCCGCGAGGCGGAAGGATTTGTGGTTTATAGTGATGCGTCCGGACAGGGTCTCGGATGTGTACTCATGCAGAACGGGAAGGTTATTGCCTATGCTTCACGGCAATTGAGACCTTACGAGGTTAATTATCCGACCCACGACCTGGAGCTAGCAGCCGTGGTATTCGCTTTGAAGATTTGGCGTCATTACCTTTATGGCGTCACCTGTCAGATATTCACCGATCATAAGAGTTTAAAGTATATATTTACTCAGAAGGAGTTAAATATGCGTCGAGAGGCAGTGGTTGGAATTAATCAAAGATTATGATATCGAGATCCTCTACCACCGGGCAAGGCGAACGTTGTCGCCGACGCCTTGAGTCGTAAGTCCGTTCGGGAGCAGATGCTTGCCCGTTTAATGATTCGGAAGGAGCTTGGCGGGAATTCCTTAGACCGAGATCGAGTGCAGCCAGCGAGTTCGGGCGACTTTGTATGTTAGAGATTTCATCGTCACTCGAGGAGGCAATCCGAGAGAATCGGGGTTCGGACCCATCATTGTTGCGCATCCGAGAGGATGTGGATCGGGGAAAGCCCTGGATTTGTGGTCCACGAGGATGGACTTTTGAGGTTTAAGAATTGGTTGTGCGTGCGGCGAATGTCGAGTTGAAAAACTCGATTTTGAAAGAAGCTCATGCTACCCCTTATTCTGTTCATCCGGTCTATCAAGATGTACAAGGACTTGAAACAAAATTACCGGTGGAGTAATATGAAGCGAGAAGTCGCAGAATTTGTTTCGAGATGCTTAACTGTCAACAAGTTAAGATTGAACATCGGCCAAGCGGGTATCTTGAAACCTCTTCCTATTCCCGAATGGAAGTGGGAATACATTTCTATGGATTTCATCACGAGTTTGCCGACGCAGTCGTCGTGGCATGAATACGATCCGGGTGATCATGGACCACTTAACTAAATCAGCTCATTTCCTTGAGATCAAGGAGACGTGGGGTCCCGAGAGACTTGCTCAACTGTTCATCAAAGAGATAGTCGAGCCTGCAGTACTCCTAAAAGTATCGTTTCCGATCGTGACGGACGGTTTGTGTCTCATTTTTGGAAATCGTTCATCGTGCTATGGGAACCCGGCTTAATCTCGATCTGCTTTTCATCCTCGGTCAGACGGACAATCGAGAGGACCATTCGGACATTAGAGGACATGTTGAGGGCATGCGTCCTCGATTGGAAAGACGATTGGGAAGTCCAACTACCATTGATCGAGTTCACGTATAATAATAGTTGGCATGCTTCGATCAAGATGGCACCTTATGAGGCCTTGTATGGTCGCGTCGTTGTCGATCTCGTTGTGTTGGGACGACTTATCGAATCAATCGGCACCGAGCCCGATATGCTTATAGCCGCCGTGTGAAGGTAACTTTGATCGGAGTCGTTTGTTGTATTTCGAGTTGGCGAAATCATACGCAGATAACCGTAAATCGACCATTAGAGTTCGAGGTGGTGACCATGTGTTGGTCAAGGTATCCCCGAGTCGTGGTATCTTCCGTTTTGGGAAGAGGGGAAAGTTGAGTCCGAGATTCATTGGACCGTTTGAGATTTTGGATCGAGTAGGCGAGTTAGCTTATCGATTGGCTTTACCTCCGGCGTTGAGCCGAATTCATAATGTGTTTCATGTCTCTCAGCTGCGTAAGTATGTTGCCGACCCGAGTCACATACTTCAGTTCGACGAAATCGAGATCGCCGACGATCATTCATATGAGGAGCGTCCTATACGAGTTTTAGAGCGGCGAATCAAACAGTTGAGGAATAAGACGATTCCTTTGGTTAAAATTCAATGGCCTAGACACGGAGTCGAAGAGGCTACTTGGGAAACCGAGGATAGTATGCGGGAGAGTTATCCCGAGTTGTTTGACCCTTAGTTTTGGGGACGAAACTATTTTAAGGGGGGGTGTATGTAATACCCAGTTGTAATTCAGTAATTATCATTCAGTATTTATCATTCAGTAATTGATACTCAGTAATTTTCACTCATTATTAATCATTTGTCACTCAGATTCAGTCATGGTATTCATCATTCAGAGTAATTGTATCGTGTATCAATCGTCATTCATCACTAATCTGATTGGAGTTTCGTGCCGTGTTTATCATCGTTGTCTTTTTCGTTGTGGGTTGTGCGTGAGGAGTAGCGCACGCTACGTACTCTTTTTAGCGTACGCTAATTGAGTACAGGTAGCGCTCGCTACCACTCAGTATTAGCGCACGCTAATGTTACCCTGGTTGCAGTCCAGAAGGTACTGGACTGCAGGTGAGTTATTTGTAGCGCACGCTACGAGTGGTAAGTAGCGCGCGCTAGCGGGTTGTAGTAGCGCACGCTAAATTTGTGGAGTAGCGCGCGCTAGGGACGGATCAGGTTAAGTCCAGTGGCTACTGGACTGCACTGGATTAATTCATAGCGCACGCTATGCGTGATATTTAGCGTACGCAATCGATGTTATAGCGCACGCTACAAAAAGGTACGTAGCGCGCGCTACCGTGTTCGGACAGTGGGTACTGGACTACCCAAATTACTCGTTAGCGCACGCTACGCACTAGGGGTAGCGCACGCTAACCTGGACTGGCTATAAATTGGACAGTTTAGTCAGATTTCGTCATTTGTCATCTATTTCTCTTTCTCTCGTCGGTTCTTGGCGATTTGGGCGATTTTGGAGAGTTCTCTTCGAGCTTCTATCATCCATCATCATATTCAAGGCTTTGAGTTGGATTATCATCACTTCATCTGTAACACCCCCAGAATACGTCCGGAAATGTTACACGCCGTAGGCCCTTGTCACAAGGATCTACCAGGCTAAACTCCACTAGACTACACAATGATCGACCGACCGGGGTCGATCTAAATACAACGCAGACCGACAAGGTCATTAAACAATTCAGAAACCAATAAATTTAATATCTCCATGACAAAGAATAAACTTTCACACAAAAAGGGATGACAACTCCATTTAACAAAGGAAAACCTACACCCGTGCAAGGGTGAGTACTCAACCAAATGAAAAATACCGACCCTGATGGAGTAAATGCAAAAGACTCTGACTCTTGTGTGATTAGCATCGTCGTCTTCCATCTCCTTCCAAGCTAATCCCGTGACGGCTCATTGCCAAAACCTGAGCGCATAACAGGCACCCACCCCCCGAAAACTCGGGGGTTAGCAAACTGGAATTTTTCTAGTGCAAGTACATAATATACAAGATATACGAACAATAACAACACAAAATTCAACCATCGTGAAGCCTTAACACAAACCATACATTCCCAAAGTCAACACAGTATAGCACTCGTATACACAAGGTGAAAAATAATCACATAGTCATATTCTCTATATGGAACATAACGCAAATCAAACTTTGGACGAGCCCAAGGAGTCAAAAGATTAAGTTCGAAAATCCATTTTTATAAAAGGAAAAGTATTTTGATAAGATAGTTTAAAAATATTATTAATGACTCGGGCCGTCTTGGGATTTTGGAAATTGAATGGGAATACCTTTAGAAAATAATTTCAAAAGCTCTCGGGTCCTCGACCCAATTTATAGAACTTGTCACTAACGAAATCATTATAACATCTCACGGGGTTCTCAAACCAATCAAAATAACATCATCACGAGATCAATCATCTCAACATTTCACGGGGTCCTCGACCCAAATCACAGAATAGCACCACAATACAATCGAAGGCACAAGCTCTCATTCGACATATCTGCTCAAGACCCCGATTAATTAACCCTCGGAGATTTCGTCAAACCTCCTTGGTTAATTAACCCCGATACCAACGCTTCAAAAACAAGTTGAAACAAACTTTTCAAAACGCGAATCGCGGTCTATATCAAGACAAACGTTTAAGAGAGTTTGAAAGATTTAAGATACGAACATCGTTCGATAGCAAGTCTTAGCTATCACTCAAATACCCGTAACCAATAAGCTGCCAGGCGCCTCCCTTGCGCTTTTTGTGTACCGGCGTTCACTTCCATCATGTTGGCCGCTCATTGAACATGTCACCGCACCGCGTCACTCCGCGAGAGCCGCCCCTTGCGCGCATTAGGTGACATCGGCGTTCACCACCCATATGGAGCCGCACATTGCGGCATACACCAGGCCGGAGTGCACGCCCGCCCTCGAGGTTCCGGATACGACGTTTCTCACAACAAGTATCCACATTATCACAAACATCAAGCACATGGACAAATGTCACAACAATTTTCAACTCGGTACATCAAGTTACACAATTTTCTCCGCCAGTCCATAACCACACAAATAAACAATAACACGCACGTTATCAATCAAACTCAATCACAATAAGCCTTCAAGCATAACCAATCAACACCGCACATATATCCCTATATTGCGACTCAACCGAATATATATATATATATATATGTATATATATATATATATATAACCTTACTATATTATAAGAGTAAATATAGTTTACCCATCAATCCAAGTCGAGTACGTCATCTAGTGTTAGTATTCATCACTCGTCATTCACCAATATAGGCGCTTATATCAATATATGTATATACATACATATATTTAACATATAAATATATATACATATATAAAACTAGATATATATATACATACACACACACATATATATATATATACACACACATTTATACATACGTATAAATTCATACACTTCGACAACAATGATTTCACATAGTTATAATTCGTATATAAAGGTACTTGCCTCAAATCCAAAGCACGCGAAGCGACGAAAAAGCTTGACCGGCAACCCTCGAATCTTTCAACTAGGTCGAAATCACAAGAACAATATAATTACTACAAATTCAATCACAAGAGGGATGGAAAACATACGAATTTCCCAACAAGAATTCGTAGAAACAAAAGATCGAACACTTGGGGTTCAATATTTCCCCAAGAACAACAAGAACATAATCCGGACCCGAATACGGTAAGAAATACGAATCAAATCATAGGAAGAGAATCGATATAATCGATTGATGATATACAACAACAAGAATCAAGAAGAAGAACCCGAAACTCGAAGATTCCAGAAATCTAGAGGAAGGGTTTACAAGATGTTTACCTCGAATCGAAGGTGAAGAACACGGATTAAGGATGTTAAACAACACCAAGAACTCAAGCAAGATGTAAACTTGGAGTTACAAGACCCCCAAATCACCTTCCAATCACCTACGAGTCGCTTGACCACGGAAAGACGAAGTGTAGGTGAAGAAATGGCAATTCGGTCAACTCCACGGGTATATAAACCCAAGCCGTATTACGTCACGTTAGCCATGGCGGCTAACGTCGTTAGCTTGTTAACGTCGTAAGACTCCCATGCTTACGTGCGTAGCATCGCATGAAATTCTCTGTACTATTTTACAAAGGCCGTTACGTGCGTAATCGAGACATGCATTACGTACGTAAGGTGCCTATTTGGGGAGTACAGGCGGCTAGCACAAGAAGGCAAGAAAGGAACCGAAAAAATCAATATGCAATGGTGAACAACTCCGAGTACGAACGTAAAGGATTCGAGGCGACGAACTTAAGTGTTGAAGGAAAACCTATCCCCGACTACCCGAAGGTTCGGAATACGATAACAGAAGTGATCACCCCCAAACTTTGGGAAATTACGAAACGGCCCAAAACGTCCGTAAATCACAATATGACATCAAGCAACCGAACCGAAACTCACAACACGTATAACAAAGCTCAACGGACTTATAGAAAACATGAAACCGTAGTTTCGAACCATTATCACATGAAATGAATCAAATAGCGGGAAAAGTCGCTCAAGACACGGATTCGGGTAAAACGGCCGGAACAACTCGGATGACCAAACACGCGAGCGGAACATTATCAAAATGTCAAAACGCTGCAAGTGAGCTTCGGAAACCGAGAAAGATGCGAGAAGCGAAAAGTACCGAAAGAAAATCACGGGTATTACATTCTACCCTCCTTAAAAGAAGTTTCGTCCGAAACTTAAAATAGAGAGCGATGGAACAACGATTTCAAACAAAATTTGCAAGAATCAAATTCGGATGAGAAAAGGCCACGGTAATCCACGAGATTTAGCAAAGGACCCGAAATTCGTTCGGAGGACGGTAGGCTAAGTAAAACAAGGTGGTTTAAAATCGTCGAGGGGATCACAATTGAATTACCAACAATGAAAGGTCACACAATACTGAAAATATCAAGAAAAGCACGGGTAATACATTCCCACATACTAAAAAGATATTACGACCCCGAAACTTAGAACAATAAGAGTTGGAAACGTAAAGCAATGAAACGAAATACGATCGAAGTCACAATTGTTTGAAACAACAACGATTAAGACATAGTACAAAATCTTCATTCTCCCATGCTAGGATCTTCAGAAGGAAACATAGGGTTTCGGGACACTTCCCGATCACTAGCTCTGCTCTCTCTCAGGGCGGCATTCTTTGCCAATTCGGACTGTCTCACAGTGTTTCTCCCGATGACCTTCACACCCACACCGATAACAAGTCAAGAGTGGAGAGGGACAATTTGCACGAACATGTCCACAGCGATTCTGATTGAAACATCTTCTCTTCTTCTGCGAGTCACCGTCTTTGGTTTGGGATTTCCAGCGTTCACTCCCGACCGCGAAGATGACGCTTTCGAACAACGTGAGGGCTTGGGAGCCTTAGTCTCCTCACCGCCCAGAAATTTTCCCGATACCCTCGGTCTCTTTGCTTCGCTCGTGGGCTCGATCACTGAGGAGATTTCATAGGATATCATTTGATCTCGATACTCCTTCACTGTAGCATGGATAGTTGTCGTTCGAACCACCTTTTCGTTTCCACTTCCGTCATCACACTTACGTCCGCCAAGGCTCGACATACTAATACAGATAGTACCATTCAGCATTATCAAATAATCGATGACAGTATACCACACTTATCAACACAAGGTTTAGTTAACATCTATAGAATAACGGTAATATCGTAAAGCACAAAGTTTTATGAAGTTAACTCCGGTCCTTCGACTAGAATGATCATTATATATATGTGCTTAATGAAAACAAATTTTTGAAAAAGAGAGCGAGTCACGTTACGCCCAAAGCTTGTAAATACTGTCCTTTATTTGGAAGAGGGAGTTTATACGACTTTAAAAATTATTTTCGAGCAATGCATAAAAGAAAATTGAAAGTTGAATCGTAACTAATTTGAAATATTTCAAGTGTTGAGTTCCAAATACCACAATTTGAAAATCTTTCCTTCTACCAAAATGTCTAATCGAAAGGATTTTCTCGAAATACGTGACCATTTGACATGACTACATTAAATCACGGGTTTTCACAATATTATAAAATTTAGTAGCACCGCTTTAAAATGTTCGTGCCATTACAACACCGTGGGCCCCCTGCCGGACCACACCAGGCTGAAAACTATTTTTAAAACGTTCAAAATGCCAAAAGGCCGATGACGGTAGTATTTTCAAGTAATCACAAAAGTCATTTATAAAATATCAAATACCGTTATAAGAATACCGTCAAAACATGCAAGACAAAATGCCAAAACTCGGTTTAGGGAATCGGTTTTACAAAATAAAATTCAGTTTGCAAGATACCAATAGCCATTTCAAAATACTCACGCAGCGGATAAAATTAACACTCAAAGATTTATTGTAATAAAATGTAGACATTGGTAAGTAAACTCGACTTCCTAAGCATACTACATAACCATTCTCAATCGGACCGAATACGCATGTTACATCCTAAATCAATAATATCACCAACAAGTTACAATCTCTAGTTCACATTAAACACATTATCACAATATAATCAAATACATATATAAAGGGACTTACGATCGGAAGACTTACCATCACGGATTGCACGAAGATGATGTCGGAACCACGATACTAATCACAACTCGACGCGCGCGACTTACACAGGACATGGACTTGACCCGGCCTAGGTTTTTCGCAAACCTAAGCTCGATACCATAATTGTAACACCCCGCAATACGTCGGAAATGTTACACGCCGTGCCCTTCTCACAAGGATCTACCAGGCTAAACTCCACTAGACTACACAATGATCGACCAAGTAGGTCGATCTAAATACAACGCAGACCGACAAGGTCATTAAACAATTCGAAACCAATAAATTTAATATCTCCATGACAAAGAATAAACTTTCACACAAAAGGGATGACAACTCCATTTAATAAAGGAAAACCTACACCGTGCAAGGGTGAGTACTCAACCAAATGGAAAATACCGACCCGATGGAGTAAATGCAAAGACTCGACTCTTGTGTGATTAGCATCGTCGTCTTCCATCTCCTTCCAAGCTAATCCCGTGACGGCTCCCGATTGCCAAAACTGAGCGCATAAGCACCCACCCCAGAAAACTCGGGGTTAGCACGGAATTTTGCTAGTGCAAGTACATAATATACAAGATATACGAACAATAACAACACAAAATTCAACCATCGTGAAGCCTTAACACAAACCATACATTCCCAAAGTCAACACAGTATAGCACTCGTATACACAAGGTGAAAAATAATCACATAGTCATATTCTCTATATGGAACATAACGCCAATCAAACTTTGGACGAGCCCAAGGAGTCAAAGATTAAGTTCGAAAATCCATTTTTATAAAAGGAAAAGTATTTTGATAAGATAGTTTAAAAATATTATTAATGACTAAGAGTCTTGGGACTTTGGAAATTGAATGGGAATACCTTTAGAAAATAATTTCAAAAGCTCTCGGGTCCTCGACCCAATTTATAGAACACTGTCACTAACGAAATCATTATAACATCTCACGGGGTTCTCAAACCAATCAAAATAACATCATCACGAGATCAATCATCTCAACATTTCACAGGGTCCTCGACCCAAATCACAGAATAGCACCACAATACAATCGAAGGCACAAGCTCTCATTCGACATATCTGCTCAAGACCCCGATTAATTAACCTCGGAGATTTCGTCAAACCTCCTTGGTTAATTAACCCTGATACCAACGCTTCAAAAACAAGTTGAAACAAACTTTTCAAAAACGCGAATCGCGGTCTATATCAAGACAAACGTTTAAGAGAGAGTTTGAAAGATTTAAGATACGAACATCGTTCGTAGCAAGTCTTAGCTATCACTCAAATACAGTAACCAATAAGCTGCCGGGCGCCTCCCTTGCGCACTTTGTGTGTGCGTTCACTTCCATCATGTTGGCCGCTCATTGAACATGTCACCGCACCGGCGTCACTCCGCGAGCCGCCCCTTGCGCGCATTAGGTGACATCGGCGTTCACCACCCATATGGAGCCGCACATTGCGGCATACACCAGCCGGAGTGCACGCCCGCCCTCGAGGTTCCGGATACGACGTTTCTCACAACAAGTATCCACATTATCACAAACATCAAGCACATGGACAAACGTCACAACAATTTTCAACTCGGTACATCAAGTTACACAATTTTCTCATGATCCATAATCACACAAATAAACAATAACACGCACGTTATCAATCAAACTCAATCAAAATAAGCCTTCAAGCATAACCAATCAACACCGCACATATATCCCTATATTGCGACTCAACCGAATATATATATATATATATATATATATATATATATATATATATATATATATAACCTTACTATATTATAAGAGTAAATATAGTTTACCCATCAATCCAAGTCGAGTACGTCATCTAGTGTTAGTATTCATCACTCGTCATTCACCAATATAGGCGCTTATATCAATATATGTATATACATACATATATTTAACATATAAATATATATACATATATAAAACTAGATATATATATATATATACATACACACACACATATATATATATATATACACATTTATACATCCGTATAAATTCATACACTTCGACAACAATGATTTCACATAGTTATAATTCGTATATAAAGGTACTTGCCTCAAATCCAAAGCACGCGAAGCGACGAAAAAGCTTGACCGGCAACCCTCGAATCTTTCAACTAGGTCGAAATCACAAGAACAATATAATTACTACAAAGTCAATCACAAGAGGGATGGAAAACATACGAATTTCCCAACAAGAATTCGTAGAAACAAAAGATCGAACACTTGGGGTTCAATATTTCCCCAAGAACAACAAGAACATAATCCGGACCCGAATACGGTAAGAAATACGAATCAAATCATAGGAAGAGAATCGATATAATCGATTGATGATATACAACAACAAGAATCAAGAAGAACAACCCGAAACTCGAAGATTCCAGAAATCTAGAGGAAGGGTTTACAAGATGTTTACCTCGAATCGAAGGTGAAGAACACGGATTAAGGATGTTAAACAACACCAAGAACTCAAGCAAGATGTAAACTTGGAGTTACAAGACCCCCAAATCACCTTCCAATCACCTACGAGTCGCCCAGCCACGGAAAGACGAAGTGTAGGTGAAGAAATGACGAATTCGGTCAACTCCTGGGTATATAAACCCAAGCCGTGTTACGTACGTTAGCCATAGGCAGCTAACGTACGTTAGCTTGTTAACGTACGTAAGACTCCCATGCTTACGTACGTAACGAAAATCGCAGAATTCTCTGTACTATTTTACAAAGGCCGTTACGTACGTAACTGAGACATGCATTACGTACGTAAGGTGCCTATTTGGGGAGTACAGGCAGCTAGCACAAGAAGGCAAGAAAGGAACCGAAAAAAAATCAATATGCAATGGTGAACAACTCCCGATGGTACGAACGTAAAGGATTCGAGGCGACGAACTTAAGTGTTGAAGGAAAACCTATTCCCGACTACCCGAAGGTTCGGAATACGATAACAGAAGTGATCACCCCCAAACTTTGGGAAATTACGAAACGGCCCAAAACGTCCGTAAATCACAATATGACATCAAGCAACCGAACCGAAACTCACAACACGTATAACAAAGCTCAACGGACTTATAGAAAACATGAAACCGTAGTTTCGAACCATTATCACATGAAATGAATCAAATAGCGGGAAAAGTCGCTCAAGACACGGATTCGGGTAAAACAGCCCCGGAACAACTCGGATGACCAAACACGCAGAACGGAACATTATCAAAATGTCAAAACGCTCGCAAGTGAGCTTCTGGAAACCAGAAAGATGCCAGAAACGAAAAAGTACCGAAAGAGAAAATCACGGGTATTACATCATCATCTCCTAAACATCGAATCAAAGGTATTAATTTCTTGGATCTAGAATTTCGGATTTTTGGGTTTTCCTTCCGATTTCTTCGTGTAAGCTTGGATTATCATTGGAATATGTTAGATATGGATTATCTACCTTGGATAAATATATTCCTACGGATTTAATGGTTATTTTCGGAATTATTTCAAGAACCCTTGGGGTTGACTTTGGTTAATTGGGGATTTTCCGATTGATGTTGTTGTAATCATGAATTATGGATTCCTAATGGATTATTGATATCATTGAAGTGTTTTGTTAGTTCGAAATACTCAATTTGGTGTTGGTTTCGACATATTCAGGATTGGATATTTCCGAAGTTGTGTGGTTGGTTATGTATTCGTTGGAATGCCCTATGAGTTTGATTATCGTTGTTTCGACCTTTGGGTTAGTCGTGTTTTGTTGCTTGGTACGTGTATTGAACGATTGTTGGTAATTATTGTTATTCAAGGTTGTTCGAGCGACCGGTATCTTGGTTAGGACGTTGTTCGTGGACGGACATTCTTCATCGGTATTGTGTAAGTTAATTCTTACTCGGTTAAAAGGAAACTCATTCCTTTTGTTGTTGATTGCTCATAATCATAATTCATTCATCATAATATTAATCATTTTGAGACTTGTAATTGTCGAATAATCATTTCATTCACGAGGAGCAGCGGTTCCAAATCATTTCATTGGGTTATCAATCACGTCACTATTACTTTCATATCGGTGAGTCATCTTGGCCTTGTCTAATTATTATTCATTGATATTCATTGTGGTCATTCGTTCATGTGACCTTGCAGGTTCATATTGCGTGTAGGGTGTGGTGTGTGGAATTTTTAGTCGGGCACACGATGGTCATGTATTGGGTTCACCGATACATTGGACCGTGCACACGATAACGCTTACCTCAGTGAGACTAATTAGGTACAAGGCGGGTGTGTCAGGTCATTCGTCTTGTACACTTGCACGAGAACATTACGGGCGTCTATGATACTCCTCTTGGCGTAATTCATAATTAAGAATATTTCATAACTTCGGTTAATTCATGATTGTGTAATTTCAACTCTTGAGGATTGTTGTTACGTATGGCCGACTCAGTTGGGGATTTTGTTTTGTGTCACGGCAAGGCAAAGGCACGGGAAGAGCATGTTGTGGCGGCGAGTCAGTGATACTAGTAGGGGGCCCCAGTCATTCCGTTTGTTCAGTCATCTTCAGTCATTTTAGTTATTCCGTCATTTGTATTTTCCGCTGCAAATTCCGTTTGAGATGTTTATTTATTCAGGGTGGTGTATTTTATCTTCATATAAAATATACTAGTATTCGGTATTGTCCTGGTGTGTTGTACTTAAACTCCTCATCAGAGTACTTGGTAATATAATGTGGTTCGGTACTACAATTATATTATTTAATTCATCATTTTCATTATCTGGTGGGTCCCAATTGGGGATTCACGGCACTGTAATATCCGCCTGGTTTGGGGTGTTACATCTACAATATATAAACAAGAGGAGGCCATCTTATTTGATTACCGTTGATAGATCTAAAAGGTCACAAATTAATGTTAAAAAACGTGCAATATAATTATAATTCGATATACTTCCCGTAAATTGCTGGCTAAAAAAAATCAATGAGATTGTGATAATCATATCACACCCAAAAATAGTGGCGCACAAATGCCCAGATTTAATACCTTTTTCAATAATTTTAAACAGTGACTCCCCAAGACCGGCACAAGAAAAACGTCGACTTTGAAAGATACCAAATTCTCTCGGAGTCTAATCCCCTGGAAGTAGCATGGAGATAAAGAACCCAAATACACAAGTTCCATCAAATATTTTCAAAAAGAGATTAATTGAAGTGGGGACAAGTAATAGAAAAGTATCTCGATTATAAAAATGTGTACGTGCTATGGAGCTAACAACTACCGAAATAGATTGGTACTTAATGCAACAACGTGAAACTCAGGGCTCAATTTTATTGGGTCCGGAGAACACAAAAGTTAAAGTTGTTGTCCGGGATCGTGAGGCCGAAGAAATGGGTCGAGCTGAATTGGGATGGCCTGGGTTGAACAGGAAATATGCAGGGCTGGGCTAGGGTTTGCTCATCCCTAATATTTTCTAGACTAGACACACGCCATGAGGACGGGCCTGGCTTTCTGGCCGGGTTAACTTTTCCCGACGAATCGCAGTGGTGGGGCGATTGGGTTAGAGAGACGGGCTGCAGTGCATTGGTCCCTACGGGTCCCAGCAGCGTTGCGCATGACTGGTTTGATCGAATTGACTGGACATGGTGGAAGGGATCGATCGAGATGATTGGACGCAGCGGTAGGACTGGCAGTCCGGACTATGTGAGTTGAATGACGAATAGGAATCTAATGGGCTCAAGTCTGAGAACTCAAGTCGTGGGTGATGGGGCGATCTAGCGTTATTGCGGTGGTTCGCGGCTGCATGCGGTGGCGAGAGTCGGGTTCTGCTAAAAATAATACGATCTTTCGATTTTTAGAAAATTATAAAGAAAAATCATAAATCTGATAACATGTATTGATATCAATGATAGATGGACCCATTATATATACAATGAAAATAGAGTCATTCCAAACATAAAAAGCAAAGCTTGCATCTACTCTATAAAATTTTCAACAACTTTGATCTAAAAAAAAAAAAAAATCAACAACTTTGCCATGAAAAGAGCAACTGCGCGTAAGAATCACGTGACCTATAAGTCTCTGTCCCCCTTTCCTCTCTCTCTCTCTATCTGATAAGTAAATCATAAAAGCCCATAAAAATTAACATTTCCTTCACAACCAATCCAACCACCTGAGGCCCAAGAAAGTTATCTTTTACTGTTTAGTTTCCGTTTTATCAGCATTCTTTTTGTTTGTTTGTTTGTTTCCATTTTTTTTTACTGGTTTCTTGAATAGCTCATCTTTCCGTACTCTGATGCTACAATGGCTTCGAGTGCATCAAGATTCATAAAGTGCGTGACTGTGGGTGATGGGGCTGTTGGCAAGACTTGTATGCTTATTTGCTATACCAGTAACAAGTTCCCCACTGTCAGTATTCTCTCTCTCTCTCTCTCTCTCTCTGTGTGTGTGTGTTTTTTTTTCTTTTTTTTTGGTATTTATATCTTGAAGGGGGTTTTATATTATATTATTTTTTTTTTCCAAAAAACACATTTTTTTTGGCATTTTGAATAACAATGCAGTTTAATCATGTAACGTTTGCTTTCCCCTGTTCTGGATTGCAGCTTTTTCCTCTGTTTCTCGTTTTTTTTTTTTAATTAAAAATGGAATCTTTCCTTCATATGCTTCTGGGTTTTTTTCTTTGTAATTGGTATCATTCGTGAACTTTGTGATTTTGGTTATTTGCCACGGCTTCGTTCTATAGGTAGTGCCCCAAACATACTCTCCACCGCACGATCACACACACACACACATACCCACATGGATATGTGTTGATCGTACATTAACGAAGCCCTATGGGGCAGTACCGCATAGGATAGCATGTATATTTTGAATTTGCCCCTATGGGGAGTACTCATTTGCAAATCATTATAACCTTTGGGGTTATTAAATCTTTTAGGCTTATTAATAATTGATTTTTTTTCTTGCTTTTATTGGCAAATTAGGACTACATACCCACAGTGTTTGATAACTTCAGTGCAAATGTGGTGGTTGAAGGAACTACAGTTAACTTAGGCCTTTGGGACACAGCAGGTATGCCTCAATCCCAGCCATTTTTATTTTATTTTATTTTAAATTTAAATAAGCAAGAAGAAAATAAAGATTTTTTTTTTTCAATCTGCGTAGCTAGGCAATTTTTTTTTTTTTAATATGTGATATTTACATAGGTCAAGAAGATTACAATAGACTAAGGCCCTTGAGCTACAGAGGAGCAGACGTGTTCGTTTTGGCATTTTCGTTAGTCAGTCGAGCAAGCTATGAGAACATATTTAAAAAGGTGAACATTGATTTTTTTTTAAAGACAATATCATCTGAATCTGTATATGTATATATATATTGAGTTGTAGTTTTTCAAATGACGTATTCATTGGCAGTGGATCCCTGAACTTCAGCACTTTGCTCCTGGAACTCCTTTGGTACTCGTGGGAACCAAATTAGGTATGTTGCTTGTAATTTTCGGATCCGGAGTTCATGTTATACGTTTCCAATCCCATTTATGTACTTTTTCTATATTGAATGAACGACATGTGTCGTTACATTGAATATGTGAAGACGCGTTCATAAGTGTTGGACATGAATTAGTGCCATTCTTTTACCGTGTCGTTTTGCATCTTGATGTATTAGAAAAAAGTCGAATCAAAATAAATTGAATGGTGGTTAAAGTTAAGGAAGATATAAGCAAAATCTTGGGGGGTATTAAATTGGAATTGATACGATGCAGATTTGATAACCGTGATCCATGATGATACCTATATGCATTGCAGTCTTCAGTTCCGCTTACCATGAATGAAGATCTTATAAATTTCTATATTCATATGTTTAAAATTCCTCTGAAAACTGCAAAATCAAAATGCGCTTAATTGTGGATGTTCTTGTCTAGGTAAATCGATGCATCTAAAAGGAAGCTACACGTAATTCAGTTTAAGTTAATTACAAAAACTCCCCCTGAAAGTTAGCCTAATTACAACATAAAAATATCCCTAACATTTGTTTGTCTTACACAAGTGCACACTCAAGGAGATATTTGTAATATTTTAAAAGATAGTGGGTTTTTTTGTTAAGTAGACTGAACCTCGAGGTAGCTTTCGTAATTAACCCTTCATTTTATCTGATTAAAATTTGATGATACACACACATGTAATAATTCATGTAAGTGTACCTCAAATTGACAAAAAATTCCTCACACCCCAAGAGCACCTAGCTAGATGTTCCCTCTATGATGTAGCAATGCGACAAGTATATGAGAGATGGTTTAGGATAAGTATGGCAAGTATATATATGTATATAAGTGTGGGGCGTATATATCTATATGGCAAGGTGAGCACCTTGATAGTAAGCGTGACATACGTCCTGCCTCAAATTAGTACGTTTTAGTAAAAAAAAGGATAATTGTAAGAATTTTCCTCCTAATAAGTGCTCTTGGAGTCGCTATATGTTACCAAATGTTGTGACACACATATGCATAGACATGCATGTGAATTGACCTTAACTTTATCGTCTTCTTCATCCTCCCTCTCAGTCCCATTGCCCTTTTGCTATTTAGCATGTAGGCGAAAAAACGACACTCATCGTTCTTGTTCTTAGAAGCAGGATTTATAAAACCAAAAGATTTTCTTTTTGAAGAAGAAAATGGAGATCCTGTAGAAATTCGACAACTCCGTGAAATTTGTCTTTTTTTTAATCTTTTTTTTGTCAAATATATTTTGCATTGAACATGTACACACCAGTTTGGATAATATTTCTTTCTAAACCTATTGCAATTTGCCATAAACTGGAAATCAAGTATTAAATATTTCTGGGTTCGCATAATTTTATTGATGATACCACTTACCAGTTGTGATTAAAAAAAGAACGGGCCTTTTACCATTATTTATCTGAACATATTGAACATGAAACAATTCTGGATTAGACTCAGAATACGTTTCACCAACATTTACATAACAGTCAAGTTGGTGATTTCACAGTTCCTCCAGTTCTCTCTCTCTCTCTCTCTCTCTCTCACACACACACACACACACACACACACACACACACACACGCACGCACGCACGCACGCGTGTATGTGTTTTATGTAGTAGCCTAATGTAGGGACTGTTTTTGATACAATGACTAGATCTTCGTGAGGATAAGCACTACTTGGCTGATCATCCTGGATTAGTTCCTGTTACTACTGTCCAGGTGTGTTTTCTGATCATTGCCAAATTTATGTTTCTGTTTATTACTCCTTTATAATAATAATAACTATTATTATTATAATATAATATAAATAATAATAATAGTAGCTTATATTTATAAATCAGGGTGAGGAGCTTCGCAGACAAATCGGTGCCTCTTACTACATTGAATGCAGCTCTAAAACTCAACAGGTAAGCTAAGCTTAGTCATTGGGACTTCACATTATTGTTACGTCTTTCCTGTTTTGTTTTTCCGCTCTTGGTGCTTTTTAGTTTTTCATTGTTTTTTTTTTTTTTCAATTTTTAGGGTTCTATGTTTTACTTTAGTTGTTTTTATAAATTTCAATTTATAATGAAATTATTTATTGTTCATTAAACAAATTATTGAAGGGGACCGTGAGGTCTGACGCGAGTTTGAGCTTCATTTCAAATTTCTTATTGAGTTTGAAACTTATGCTTAGCCTCATTCCATTGCTAAAACATTCGAGCTCGAAAATGACCTTAGTTCGCCCATTCATGAGTCGATTTTGTAATGCCATATGCAGAACGTAAAAGCAGTTTTTGATGCTGCAATCAGGGTAGTTATCAAGCCACCACAAAAGCAACGGGAGAAGAAAAAGCCGCCTAGAGGATGTCTTGGGTCAGTAAATCGGCTTTTATGCTTTCGACAATACCCACATTTTTTCTTTTTTTTTTTCTTTTCAATTAGTTTGACCACATCCCGACAGTATAACTGTCACTTTTAAATGAGTCCACATGTAATGGTAGATTTTTTCATGCCAGTCGTACAAATTGAATTTTTAGAGTTTGCACACACTTCCAATATATCATTATGTATATCTGCGTATGTTTTTTACACACCGATAAATCCCTTCTCAGTCGCATCATCTGGTTTACACTCCACAAACTGTTTTAGCTATTACAGCAACTGAGATAGGGCGTGTTAAGGAGTAGCTTCTGGAGTAGTTTTTTAGTGTTTTGACAACTAAATAAGAATAGTGGTGTTTGGTAGCTTTTAGCTTTTGAAGTAGTTTCACCACAAAAGCTAATACAATTAGCTTCCGTGGTAGAGTTCGGAGAAAGCTACCCAATTTCGCTTTATAAAGTATTTATTTATTTTATTATTTTAACATTTAGTTTGTGCAGTTTCTGCAGAACACATATATCTACTTTAATAGCAACCTCTAACAGCTACTAATTGACAACTAACATTTATTCAACAGCTGCTGACAGCTATTATAACGGCTAACAACCAACATCTGCAGCTAGTTTTGCCGAATAGATTTTATAAATAACCCATGTTTCCTTTTTTTTTTTAAAATTTAGTTACTTTTATATAATGTTAGTTCATTTCTGCGTACACATCTTTGCTTTGTTTTTCTTCTTTCCGACGTCTTGTTCGCGGTTAACATTCTTTAGACGATTGCGAATTTGCAGGAATATGTTCTGTGGTGGGACCGGAAGAATATGTTTGGACTGAAAATCTGTCGATGGCCAAGGTTTTATCGTGTTTCGATGTTCTGACGGAATTGCTCTCTTAGGCGTGAACCGAAATTACTTCATAAGCCGATTGGTCTCCCCAGATTAAAACATCGCTGTCTTGTTCCTTATTCTTGTGTAAAAGATTATTGGGTGTTTGATTTATGATATGTGTAGTTGTTGCTGTCTTTTTGAGGGGTGTTTGTTTGTAAAGCTAGTTAGTTAGCAACTACATACTGATTTTTGCAAGTTCAAGTGAGGTTGTATAATGTAAGAAGCAGCAGCTTTATTGAAACATTTTGGTGGAACTTCTTATGTTTAGTTTGTGTCGGAAACTATCGGTCTTGGCCGAATTTAGGGATGGCAATGAGTCGAGATGTCGAAGGTTTGGAAGGACCCAGACCGGGACCCGTCCAGAATTCAAATGGACCCAATGGATAGATCCATTGAATAATTTAAAATGTTAAGAAACATGTTTGTTTAAAAATATAATTAAAAAATATTTTTGTTTTCAATTAAACATCCTCAACACTTAGTTCCCGAGTTTTAGTAAAAGAAAGAAAAGAAAGGGAAAGAAAGTCAGGAGAGAAAAGAAGAGAAATAAAAGTGAAAGGAAATTGTATTTTGTGTTCCCGAGTTTGAAGGAAGTGAAAAGAAAATTAATCATTTTGTTCTTTTCTCTCCAAATCCTTCCAAATCGGAAGGAAAGTTAGGAGGGAAAGTTTTCCTTCCATTTCTTTCCGTTTCTTTTCATTAAAAAACTCACGAACACCAAATATTTTTTCTTTCTTATTTTCGTCCATTTCCCTTCTTTTCTCTCGTTAAGTTAAACTCGGGAACTAAGCGTAAAGATGTATATAGTAATGATTTTCTTTAATAATAAAATGGGACGGGTCAGGTCAGGTTGGCCGATGTCAGATTAAACTGGAATACGTGGACCCGCTGCCATAGTTTGGTCTAGACCTGGCAAACGGGCGGGCTCGGCCCAAACGGGCCGGGCGAAAAACGGGCGGGCCAAATCTGGGCCGGGCCAAAAAGACAAATATGCAAATATTTTTATTTGATCATCATATCATTTATCACAACTACTTTCTTATAAAAAATCATAAAATAATAATATTATTGATATGAGATACTACAAAGTAATCACAAAGTCCCATAAAAAAAATAAAATTACATCAATAATTAACATATAGATGTAATATAATCTAACAAATAAGAAAAAAATTTAAATGTTATAATTACATATAACATAAATATTTATAAAAAAACCTGGGTCGGGCGGGCCTTGCAGTAGCCTCAGGCGGGCCAAATCTGGCCGAGCCAAAAGGCCCGATTTTTGGGCCAAAAATATGAAGCGTCTTGCGCCCAAAAAGCAATTTGGTGGCCACGGGCCTGGGCCTATTTTGCCAGGTCTAGTTTGGCCCGTGTCTTAAACTGGAATATGGCCAATACCACTCTCTTCTTCGGGGACTTATATATATATATATATATATATATATATATTTATATATATATAAGGGAAAACAATGCTTTTCGTCCTGTAATTTGCGCGATTTTTGCTTTTAGTCCCTACAAAAATTAAAATGTTATTTTGATCCTTGTAATTTCTAAAACGTTCTTTTTTAGTCTCTGTCGTTAACCTCCGTTTATTTTTAATGACGTGGCAAACACAGGCCACCAGGTCACCAATTACTGTAACCACGTAATTAATTGTAAAAAGGGAAAACAATGATTTTCGTCCCTGTAATTTGCGCGATTTTTGCTTTTAGTCCCTACGAAAATTGAATGTTATTTTGATCCCTGTAATTTCTAAAACGTTCTTTTTTAGTCACTGCCATTAACCTCCGTTTATTTTTAATGACGTGGCAAACACAAAGGCCACGAGATCACCAATTACTATAACAACGTAATCAATTGTAAAAACTCCGTTGGAATTTAAAAACCACGTAATTAGTAAGCTTATTGCTTACTACCAGTAATACATGTGTCAATTCTGAATATGTTAATTTTTCAAAACTTTGGTGACAACTGGCTTTTGAGAATAATTGTATATGTCCACATAGCATAATAGTGCAGTAACAAATTCATGAGTGCAGTAACCCAAAAAATCATCTTTTGACAAATAGTATATGTCCATATAGCATAACAATGCAGTAACCAAATATTGCCATTTACCTAGAATTTTGTGGTCTTGTAGTATAACTAAAAAGGCAAACCACTGTCATCACAAGAGTACTTAAATCAGCCCAAAAAATACCAAACAGTCTAATATAATGGCAACTACAAAACATCCAAAACAACCAAAGTACAAAACATCCAAACATCCAAAACTAGGGGTGTAAATGATGCGAGTCGAGCTCGAGTATCAGTATACTCGACTCGAACTCGATAGCAATTTCTCAGGCTCGAACTCGACTCGAAAACTCGCGAGTAGTTGAAGTCCAAACTCGAACTCGTTTGAAACTCGAAAAAAGCTCGAACTCGAGCTCGAAAAAAGCTCGAACTCAGAACTCGAATCAAGATCGATCAAGGTTCCAAGCACCATTTATATAGAGATTTACAAGTTTGGAACTGTTATTCCTAGCCGATGTGGGAATAAGTGAAACTGCCCCTTTATATAAGAGCTCATATCAAGTCCAAACTCGACTCGAACTCGATAACAATTTTCTAAATTCGAACTCGAGCTCGAACTCGTTTGAAGCTCGAAAAAACTCAAACTCAAGCTCGAAAAAAGCTCGAACTTAGAACTCGAATCAAGTTCGATCAAGGTTCCAAGCACCATTTATATAGAGATTTATAAGGTTGGAACTATTATTCCTAGCCGATGTGGGAATAAGTGGAACTACCCCTTTATATAAGAGCTCATATGACGTCCAAACTCGACTCGAACTCGATAATAATTTTTTTAACTCGAACTCGAGCTCGAACTCAAGCTCGTTTGAAGCTTGAAAAAGCTCAAACTCAGAACTCGAATGAAGATCGATCAAGGTACCAAGCACCATTTATATAGAGATTTATAAGGTTGGAACTATTACTATTATTAGCCGATGTGGGAATAAGTGGAACTGCCCCTTTATTATGTGTATTATATTAGTTACCAATTCAAATAGTTGTCATTATTTGTATTTTAACTATATATGCAATTACAAACAAAGCATGAAATCCGAAAAAAGTCGAGTTTCAATTTTTTTACAAATAGTTTCTTTACAATTCAATTTATTTATTAATATTTTTACATTATATTTTACAAATTTATATTATAAAACTAATTATATATAAAAATCGAGTATCTCACGAGCTTATCGAGTCGAGTATTGGGTATATCAACTCGACTCGTTAGTATGTCGAGCCGAGCTCGAGTTCGAGTCGAGTCTACCTAAGTCGAGTGTTGACCGAGTTTTGACCGAATCGATCTCGAGTACCTCGCGAGTTGTCTCAACTCGTTTACACCCCTATGCAGAACAACCCAAGTAGAAAGTCAATACAAAGTTCAATCTTCTAAATCCTAATCAGTAGATATCTTGATTTTCTAGCATTCCCCCATTCTAGGGGTGTGCAAAAAAACCTATTAAACTGGAAAACCGCACCGTAAAAACCGTACCGAAAAAACCGATAAACCGCTTAAACCGACATACATGGTTTTTATTTTTTATAAAACCGAAACTTCGGTAACGATACGGTATTTGACTTAAATACCGGGAAAAAAACCGTACCGTACCGTTATTTATATTAAATATTTTTATGATAATATATCATATCATATATATATATAGTAGTTACAAACTCATATGAATATAGAAGTATAACAAATTTATTGAAGTTCAAGACACTTGTTTGTCTTTTTTTTTTATCCTCCAAAATAGTTGGATGAAAACTTGAACATTAAATTAGTTACTATCTTAAAATTGGTGTGATTTTTTTGGTTTAGCTATTAATTTGGATCAGCTATTTATGATACCTTGTTGAATTAATTTATTCGAGTATTTTTGTATTATTAATGCTATCAAGTATCAAGTAGAAAAACCGAAAAAATACCGTACCGATATAAACCAAACCGAAATACCGAACAACCAAATCAAAAAAAACGTATGTATATGGTATTAAATCATAATAAACCGAATATATTTGGTACGGTATCGATTTTACCCTAAAACCATACCATACCGTACCATGCACACCCCTACCCCATTTTGTGGCTCAACAACAGCTTCAGCAGGAGAACCGTTTGCAGGCGGCCCCTTCTTTGGTTTTCTCTATATCCAACAAATGAAAAAGATGAAACAATGCAGTTGGATTAATAAAATAGAGGGAAAAAAACCATGTTGAGTGTATAATACCTTTCTTGCCAATGCAGCTGGATTAACTTCGGTATTTTTGCAACTCCTTGAATTGTGCCCAAACGTATCACATTTTGTACACATATAGTTGACTCCTGGCCTCCTCATCCTAGCCCCATTCTCACCAGCTTCTCTTCTTCTTAATTTTTTTGGCCTTCCAGGCCCCTTTTTGTAAATCGGAGTAAGTATGTCCCCACTTGTGACATCTGGCCACATATCCTCACTATTGATTGGACTTACTGTGAAGCTGTAACACAATTCATATGGTTCCCTCAAGTAACACTTATCCACATAGTCTTCGGGGTTCAGCCTAGTGTAGCTAAAGGCAGCTACTGCATGCCTACATGGTAGGCCTACCAATTCCCAAAAAACACAACTACAAGACCATTTTTGTGTGTTTATTACATATTTCCTAGATCTATCTATAAAATGTGTCACCTCCCAGTTTCCACCGCCACCACAAGATGGTAACCAATGTGCAGAAAACTCAACTTCTTTATCAAGCCTTTTCCTAGGCCTAGGCATAACTCTATGGGGCCATTTACTCAGTTTAAAAGTCGTGTTTGCTATCATGTTCATTAAATAAGTTCTAATCCATTCACACAAAGAAATAATAGGCTTTTCCCTAGCAGCTAAGATTGTGCTATTAAAGGACTCTGATATGTTGTTCATCAATGTATCACTCTTTGGGTAAAGTGAAAATGCATGTTTACAACATACCTTTATATCTATATTCATTAACCATTCTCATGCCTTCACATCTACCCTCTTGATCTCATCCATTTTCCTTCCCCAAGCTTGTTTGTATGTTGCTTTGGCAGCCCCCATCATGAGATCCCTCATGAAAGTTCCTCCTCCAAACTTCTTCTTGAAGTTGGCATATAGATGCCTAAGACAAAGCCTATGCTTAATTCCTTCTAACATCTCAGTAAACACATTCATGAGACCCTGCCAAAAAAACATACATACAAGAAATAAGTTATGACTTTATTCAGGCATTAATGAAGCTTTTTTTATAAATGAGTAATAATACCTTTTGTTGGTCAGAAATGAAGACCCATCATTTTTCACCCAATATCTTCCATCAAAAGCTGTAAAAACCATCTCCAAGACTCAGTGGTTTCTATTTCCACAACCCCAAAAGCAATGGGAAAGTATTGGTCATTCGGGTCCTTTCCTACTGCCACAAGTAACTGACCCCCGTATCTTGACTTTAAATGGCACCCATTCACCCCAATAAGTGGTCTACAAGCCATTTTAAATCCTTTTTTGCAGCCATCAAAACAAAAATAAAAGCTTCCAAACCTGGGCAGCAATGTAGATTGGGGTCTCTCAACAGTGATCTTACAAGTGTTGCCACTATTTGCCATTTTCAACTCAGCAGCATACTTCCATAACATAAAATATTGTTTTGTCGCATCTCCCTCCATTATTTTGGTAGCTATTGACTTAGCCTTCCAAGATCTAGCCTCAGTTATATCGACAGAGAACCTTGTCCTTATGTCATCAATTACCTTATTTACCTTAATGCTCGCACGTGATTGCAAGCTGTCCACCACTGCCTTTGCCACCCACTTACTTTTTGCACTTTTATTGTTTAATACTCTTGCACACTTGGTGTATAGTATAGGGTCCAAGCTCTTCATTTGTAAGTGTGCCTTCCACCCACTTTACGTACAAGTGCTAAAAAGCCACACTTTTCATTGCATTCCACCCTTACCCTTACTTTATCATTTTTCAAAAATCTAATTTGTCTCCCATTTAAAACACTCCACTCAATTATAGCATCTTTAAATTCATCCAATGAGTTAAAATCCAAACCCGTTTGGAAGGTCGGCTCGTTTTAGCCGAGATCCATGACGGGATTTGCGAAAACCATGCGGGCGGGCGAGCTCTCATCCATAAGACAACCAGGCAAGGGTTTTTCTGGCCATCACTTCAGAAGGACGCGATCGCCTATGCCAGATCGTGTCACAGGTGTCAAATAATGGGCCCAAACATCAAACTCTCCCCCGAACAGCTCACCTCCATGTACAGCCCTTGGCCATTCGCGCAATGGGGCATCGACCTTATAGGTCTCTTGCCGACGGCTCCAGGAGGCTGTAAGTTCGCCATCGTAGGGGTCGACTATTTCACCAAATGGGCTGAGGCCGAACCGCTCAACAAGATCGGCCAAGAACAAGTGATCAAGTTTATCTGGAAAAATATCATATGCCGTTTCGGTCTGCCCCAGGCCATCATCTCCGACAACAGAAAGTAGTTCGACGGCTTAGAAGTCATGTAATTCTATGAGAAGTGGGGAATCAAAAGGTTGTTTTCAGCACCCTATCACCCTCAGACGAACGGACAGGTAGAGGCTGTGAACAGGATCCTCAAACACACAATTAAAGCACGACTCGAATCCAGGCAAGGACGATGGGCGAGCGAGCTCCCAGACATTTTGTGGTCTTATCGAACGACGACCCGTAATTCAACCGGCGAAACCCCATTCGCCCTCGCCTTTGGAACAGAGCGGTGATTCCTTCGGAGATCGTCGTCCTCAGCCATCGAACCGAACAAGAGATGACGACCGACAACGATACGGCCCGACGGATCGACCTCGACATGCTCGAAGAATGATGACTGACCTCAGAAATGAAGAACACAATCCACAAAAGACGATCCGAGAAGTTCTTCAATTCAAAGGTCAAGGAAAGAAGGTTTCAAGTGGGCAATCTCGTCCTCAAGAAGATCCAAACCCATACAGGCGTCTTTGGTCTGAACTGGGAAGGACCCTTCAGGATATCTAAATGGCTAACTAAGGGAGCCTACGAACTTGAACATCCTGACGGTACTCCGGATCAATATTCCTGGAACGCCGTGCATCTGAAGAAATACTACGAGTGAAAAACTTTGTAGTCAGTTTCTACTATCCTATGTACAAGGAACATAATGAGATTTTTTTCCTATCCCATCTATTCTAGCGATCGCCCCACCAGGCATATCGCATACCGCCGACGATCGTCGTTCATGGCGGTCTGAGGTAGAATCAATGCAGCCATGGTCCTAGAGGTCGATGGAACCGACAGCTTCGCCCATGCAAGGTTCCTTCGGGCTGAGATCGCCCGACCTTCGTTTAAATACGAGGCCGGCGTAGCCAAAGGACCCTCCAAAACTAATCAATGGACACGATCGCCCGCCCTCAAAGGTTTATCATCTAAACATGGTGAACCCAGGCAATGCGACGTGCCACTACCCCCGTCTCAACGTACACCGTCGAGGGTCGTCATCTTCATGGCAGGCCAAGGTGGAAGCAGAGCTAACAAGCCACGGACGTGGAGTCGAATAAACCGACGACGCCCCGTGCAAGGACTCCTCCAGACCAAGATCGCCCACCTTTCGCTTAAATACAAGGCAGGCACAGCCTAACGGAGGACCCTCACAATAAAGTGAGTCGCGGGATAGGCAATGTCCCTCGCACACAAAGACACGGTTGTGGAGGTCGGTCCATCGAACTCCGCGACCGTGCACGATTCCTCAAAGACAGCAAAACTGAGGATAGCTCACCAAACATACTATTTTTGCTCCCTTACTTACAATAAGTAAACAAAAACATGGGGCAAAGAAGGGGAGCTAATCTTAAATGCGATCGAAAGGAAGGAACCGCACCCGATCGGCTTCGCTCAAACACACGCAGAATGATCGAAATTGTTCAAACAACATTTACATGTAAGAATTTCGATTCGAAACATGTCAATACATTCAACACTTAGACAATCGGTCGGGTAAACAAGACTTCGGAAGCAATCATACACACACTTGTAAAAAATTCGCATGCAAACATTCAAAGGCGATCATACATAAAAAGACACAGTGTGAAAAAAGAGTACTTTATTCATAACAAAGATGTCGTACATTGTGGGGCCCGAAGGCATTACAAAGAGAAAGCAGAAAAATTACAAGATACAAGAAAAATAAAAATGTCTCTCAAGGTCCCGCCGGCTGGTCTTCGCCCTCAGGTGGCGAATCGGCATGCGCCCCCCCATCGGCCTCAGGATGGATGAGTTTACCAGGATACCAACTCAAGTTGATCCCGAAGTCAATGAGGTCAAGGATCGGCAAGGAGAACTCCGGGTGCAGAGGGTGCTCGAGTGCATAGGCTTTGAAACTCTCCATCAAAGGACCGATCTCGATCCCTCCCTTTTTGGCAGCTCGAACGGCGTCGGCGTAGGCCAAGTAATAAGCGAACTCACCGACGAGCGCAACGTTGAGGTAGGGATCGGTCTCGATTGCCTTCAGCTGCTCCTTCAAATCTGCGGCTGCCTTCTCAGCCTCCGCCAACTCGACCACCTTGGCGGTGTTTTCTCCTTTGGCCTTCTCCAGCTCTCTCCTCGCCGCCTCCAGCTCGCTGCTGAGCCGATCCACTGTCGTCTTCAGCCCGGCCGTCTCCTCCTGCGAAGCCGCATGTTTCCGGCGAGCCTCTTTCTCTTGATCGCGGAACCGATCGGCAGCCTCCTTGGAGCGGCTCAGCTCTTGCTTCAGTCGGTCGGTGTCTTGCTTAGCTCGTTTAGCCGCCTCCACATGCTCCTTCTCCATAGACTGGATCCGGTTGGCAAACTCAATGTTGGTGTTCTGAGCGGCCTCAAGATCGCTATGAAGGCGAGCAGTGGAGGGTCGCCCCTCAAAATCCTTGGCAGCTTGGACGGCCATAGTCGCCGTCTGGAGAGCCATGGCAATGATCGCCTGCATGGTATCACCAGATCGCCGATGAGCGATCGCATCAAGATCAGTCGTCCAAGCCTTGGGCAGTGAGGTGATGGCCTTTTGAACGTAAGTAGGGATGTCGAGGGACTTTTGTGGAGCCTTACTCGATAAGAAATCGAGCACCATGGGAGCGACGTCCGGGTCAGCAAGACGGATCCTGCAGCACAAACAAAGGAGACCAAGGGAGTTAGTCTATATCTCACTCAAAATGCCTAACTCGGAAAGTTCGATCCAATCTTACCTGTTGACCAGCTTGGGATCGCGGCCAAAATAGGGCTTACCCCGAGAAGTTTCCGCCTCAGCGACCGCCACCTTCTTCGAGAAGCCGCCCGATGACCTAGAGCCGGATGCTGAGGGCCTGGAGCCAGATTCCTCCACCATCGGAACGGCAGAGATAGGAGCCGCAGCAACCGGAGGCTCCAGAATCGACACGTCCGCCTCGGTGGTTGGCAGGGACTCCTCCGGCCTCCGCCTCTTGCGGCGCTGAAGCTGTTCCTCATCTTGAATTTCCGGCTCGGCGACCGGCACCTCAGCAGGCCTCACCACCAGAGCAGAGCGAGACGTCGTCGCAGGAACGCGACCAGTCTTCTTACCCAGGTGAAGGCGACCGACGAGTCCTGGGTTTGACATGGCGATCTCTGGCGGTGGTTCGGCAAAAAGGGGAAAATGAATCTCTGTCAAAGAAGAAGTACAAACAAATTAGACAAACTACTTAGACATTGCGACCTCCTGGAGACGATCGTCAAGCAAGGAAGTACCACTTAAGTTTATACCTGGAAATCTCAGGTGTCGAGGGAAGCCGAACAATCGAGCCTCCAACCGAAGAAGTTTGTCACCGAGCGAGCGAACGTCTATAAAAGAATCCGACAAGGTGCGAATCTGCTCCCAAACGATCAAGAAATCGAAGGGGAGATCGCCGATCGCTGGAACAAGAGGTCCTGCAAAACGAAAACGAAATTAGATCAGTCCAGGACAAGCTCGATCAAAGGGAGAGTTAAAATCCTTACTCGGATTCCTCTCCCAAAAATTGGTAGGAATCTCCAACTCCTCATCCGGTCTGTCACTCAATGCCGATCGCCACGCTCTGCCGACCCAGCACCATTTTGCCAGATCGCCCCGAGACTTGTTCGGCACACCGAAGACCACTCTTCCCATTCGGCCTTGGATATTATTTTCGCCGATCGACCCTTTCTGCGCAGCCAGTTTAAATAGATAGTTCATCTCCATCGCAGAAAGGAGGTGGAACAACCGGTGACCGCCAAACAGTGTCAAAGTGCAGATGACCTGTAGCCAAGCATTCGGCGTCAGTTGGAGCGGCGCCAAATTCCAGGCGATCAACAAATAGGAGACGGCGAATGGCAGAGGGAATCGCAGACCGGCCTCCATGATCATCTCACTAACGGCGACCATACCCTCGGGCGGTTGATCGGCACGTTCATTTTCTGAGGGCACGTGCAGGGAAACGTCAGAGGGAACGTGATATTTTGTCCTCCAGCGGCTCAAGTCTTTCTGGGTCGCCGAACTCCAGATCTTTCCTAGGGTCCACTGAGACGGGTCGGCGGCCCGAAACACCATCTGCTTCACATGTTCATAAGGATGAGCGGCGGAGTAGGCTTCAAAGTCAAATTCCGGACAGGGTCCGGCGATCCCCTCCATAATCCTGGTGAAAGCCATATAGGCGGGGCCGAATACACTTTCTCGTTCCCAGGCCATCCGCACCAATTCGTCCTCATCCACAGGCGAGCCCCCTTGCTCCGCCGTCCTCGCCACTTCAGCCTCGTTGAAGAGCTCTTTGAGTTCTTCGGGTGCAATCCCCGCACGAATGGCCTCAACGGCCGTTTCCATGTCAACTCCAATGGGAATCTCCTCCCGGTCAGGCGAAGCCGCGGCGGCGGAAGAACTTCCGATCTCGAAGGTCTTGGATCCTCCCGACATATTATAAAAAGTAAAGGGAAAAAGAAGATTGATTTTTCTTACCTAAAGAAAGGAAGACAATCGGCACAAGAAGCTCCGGAAATTTCTACAGAGTTTCGGCTAAAAATGCAAGGATGCGTGAAGAGTGAAAATGAAGAAGCCCTAGCCCCTTTTATAGGCGGGAGCAGGGGTCTCTGTGCAAATAGGCGAAATTCTGAGGGCTGGATCGCAACCGTCGGGGAGGGGAAACATTAAATGCTGCCCTCGAATCCCGCGTATGCGTCTTTTCGAGGGCACGCCAGGCAACAAGTCTGACAAACCGTCGGACTCCCCCAACAGTGGCGCGACGCGTGTCCTTGCAACGTTTTGAGAGACCGCCTTCATTTCCCGCTGCTCCCAACGCAAAAGGAGATCGTCTAGATTTGAATTCAGATCGGTTGATCGCCTAAACATCGGCGATCGCCAACAGTGCCACCTCACCCCGTGTTTTCAACATCGAAGCGAGCTGGGGGCAATTATTGTGCGGCGATTTATACGCCTCGATGGCGATCGGCATCACGATCAGAGAAGCCAACCATAGAAGATATACTCGGGGCAAACGCCCAAAGATCAGCACATATGGCGATCGTCTTTTGGTACCCAGCGATCGTCTTTTGATGACTGGCGATCGTCTCTGATGTCCAAACCAGAGACGATCGTCTCGTGCCACGTATGGATCCAACATCCGTCAAAGTCGTCGAAGACCGAATCTTGGACGGTGGCCCACGTGCAGATCCACAAAGGGCGCCGACAGATAGGACATTTGACCACAGCCTGTCACCTACCTTACCTACCGACAAGGCCGCCGAAAGGTACAAAGTGGGTCCTCCCCGGACAGCGACTCAGGACGCGTGTTGGCTTCCCATTAGCTCGCACAGCTGGCCACCAGCAGCAGCCCCAGACTTTAAGGGAACAGCCCCATGTGACGGGACGATCGGCCATCTTATTATAATATAGAAAACGGCGGTCGCTCGCGATCGCCTGAGGGGTCCCAACTACCTTGTCTCCTATAAATAAGGAACTCACTACAGTGGCAAAGACAGGCGAATTAACACAATTACACACGCGATTATCAATGCGAATTCAGTGCAAAATACACACAGAGAGAGAATCAAAGTCTCATCTGAGAAACACTTACACATTCATAGTGATATTCATATACATTCACAGTTCATCCCAAGCAAGAACTCACAGATCTTCATATCTGGTTCTTCCGGCAATCTACACGCTCTACAACTTAGATAACTAGAAGTCTTTACACTCATTGTAATAGATTCTATCATTAATATTTGTACTCTACAGTATATTTATTAATAACATCTCGCGAGAGCATTCAAGCCCGGGATTAACAACCCCGGCAAATCTTGTGTTGTTTATTTTCTCACGGAAGTGTTCTTGCATTTATTTGTTACTCGATCATTCCAGCAATACTTTCTCTGGATAATATTTTGGGTAACAACAAAACCGAATATATTTGGTACGGTATCGATTTTACCCTAAAATCGTACCATACCGTACCATGCACACCCCTACCCCATTTTGTGGCTCAACAACAGCTTCAGCAGGAGAACCGTTTGCAGGCGGCCCCTTCTTTGGTTTTCTCTATATCCAACAAATGAAAAAGATGAAACAATGCAGTTGGATTAATAAAATAGAGGGAAAAAAACCATGTTGAGTGTATAATACCTTTCTTGCCAATGCAGCTGGATTAACTTCGGTACTTTTTGCAACTCCTTGAATTGTGCCCAAATGTATCACATTTTGTACACATATAGTTGACTACTGGCCTCCTCATCCTAGCCCCATTCTCACCAGCTTCTCTTCTTCTTAATTTTTTTGGCCTTCCAGGCCCCTTTTTGTAAATCGGAGTAAGTATGTCCTCACTTGTGACATCTGGCCACATATCCTCACTATTTATTGGACTTACTATGAAGCTGTAACACAATTCATATGTTTCCCTCAAGTAACACTTATCCACATAGTCATCGGGGTTCAGCCTAGTGTAGCTAAAGGCAGCTACTGCATGCCTACATGGTAGGCCTACCAATTCCTAAAAAACACAACTACAAGACCATTTTTGTGTGTTTATTACATATTTCCTAGATCTATCTATAAAATGTGTCACCTCCCAGTTTCCACCGCCACCACAAGATGGTAACCAATGTGCAGAAAACTCAACTTCTTTATCAAGCCTTTTCCTAGGCCTAGGCATAACTCTATGGGGCCATTTACTCAGTTTAAAAGTCATGTTTGCTATCATGTTCATTAAATAAGTTCTAATCCATTCACACAAAGTAATAATAGGCTTTTCCCTAGCAGCTAAGATTGTGCTATTAAAGGACTCTGATATGTTGTTCATCAATGTATCACACTTTGGGTAAAGTGAAAATGCATGTTTACAACATACCTTTGTATCTATATTCATTAACCATTCTCATGCCTTCACATCTACCCTCTTGATCTCATCCATTTTCCTCCCCCAAGCTTGTTTGTATGTTGCTTTGGCAGCCCCCATCATGAGATCCCTCATTAAAGTTCCTCCTCCAAACTTCTTCTTGAAGTTGGCATATAGATGCCTAAGACAAAGCCTATGCTTAATGCCTTCTAACATCTCAGTAAACACATTCATGAGACCCTGCCAAAAAAACAAACATACAAGAAATAAGTTATGACTTTATTCAGGCATTAATGAAGCTTTTTTCATAAATGAGTAATAATACCTTGTGTTGGTCAGAAATAAAGACCCATCATTTTTGACCCAATATCTTCCATCAAAAGCTGTAAAAACCATCTCCAAGACTCAGTGATTTCTGTTTCCACAACCCCAAAAGCAATGGGAAAGTATTGGTCATTCGGGTCTTTTCCTACTACCACAAGTAACTGACCCTCGTATCTTGACTTTAAATGGCACCCATTCACCCCAATAAGTGGTCTACAAGCCATTTTAAATCCTTTTTTGCAGCCATCAAAACAAAAATAAAAGCTTCCAAACCTGGGCAGCAATGTAGATTGGGGTCTCTCAATAGTGATCTTACAAGTATTGCCACTATTTGCCGTTTTCAACTCAGCCGCATACTTCCATAACATAAAATATTGTTTTGTCGCAGTTCCCTCCATTATTTTGGTAGCTATGGACTTATCCTTCCAAACTCTAGCCACAGTTATACCGACAGAGAACCTTGTCCTTATGTCATCAATTACCTTATTTACCTTAATGCTCGCACGTGATTGCAATCTGTCCACCACTGCCTTTGCCACCCACTTACTTTTTGCACTTTTATTGTTTAATACTCTTGCACACTTGGTGTATAGTATAGGGTCCAAGCTCTTCATTTGTAAGTGTGCCTTCCACCCACTTTACGTACAAGTGCTAAAAAGCCACACTTTTCATTGCATTCCACCCTTACCCTTACTTTATCATTTTTCAAAAATCTAATTTGTCTCCCATTTAAAACACTCCACTCAATTATAGCATCTTTAAATTCATCCAATGAGTTAAAATCCAAACCCAGCTTCCACTGATAGTCCTTGTTTAAATGAGACATCTTAAATTTTTCGTACTTAACCCCGCGGTCTTCATCACTTGCATCTGGGTCAGTGTTTCCAAGATTATTGGGTCAGTGTTTCCAAGATCATCTGACTGATATTCATCCTCAATATCCTCATCAACTTGTTGGGGACCAGTAACCCCACCTCTATTTTTGACACCCTTCATTTTTTTTTAATCTTTTTTCTTCCCAACTCTAGTAACTCTACACCCTTTAACCTCTTCAGCTGGTGGTAGATCCTCAACCGCAAACACGTCATCTATAGCCTTTGACCTTTCATCCTCACTATCATCGAACCTTACAGAATGTGGTCGGGTCGAAGGGATTGAAAAAAGAAAAAAAATGGAGTACCTTTTTTGACGAGGTCCCAATGTATGGTGCCAAAATCGAAAAGACTGTATAATTTGGGTACCAGAAATGAAATTATCCCATTTTTTCATGACAGTCGTACAAATTGAATTTTTAGAGTGTGCCCACACTTCCAATATATCATTCTGTATATCTGCATATGTTTTTTACACATTGATAAATCTCTTCTCAGTCGCATCATCTGTTTTACACTCCACAAACTGTTTTAGCTATTACAGCAACTGAGATACGGCGTGTTAAGGAGTAGCTTCTGGAGTAGTTTTTTAGTATTTTGACTACTAAATAAGAATAGTGGTGTTTGGTAGCTTTTAGATTTTGAAGTAGTTTCACCACAAAAGCTAATACAATTAGCTTCCGTGGTAGAGTTCGGAGAAAGCTACCCAATTCCGCTTTATAAAGTATTTATTTATTTATTTTATTATTTCAACAGTTAGTTTGTGCAGTTTCTGCAGAACACATATATCTACTTTAATAGCAACCTCTAACAGCTACTAATTGACAACTAACATTTATTCAACATTTGCTGACAGCTATTATAACAGCTAACAACCAACATCTACAGCTAGTTTTGCCGAGTAGATTTTATAAATAACCCATGTTACTTTTATATAATGTTAGTTCATTTCTGCGTACACATATTTGCTTTGTTTTTATTCTTTCCGACGTCTTGTTCGCGGTTAACATTCTTTAGACGTTTGCGAATTTGCAGGAATATGTTCCGTGGTGGGACCGGAAGAATATGTTTGGACTGAAAATCTGTCGATGGCCAAGGTTTTATCGTGTTTCGATGTTCTGACGGAATTGCTCTCTTAGGCGTGAACCGAAATTACTTCATAAGCCGATTAGTCTCCCCAGATTAGAACATTGCTTTCTTGTTCCTTATTCTTGTGTAAACAATTATTGGGTGTTTGATTTATGATATGTGTAGTTGTTGTTGTCTTTTTGAGGGGTGTTTGTTTGTAAAGCTAGTTAGTTAGCAACTACATGCTGATTTTTGCAAGTTCAAGTGAGGTTGTATAATGTAAGAAGCAGCAGCTTTATTGAAACATTTTGGTGGAACTTCTTATGTTTAGTTTGTGTCGGAAACTATCGGTCTTGGCCGAATTTAGGGATGGCAATGAGTCGAGATGTCGAATGTTTGGAAGGACCCAGACCGGGACCCATCCCGAATTCAAATTCGAAACCAATGGATAGATCCATTGAATAATTTAAAATGTTAAGAAACATGTTTGTTTAAAAATATAATTAAAAAATATTTTTGTTTTCAATTAAACATCCTTAAATATGTATATAGTAATGATTTTCTTTAATAATAAAATGGGAAGGGTCAGGTCAGGTTGGCCGATGTCAGATTAAACTGGAATACGTGGACCCGCTGCCATAGTTTGGCCCGTGTCTTAAACTGGAATATGGCCAATACCATTCTCTTCTTCGGGGACTTATATATATATATATATAAGGGAAAACAATGCTTTTCGTCCTGTAATTTGCGCGATTTTTGCTTTTAGTCCCTACAAAAATTAAAATATTATTTTGATCCTTGTAATTTTTAAAACGTTCTTTTTTAGTCCATGTCGTTAACCTCCGTTTATTTTAATGACGTGGCAAACACAAAGGCCACCAGGTCACCAATTACTGTAACCACGTAATTAATTGTAAAAAGGGAAAACAATGCTTTTCGTCCCTGTAATTTGCGCGATTTTTACTTTTAGTCCCTACGAAAATTGAATGTTATTTTGATCCCTGTAATTTCTAAAACGTTCTTTTTTAGTCACTGCCATTAACCTCCATTTATTTTTAATGACGTGGCAAACACAAAGGCCACAAGATCACCAATTACTATAACAACGTAATCAATTGTAAAAACTCCGTTGGAATTTAAAAACCACGTAATTAGTAAGCTTATTGCTTACTACCAGTAATACATGTGTCAATTCTAAATATGTTAATTTTTCAAAACTATGGTGACAGCTGGCTTTTGAGAATAATTGTATATGTCCACATAGCATAATAGTGCAGTAACAAATTCATGAGTGCAGTAACCCAAAAAAACATCTTTTGACAAATAATATATTTCCATATAGCATAACAATGCAGTAACCAAATATTGCCATTTACCCAGAATTTTGTGGTCTTGTAGTATAACTAAAAAGGCAAAACACTGCCATCACAAGAGTACTTAAATCAGCCCAAAAAATACCAAACAGTCTAATATAATGGCAACTACAAAACATCCAAAACAACCAAAGTACAAAACATCCAAACATCCAAAACTAGGGGTGTAAATGATGCGAGTCGAGCTCGAGTATCAGTATACTCGAACTCGATAGCAATTTCTCAGGCTCGAACTCGACTCGAAAACTCGCGAGTAGTTGAAGTCCAAACTCGAACTCGTTTGAAACTCGAAAAAAGCTCGAACTCGAGCTCGAAAAAAGCTCGAACTCAGAACTCGAATCAAGATCGATCAAGGTTCCAAGCACCATTTATATAGAGATTTACAAGTTTGGAACTGTTATTCCTAGCCGATGTGGGAATAAGTGAAACTGCCCCTTTATATAAGAGCTCATATCAAGTCCAAATGCGACTCAAACTCGATAACAATTTTCTAAATTCGAACTCGAGCTCGAACTCGTTTGAAGCTCGAAAAAACTCGAACTCAAGCTCGAAAAAAGCTCGAATTTAGAACTCGAATCAAGTTCGATCAAGGTTCCAAGCACCATTTATATAGAGATTTATAAGGTTGGAACTATTATTCCTAGCCGATGTGGGAATAAGTGGAACTGCCCCTTTATATAAGAGCTCATATGAAGTCCAAACTCGACTCGAACTCGATAATAATTTTTTTAACTCGAACTCGAGCTCGAACTCAAGCTCGTTTGAAGCTTGAAAAAGCTCGAACTCAAAACTCGAATGAAGCTCGATCAAGGTACCAAGCACTATTTATATAGAAATTTATAAGGTTGGAACTATTATTATTAGCCGATGTGGGAATAAGTGGAATTGCCCCTTTATTATGTGTATTATATTAGTTACCAATTCAAATAGTTGTCATTATTTGTATTTTAACTATATATGCAATTACAAACAAAACATGAAATCAGAAAAAAGTCGAGTTTCAATTTTTTTACAAATAGTTTCTTTATAATTCAATTTATTTATTAATATTTTTACATTATATTTTACAAATTTATATTATAAAACTAATTATATATATAAAAAATCGAGTATCTCACGAGCTTATCGAGTCGAGTATTGGGTATCTCAACTCGACTCGTTAGTATGTCGAGCCGAGCTCGAGTTCGAGTCGAGTCTACTCGAGTCGAGTGTTGACCGAGTTTTGACCGAATTGATCTCGAGTACCTCGCGAGTTGTCTCAACTCGTTTACACCCCTATCCAGAACAACCCAAGAAGAAAGTCAATACAAAGTTCAATCTTCTAAATCCTAATCAGTAGATATCTTGATTTTCTAGCATTCCCCCATTTTAGGGGTGTGCAAAAAAACCGATTAAACCGAAAAACCGCACCGCACCGTAAAAACCGTACCGAAAAAACCGATAAACCGCTTAAACCGACATACATGGTTTTTATTTTTTATAAAACCGAAACTTCGGTAACGGTACGGTATTTGACTTAAATACCGGGAAAAAAACCGTACCGTACCGTTATTTATATTAAATATTTTTATGATAATATATCATATATATATATATAGTAGTTACAAACGCATATGAATATAGAAGTATAACAAATTTATTGAAGTTCAAGACACTTGTTTGTCTTTTTTTTTTATCCTCCAAAATAGTTGGATGGAAACTTGAACATTAAATTAGTTACTATCTTAAAATTGGTGTGATTTTTTTGGTTTAGCTATTAATTTGGATCAGCTATTTATGATACCTTGTTGAATTAATTTATTCGAGTATTTTTGTATTATTAATGCTATCAAGTATCAAGTAGAAAAACCGAAAAAATACCGTACTGATATAAACCAAACTGAAATACCGAACTACCAAACCGAAAAAACCGTATGTATATGGTATTAAATCATAATAAACCGAATATATTTGGTACGGTATCGGTTTTATCCTAAAACCGTACCATACCATACCATGCACACCCCTACCCCATTTTGTGGCTCAACAACAGCTTCAGCAGGAAAACCGTTTGCAGGCGGCCCCTTCTTTGGTTTTCTCTATATCCAACAAATGAAAAAGATGAAACAATGCAGTTGGATTAATAAAATAGAGGGAAAAAAACCATGTTGAGTGTATAATACCTTTCTTGCCAATGCAGCTGGATTAACTTCGGTACTTTTGCAACTCCTTGAATTGTGCCCAAACGTATCACATTTTGTACACATATAGTTGACTCCTGGCCTCCTCATCCTAGACCCATTCTCACCAGCTTCTCTTTTTCTTAATTTTTTTGGCCTTCCAGGCCCCTTTTTGTAAATCGGAGTAAGTATGTCCTCACTTGTGACATCTGGCCACATATCCTCACTATTGATTGGACTTACTGTGAAGCTGTAACACAATTCATATGTTTCCCTCAAGTAACACATATCCACATAGTCCTCGGGGTTCAGCCTAGTGTAGCTAAAGGCAGCTACTGCATCCCTACATGGTAGGCCTACCAATTCCCAAAAAACACAACTACAAGACCATTTTTGTGTGTTTATTACATATTTCCTAGATCTATCTATAAAATGTGTCACCTCCCAGTTTCCACCAGCACCACGAGATGGTAACCAATTTGCAGAAAACTCAACTTCTTTATCAAGCCTTTTCCGAGGCCTAGGCATAACTCTATGGGGCCATTTACTCAGTTTAAAAGTCATGTTTGCTATCATGTTCATTAAATAAGTTCTAATCCATTCACACAAAGTAATAATAGGCTTTTCCCTAGCCGCTAAGATTGTGCTATTAAAGGACTCTGATATGTTGTTCATCAATGTATCACACTTTGGGTAGAGTAAAAATGCATGTTTACAACATACCTTTGTATCTATATTCATTAACCATTCTCATGCCTTCACATATGCCCTCTTGATCTCATCCATTTTCCTCCCCCAAACTTGTTTGTATGTTTCTTTGGCAGCCCCCATCATGAGATCCCTCATTAAAGTTCCTCCTCCAAACTTCTTCTTGAAGTTGGCATATAGATGCCTAAGACAAAGCCTATGCTTAATGCCTTCTAACATCTCAGTAAACACATTCATGAGACCCTGCCAAAAAAACAAACATACAAGAAATAAGTTATGACTTTATTCAGGCATTGATGAAGCTTTTTTCATAAATGAGTAATAATACCCTTTGTTGGTCAGAAATGAAGACCCATCATTTTTCACCCAATATCTTCCATCAAAAGCTGTAAAAACCATCTCCAAGACTCAGTGGTTTCTGTTTCCACAACCCCAAAAGCAATGGGAAAGTATTGGTCATTCGGGTCCTTTCCTACTGCCACAAGTAACTGACCCCCGTATCTTGACTTTAAATGGCTCCCATTCACCCCAATAAGTGGGCTACAAGACATTTTAAATCTGTTGGCCACTAAGTATACTGGATACAGTTTGGGAAGTAGTTTAAACAACAAACTGTACTGATTTTAAATCTGAGTGTGTAGCGGAAGTCTTAGATACAGTAAGTTGCTGTGGATACAGCAACTTAAATATGCAGTGTATATTTAATTAATCACAATAGTTAAAACAGTAAAAGCTGAAGGTAAATAACACAGTAATTAAAGTGGTTCGAGATAAATCCCTCTACGTCCACTGGTCCTCCACACAGGAGTAAAAATTTTATTATAATTACTACGTACACAACTACGTAATTATAACAACACACAATCAATATATCGTTCACACAGATTGATATAAAGATCTTAGCTTCAACCGTTCACACAGATTAGTTTTGAGCTAATGCTTTGACTTGCTTCTTCACACATAGTTCTGAAGCTTCGTCTTCTTCAATGCAAATCCTTCACACACAGTTCCGGAGAAGCACAGATTACTCAGTCCACACAGGGCTGATCTGGGTTTGTTCAAAGTATAGAACAGAGGGTGAACAACAACTTTGACTTTAAGAGCTTTTAGCTGATGAAGTGTTGTTCAAGATGATGAGCACTGTATATCTCTTTAGATCTGAGTTGCAGTAAGCTTTGGAGATATGTTTTGCTCTGATGATAACTTTGATAGCTTGATAATTTCGTAGCTAGGGTAACTGATCTTCAGCATCTTGATGTGATATATATAGTCTCTGAAATATATATCCGTTGCGATGTATCCGTTTGAGTGGGATTCCGTTCCAATGGAATTAAAAGCACGATCCAGATTTAGCGAGATTTGAAGATCTGTTGACTGACAGTATTTAAATATTTTATCCTTGAGTATTTAAATACTTCTTTATTCAACGGGACTTGAATTCTGAAGATTCCTTCTTTGTCCTGTTGTGAGCTGTATGGAAGATAACTGTATTGGAGAATCGAGACAGTTTCCATACTTGGTCTTTATAAGACATCTTTTGCTGTACTGAAGGGTTTCACTATTTGCTGGATTCGAGACAGTTCATCGATACAGGTTGACACTTTAACTCTTCGATACAGTTTCCTTTACTGTATTGAGGATTGGCATATATGTCAAAACCTCTTATCAATATTATTCGATCTGATTGAGTATCCTCCTGCTTTGTTTAAATCTGAGGGTTCTTGTTTTCCCAACAATTTCCCCCCTTTTGACAATTTGCCAAGACTTCAACTTTCTAACTTTCAAGTCTTCTTGATGATGCCAAAACCTTCTTCATGAAATAATCTTCCTTGATGGCTTCTGGCAGATTTCTTGGTCTTCTGTCAAATGGTATGTCTTTCAGCAACTTAGTCTATTTAATGAATTGCTCGCAGGCGAGTTCGATACATCTAAGAATATTTACAACTTAAGCTTATGATTGGCACGCAGGCACAATCTTACAATGTATTCTAAGTATACAACTGAAATTATGAACTATTAGTAGACAAGTTCGTACAGCTTAATTTTCAACAAGTTTCTATACTTGTGATTGTTATCAAACAATTTAAGTAATCACATATCAACACAGTAGATTACGAGTTGTAATCTTGCATGACAAACAAACACTTTTATTAATATTCAAAGCAAATTGAGTACATGGTTTGCTGTTTCGAAGGAAAAAATTACAAAAACAAAAATAATATACAAGGATTTCAGCTCCTATCTATAGTCCGCATGTCTCCATAGTTTTCTCCCTGGATCATTCTCGGTTCCACGCCACCAGTTCTGTAGGGAATCATTGCCTCGATACTGGTATATTTCTCTTCCTCATAGGATCTGTCAAAGGCAAGAATCCAGTCTTCTGGATGGGTGATCCGATCTCTTCTTCTATGTTTGGATTTCATCTCGATTTGGAGAGGGAGTTTTCCTTCTTCTAGCATATTCGTGAATTTGTCTGCGGCCTCTGCTAAAGTCTTATAGCTCTTGAAGATGGCGGATTCCCTGATGAGTTTTACAAGGTATCTCATCAGTTCGTTCTTCCTCCATTGCTTCACTTCATCAGCAGTTGGATGGCGGTTGGTCAGCAGATGAATTTCAGAAGGTCTTTGAATTAGAGTTTGCCACGGGACATTTGGATCATGAAATTCAGGTCGGGAGCCTGAAATCTTAAAACTCTGGGAGGGAGGGGCTAGCTTATTTAATTCAGCAGTGATGCTGTCTTGAGCGGCCTCAAATTCCCTTTCATGCTGTAACCTGATTCTCCTAGCAGCTTCTCTTGCCTCTTCCCCCTTTTTGGCGTCATCAAGACGTCCTAGGATCTCTAATGCAGCATCCTGTTTCATCTCGATGTTGGTTACTCTCTCGACAAGGGTGGAAAGAACCTCCGACATATCCTTGATACATTTGTCGTGGGCTCGCAATTGAGAACTGTTTTCAATCATAGCACATGCGGTCTTGGCTTCAGAAATGCGTGTTTTGGTTGCCTCTTCCTTCAGAAGTTGCTCTTGCTTGTCTTCCATGATTTTCAGTACTTGTTTGAACACTTCTGGCAAAATAACGAATGCCTCGACAACACGAGAAACTTCATGCTGTAGAGTGGTCATCCCTTCCACGGCAGAAGTATGCATCCAATTCAATGCTTTTTCAACTGAAGACAGGGCATTGACTGCATCCTGTATGAAGACGGTTTGAAGGCCAAGAGCACGCAGGCGCTCTTTCATAGCGGCAGAAATCGGAGAATCTGGTTGAGCAAAATCTTCAGAGCAGTTCAACCTCCTTAGGTTCACGGTTGGGCGTGAACTAAGTTGGACATCCTCAGGTACGATACCGTCCTCGGATTCCACGGTTGAAGGGGCGGGTTCAGCATGTTCTGGTTCGGCGGCAGGCGGTTGTGTGTCCTCCTGTTGCGAAGGTTCGTCGGTAGACATGGATACAGGAGGGACTGAATCCTCCTGTTGTCTCTCAGTGACAACTACTTCTTCTTGAGCGACGGCAGGCTCGGGTGCCTGTTCCAAAACTATTTCAACTTCCTCGACTTGAGGGACTGATTCCTCCTCGTCGAGAATGATCTCTTGCTGTGGCGAAAGGGGCTTATTCTGGGTTGATGGCCCTTCGTCGTCCTTTGGTGGAGAGGCGTCTCTGTCTTGAGCCTCTTCTCGACTCATCCTCAGACCAGCTTGTAAAGCTTCGATATCGTCGTCTGAGTCATTGTCATCGTCGTCTTTTGGATTTGGGGGAGAGTCCTCTGAATTGTCTTTACCTTTCCTTCTTGTGTCAGATTTCTGCAGAAGATGGCTTTCAATCAGTTCTTTGCAGAAGGGATTGTCCCATCGGATCAGGGCCTCAATTTCCGTTGAGTCCGTCACTTCTGATACAAATCTTTCTTCTTGGCTTCATTCGCTCCAGTTGTACAATGTGTCGTACGGAGATAGCCTGTAGCCTTTCCATGCAAGAAATCTTTCGTAAGCATGTTCGATCTGAACAGAGAGAAGGGTCTTATTAATAATAGAGTCAGGGGAGGGACTGCGTACAACGTCTGGATACGCTGTAGCGAGGGATTCCTCTACAGGTATGGGATCCTGTATGGAAGTGGGATTCCTTACAGGGGATGGTGCCCCGAAGGAAGATTGATCTTGTATGGGTGTGGGACCCCGCAAAGGAGAAGTAGCTTTTGGCTCCAAATGGGCAGCCGACTCGCTAAAGTCTTTTTCGTTGGCAGATGTGTCATCATCCGTCCTAGCCGCCAAAGGCTCAGGATCTACTGTCGATACAGTAGTGGACACCTCTTCCACAGGGGTTGGGCCCTGGGGTTGTTCTTCAGTGGGTTGAGCCACGGTGGAAACTTCTTCGGAGGGATTGGTATATTTAGCTTTAGAAAGCCTACTAAGTATCTTCTTCGGCTTCTCACCAGCAATGGGTTTCTTGCTGTGAGATCTTTTCCTCTTCTTTGAAGACTCCACGTCCTGGGACTTCAAAGATACATCTCTTGGCTTATCAGAAATTGGCATACTTTCGGTTTTCGGGTGGTTGCAGACCATAGTGGTTTGGTTATACGCAGTAGGCTTGACACCTCCTAGGTATATCCTGGAGCTATTCTTCTTAGCATCAGTGGATTGCGACAGTCCGCATTTCGTCAAGATATGGTTTAACATTAAACCAAATGACTTCTTCTGGGTGGCAAGCTTGCATACTTCTCAGCGGTTTGACTTCCAAGGCGATAGAGGCCTTGTTGACGAAGACGAGTGATGATGTATTCCATGGGTTCGACATCATTGGTTTCAGCAAGAATGCGTTCAATGACAACAGATCTTGAAAAGATCCGTCCATCGATGATGTTAGCGGTTTTCTTCAGTGTGGGCGAAGATGTTTGTCCAGCCATTTGATGATTTTTCAGGAAAAAGTGAAAGCGAATAACCGAAATTTGCAGTAAAATGCAGAAAAGTATGTAGGCTGTATTTGCTTGAGAACTCTTAAATTTGCAGAAGGCGTAAAGAGTCTCTAATGGCAGTATCAGTCCTTTTATATTGGGCGGCAAAGTAGGGTTTTGCAGAGTACGAATGGTCAGATTTTAAGGGATGGGAACCTGTTTTTGAAATCAACGGTTAAGATGGACGTTGCTTCTTTCAACGTCCTATTCTTTCGCTCGGCAACACCATTTTGTTGAGGTGTACGGGCAGCTGAGTATTCGTGCTGTATTCCATTCTCCGAACAGTATTGCTCTATAAAGTGGTTAGTAAATTCTGTACCTCTGTCGGAACGAATGCACACGATACTCAATGCCTTTTCATTTTGCAACTTTCTCAGGAGGTCGGGCAGCTTTGATGTTGTTTCCTTCTTCTTGCTAAGGAAAATCGTCCAAGCATACCTGGAATAATCATCAACAACAACCATGCAGTATTTCTTACCTCCCAAACTTACTGGGTCTACAGGACCGTAGAGATCCATGTGATAATACAGAAATGAAAGAGACTGTTTTAAAGAGTAAGTGAGTTTGGATCTGATTCGGTTAAAAATACGACTGATTCCTTTTAGAATCAACCGCTCCGATACCACTTGTTGGCCACTAAGTATACTGGATACAGTTTGGGAAGTAGTTTAAACAACAAACTGTACTGATTTTAAATCTAAGTGCATAGCGGAAGTCTTAGATACAGTAAGTTGCTGTGGATACAGCAACTTAAATATACAGTGTATACTTAATTAATCACAATAGTTAAAACAGTAAAAGCTGAAGGTAAATAACACAGTAATTAAAGTGGTTCGAGGTAAACCCCTCTACGTCCACTGGTCCTCCACACAGGAGTAAAAAGTTTATTATAATTAATACGTACACAACTACGTAATTATAACAACACACAATCAATATATCGTTCACACAGATTGATATAAAGATCTTAGCTTCAACCGTTCACACAGATTGGTTTTGAGCTAATGCTTTGACTTGCTTCTTCACACACAGTTCTGAAGCTTCGTCTTCTTCAATGCAAATCCTTCACACACAGTTCCGGAGAAGCACAGATTACTCAGTCCACACAGGGTTGATCTGGGTTTGTTCAAAGTATAGAACAGAGGGTGAACAACAACTTTGACTTTAAGAGCTTTTAGCTGATGAAGTGTTGTTCAAGATGATGAGCACTGTATATCTCTTTAGATCTGAGTTGCAGTAAGCTTTGGAGATATGTTTTGCTCTGATGATAACTTTGATAGCTTGATAATTTCGTAGCTTGGGTAACTGATCTTCAGCATCTTGATGTGATATATATAGTCTCTGAAATATATATCCGTTGAGATGTATCCGTTTGAGTGAGATTCCGTTCCAACGGAATTAAAAGCACGATCCGGATTTAGCGAGATTTGAAGATCTGTTGACTGACAGTATTTAAATACTTTATCCTTGAGTATTTAAATACTTCTTTATTCAACGGGACTTGACTTCTGAAGATTTCTTCTTTGTCCTGTTGTGAGCTGTATGGAAGATAATTGTATTGGAGAATCGAGACAGTTTCCATACTTGGTCTTTATAAGACATCTTTTGCTGTACTGAAGGGTTTCACTATTTGCTGGATTCGAGACAGTTCATCGATACAGGTTGACACTTTAACTCTTCGATACAGTTTTCTTTATTGTATTGAGGATTGGCATATATGTCAAAACCTCTTATCAATATTATTCGATACAGGGATTGAGTATCCCGGCTGTTTCTATACAGTGTTCTTGTTTTCCCAACAAAATCCTTTTTTGCAGCCATCAAAACAAAAATAAAAGCTTCCAGACCTGGGCAGCAATGTAGATTGGGGTCTCTCAACAGTGATCTTACAAGTGTTGCCACTATTTGCCATTTTCAACTCAGCAGCATACTTCCATAACATAGAATATTGTTTTGTCGCATCTCCCTCCATTATTTTGGTAGCTATGGACTTAGCCTTCCAAGCTCTAGCCTCAGTTATACCTACAGAGAACCTTGTCCTTATGTCATGAATTACCTTATTTACCTTAATGCTCGCACGTGATTGCAAGCTATCCACCACTGCCTTTGCCACCCACTTACTTTTTGCACTTTTATTGTTTAATACTCTTGCACACTTGTGTATAGTATATGGTCCAAGCTCTTCATTTGGTAAGTGTGCCTTCCACCCACTTTACTTACAAGTGCTAAAAAGCCACACTTTTCCTTGCATTCCACCCTTACCCTTACTTATTATTTTTCAAAAATCTAATTTGTCTCCCATTTAAAACACTCCACTCAATTATAGCATCTTTAAATTCAGCAAATGAGTTAAACTCCAAACCCAGCTTCCACTGATAGTTCTTGCTTAAATGAGACATCTTAAATTTTTCGTACTTAACTCCGCGGTCTTCATCACTTGCATCTGGGTCAGTGTTTCCAAGATCATCTGACTGATATTCATCCTCAATATCCTCATCAACTTGTTGGGGACCAGTAACCACACCTCCTTTTTTGACACCCTTCATTTTTTTTTAATCTTTTTTCTTCCCAACTCTAGTAACTCTACACCCTTTAACCTCTTCAGCTGGTGGTAGATCCTCAACCGCAAACATGTCATCTACAGCCTTTGACCTTTCATCCTCACTATCATCAAACCTTACAGAATGTGGTCGGGTCGAAGGGATTGAAAAAAGAAAAAAAATGGAGTACCTTTTTTGACGAGGTCCCAATGTATGGTGCCAAAATCGAAAAGACTGTATAATTTGGGTACCATAAACGAAATTATCCCATTTTTTCATGACAGTCGTACAAATTGAATTTTTAGAGTTTGCCCACACTTCCAATATATCATTCTGTATATCTGCATATGTTTTTTACACACTGATAAATCCCTTCTCAGTCGCATCATCTGGTTTACACTCCACAAACTGTTTTAGCTATTACAGCAACTGAGATAGGGCGTGTTAAGGAGTAGCTTCTCGAGTAGTTTTTTAGTGTTTTGACTACTAAATAAGAAAAGTGGTGTTTGGTAGCTTTTAGATTTTGAAGTAGTTTCACCACAAAAGCTAATACAATTAGCTTTCGTGGTAGAGTTCGGAGAAAGCTACCCAATTTCACTTTATAAAGTATGTATTTATTTATTTTATTATTTCAACAGTTAGTTTGTGCAGTTTCTGCAGAACACATATATCTACTTTAATAGCAACCTCTAACAGCTACTAATTGACAACTAACATTTATTCAACAGTTGCTGGCAGCTATTATAACAGCTAACAACGAACACCTACAGCTAGTTTTGCCGAATAGATTTTATAAATAACCCATGTTTCTTTTTTTTTTTAAATTTAGTTACTTTTATATAATGTTAGTTCATTTCTGCGTACACATCTTTGCTTTGTTTTTCTTCTTTCCGACGTCTTGTTCGCGGTTAACATTCTTTAGACGATTGCGAATTTGCAGGAATATGTTCTGTGGTGGGACCGGAAGAATATGTTTGGAGTGAAAATCTGTCGATGGCCGAGGTTTTAGCGTGTTTCGATGTTCTGGCAGAATTGCTCTCTTAGGCGTGATCCGAAATTACTTCATAAGCCGATTAGTCTCCCCAGATTAAAACATTGCTTTCTTGTTCCTTGTTCTTGTGTAAAAGATTATTGGGTGTTTGATTTATGATATGTGTAGTTGTTGCTGTCTTTTTGAGGGGTGTTTGTTTGTAAAGCTAGTTAGTTAGCAACTACATGCTGATTTTTGCAAGTTCAAGTGAGGTTGTATAATGTAAGAAGCAGCAGCTTTATTGAAACATTTTGGTGGAACTTCTTATGTTTAGTTTGTGTCGGAGACTATCGGTCTTGGCCATTGGCCAATACCACTCTCTTCTTCGGGGAGTTTACATATATATATATATATACAATAAACAAAAAGTAATTATATAAATAAAACTAAGAGAAGAATTACAAAACTAACAACCTCCTTCCACGTAAGAGAAAATAAGTCCATCATCCATAAAAAGCGCAACAGTAAGTTTCTTTTCTATTTTGGTTTCCCCATTTTCCACCACACACACACACAACATACACCTTTTCTTTCTCTTTTTTAATTCAACAGCGATTATGGCGAAACATTATCACAGAGGCAGTTTCATATGTTGGTGACTTGGGCAACACTAAATATTTTCCCCGATTCACTATTCATGAATCGGTGTTTTAATTTTTTGATGGTGCGTGGCCGATTAATCTTCAAGTTTTGGATTTGGATTCATTGTTTAGTTTTTTTATTTTTTTAATATTTTCTAGCATCATTGGATTTCTGAATCTAGATGCGGCTCATGATGGTCGACGTGCTGAGGAAGATGGTGACAGGCTGCGACTTTAGGTGGTTGATTTTATTAGATTTCTGAAAACATCCCAGTTGGATACATACAAGTAGTCATTTGACTACCTCGATATTGCATTTGGATACCAATTATTTATGCTCATTACTTTATTTACATTTAACAATAAAAATAAATATACAAAATTACAGATAGTGTCAAGTAGTTTGGTTACTTATATAATATTTGGATACTACTTATTTTTGCTAGTTAATTTTTTATATTTAACAAAAAAAATAGAGATATTGAATTTGGAAATTGAATTTGGATATCAGTTAAACTTGCTCGTTAATTTATTTATATTTAACAATAGAAAATAGAGGTATAAAACTATTGATAATATCAAATATAATTTGGTTCCCTAAATATAAATATTTGGATATTATTTATCATTTATTGTTTATTTTTCTTTTGCTCATGCCATTCACATATCTATAGCTATTTGCAAATAGTAGCTTTGTTATTTGAATATTATTTTGAATACATATATTATTCATGCTCCTTTATCATTTGTAATATACCCAACAATGAGAAGTGGATAAACATACATTTGGATACTTTCATGAATTTATTGTTTCTTTAGTAAAACATAATTATTTGGTTGACCTAATATGTAGTTTGATTACTTAAAATATTAGTTTTTTATATCTAAATATTGCAACCGTGTACATGTTAATCAGGTTAAATTATTTTCATAATATTTAATAAAGAAAAGTAAATGAACACACCTTTGGATACTTTTGTGTATTCTTTTGCTTACTTAAATATCAATTTTTGGTTGATGTTAACATCGGCATATGTACATATTGTAACACCCACGCTGTAGACTCCACCGTAAGGATCTACCAGGCAGGAGACTACAAAATAAAATTCACAAACGGTCAACTCGACCAAAACATAATACCGTAGACCGATTAGGTCTCTCAAAACACAACATATCAGTACATCTGATAAACCAAAATACAACTCGATCACATATTACATAAAATGTCCATCCCTTCAAGGATGACAAGGAAAACTCAGACTAACATATCATTGACGGACAACCGACTACAACTGTGACTAGTATTGCTTCTTTACATCATCCTTCGAGCCGATCCTGTGGTTGCTCTCTCTCCGGTCAGAACACCTGGAATAATTAACAAAATCCCCAATGAGGGGTTAGCGATGGAATCGCTAGCAAGTAACCAAGCTATAAAGTTATACATTAAGAATACAGCCGTTATGAAAATAACCTTTCAACAAGGTAGTAATACGATCCCCGAGTCTAAAGTATTTTTGAAAACGGTTCCCATTAGGGAAGATCATAAAGATAACTTCAAAACACATTTGAAAGAATAATTGAGGACGTCGGGGTCTCAGTGTAAAATCATGAAAAGATTTGTAGTTCTCATTATCAAAAGGCTTTACTTTCAAAATCATGTAGATTGTACAATTCTCAAACAAGCCTCAAAGGCGGAACCAAGATCACCAATATAACCGGAATCCAAGATTCATACATTCACAGTTCAGAGATATCCAGTCAAATACTCAAATCACCTTCGTGGCCTCGATGGTGTAACACCCCCAAGTTATTCAGGGTATATTACAGCGCCGTGAGCCCCGCCGTGGGACTCACAAGGCTAAACATACGCGGAACTATAAACTTGACCGATAAGGTCTACATACAATAGAATGAAAGACGATACAAATGGTATTCAAAACCATAACCAATGAAACCATATACATCACTGCACAAATTAATACCTCGGCAACACAGGCCGGAACATCAAGGAAACTGAAATACAATACTCGAGTATTTAAAAATCCATTCCAGTACAACAACACTGAATGGAGGAATCCAAGAAAATAACCGGAGACAAGACACAGTATCACACTTGCCCATCATCTTCATGCCGACCCGGTACCCGTCTCTCCGCTCTCCTGGAACCTGAAATACATGAAACGTATTTCCCCCATAAAGGGGTTAGCCGTCGAATAGCTAGTGCAAGTATAACAATATGAAACATGATACTCCTCGACAATAAAGTAAATGTAATCCGTCAATTCATCAATATCCGTCAATTCATCAATATCCGTCAATTCATCAATATAAGACTAGTATTCCGGAATGACTAAAATCTCAAGACGTATGTGAATGCCGTAAAAATGGTTCGTTCATATCATACGCCGTTACATGTAGGAATGCCGTCAAAACGATTCGTTCATTACATGCCAACATTATTTCATATGAATGCCGTAGAAACGGTTCGTTCATATCAACCATGGAATCGCACCAGAGGCTACGAAACCCTCAGAGGACCATAGGCCCGTCCCGGAGTGGCTAGAAATAATCATATCATCAATATTTCATACTTTCAAAGTCGAGAACGTACAATCATAAATGTATACTTGCCTTAATAAACGTTATCGAAAATCCCGAAGAACACGGTTCGACCGGGAAGCTTGAACCACGAAGAAGACAACGAACGGAAGGGTTTCGACTTGAGTTCTTCACAAGGATTCCGTCCCTAAGTCATATCAATGATAAATCAACAATCGTACGATGAATAATAATCGTACAACGCACAAACCCCCCTTCCTAGACCTTTTGTCGGGCACCTTGAAGGCGTCGACTAATAACTCAACCAAAACGACGAATCAATACACTCCAACCAAGGAATAACGATGGGAATGATAGAATACACCTAAATCATCATCAATCCATCACTAATCTAAATTACTACGGATTAAAAGGATGAAGTCAAACAAAATCCCCAATTTCCAACACAAAATTCAAAGTGTTCTTGAATAATCTTTCAATAATCCGATGAATACTCCAACAAGACCATAATCATGCGTATATCACTTCATACACCATGATTTTAACATCCAAAACATCATTACCCAATACAAAATCGAAATCCAAGATGTTGAAGAAATTACCTCTTGAAGATCCAAGCACTATGATTCGAAGAGCACGCGATAGAACGATGATCCGGGCTTAAAAATCGAAAATAGATGAAGAGAAATCACTCACTCAAGTGATAGGTGGAGAACATCTTCCTCTCAAACCTCCTCTCTCGCCCAAGTGAAGAAATGGGAAAAGTATAGGTTGAATCGCACAAAAAACGCAGATATAGGGGTAATCTGTCATGTGTGCCGCGGCTCAGTATATGTGTGCCGCGGCACAGGCCCAAAATTCGCTCCCAGGGCTCGGCAGTGTGCCGCGGCTCAGCCCAGGTGTGCTGCGGCACCGGGTACAGGCGGTTTTGGCCGAATCTGGAAAATAAGAGTGACTTAGCTATTTCGACCATAACTCCCTCGTCTGGACTCCGATTGACTCACCGTTTGAACCATTGGAAAGCTAACTCGATGCTTTATAATATTGCAAAGATTCAGAATTTTTGGAGTTTCCAAGAATTTACGGTGATTTAACAAAGTCGATCTCATACGTGGAAAAGTCGCTAAAGATCACGGAATTCAACAGAACGATACCGAAACGAACTCGGATGACAAAAAGTGTAGAATTAATCATTCTCGGGATGACGAAACGGTCCCAAGCAAGTTGTCAAAAACGGACTTCCGCCAAAAATAGAAAATTTTCGGGAAACAAAATTACGGGTATTACAGATGGGACCCAACTCGCATAGTTACCGAAAAACAAGATCAAACACACCCATAAGTTATCTTGACATCTTACTCGCAAGTAACGATTCTCGGAGCCCTCTCCGGACCTACCCGATTAGATAACCTTATGGTCAAATTAAATAAACTGGCTGTACTCGCAAGTACGCGCCGCCGGAGGCCTCACGGGTCCCTACCCGGTTAATCATCATTCAAACATGCCCACAAGTTATCGTGACATCGCACTCGCAAGTGACGATTCTCGGAGCCCTCTCCAGACCTACCCGATTCGATAACCTTATGGTCAAATCATAGCACCTGGCCGTACTCACAAGTACGCACCGCAGAGGCCTTACGGGTCCCTACCCGGTCAATATCTCAATTCACCGATTTCACAACAACAAGGGTATAACATTTGCCACAATCACAAACACGTAAAATCATACGTTAATGCAACAAACACTTTCACAAGGTATAACATTCACGTCACACCATCATTTAGTAAACATTCTAACAAGTGAACAATACAAATATTCCACAATTCCTCGGATAACTACTCACTTCTAAATATCCGTCTCGAACACAATACACGTGAAATGGTGGTTATCATTCTCCAAGAATTTCAAGTTTACGCTCATATTTACTTTCATAGAATCACATATTCATTTAGAAGTGATTTATGGTTCAACGTTCAATCACTAACAAGTCCACGTTAAATTCACGACATGTCACATTCTCAAAGTATAAAGATTATAGACGAGATACTCACCTCAAGTCCAAAGCACGCGAAGCAACGGGAAGGCTCGATCGGAAACCCTCGAACACCTATAATCCCCCGGCCAAAAATAACAAAGATACGATTACAACGAGAATCAAGACCAAAAACAATGGAGATTGCAACAAACTATCGAAGGAAAGTTCATTCCAACATTTGATCGAACATCAAATGTTCACTACACCTCAAGAACACTCAAATCACCCTTTGGGTTGAAACGAACCGAAGATATGGATATGCAATCCATAAAACATGTTTAATAACAACATCTAACACCAATCGATTTATCAAAATCGGATGGAAAATGAAATCAAGAATAAAACTCTCAAGAAGGTCAACTCCAGAGAATCAAGAAAATACCTCGGATTTGTAACACCCCCGATATATTCAGGAATATTACAGCGCCGTAAATCCTTTACATAAGGATTTACAAGGCTGAAGAATTGAAAAGACATTAACAGGTACCAACGAATGATAATAACGGAATTTAGATACAACAATTCTGACCAAATACTGAAAATACGAATGTTCAACAGGAAATTATTAATACATCACCAAATTCAAATTCATCATAAACGACTACGTACTCGAGTACTTATTGAAATAACTAACAAACAGCAGACAAATAAACCCGGCCGGAACATCACGCTGCACCCTCGTCGTCATGAAGCTCCAGTGGTTGTTTCCCCGCTCTCCTAGATCCTGAACATAAACAAAAGGTTCACCCTCGAAGGGGTTAGCACAACGATGCTAGTGTAAGTACCACAACATATTATTCAATATTACACGCAGAATAATAATAACGTAAATGATAAAATATCAAACGAGTCTTCTCCTGCGAGAAACTCATATATAACATACACAACTGATAATCACAACATGATATCATAACATACACATGGTAATTCCGACGATCCAGCGTTCACTGCCTAGAACCCACGATGATCCCGTCAGACCAACCCATGGTGGAAAAACCCGTCCGATGATCCAGCGCACGCTAGCATAGATCCCCCGATGATCCCGTCGGACCAACACGAGGTGGACATACAACAACGACATACATGCACGACAATGTGTATAACATCAATACGTAAAACAAGGGGAAAATATTTTTTTAGGCCCGTAACTTTGACCTAGTTGGGTTATAAGGACATTATCTTTTCGGGCCTGGAGAAGAAGGACATTAATTTTAAAAAGTTGGAAAATAAGGACAATTAAGCCCGAAGGAGGTCCGATTGGGCTTAATTGTCCTTGTTTTCCCACTTTTTAAAATTAATGTCCTTCTTTTCCAGGCCCGAAAAGCTAATGTCCTTTTGACACTACCATTTATTTCTAAAGTTTCTAAATTACTTTTTCTTTCTAAAGTTTATAAATAACTTTTTTATTTATTTTACCATTTATATTTTCAATTATTATAATTTTATTAATATTTTTATTTCAATTATTTTGAAATATATTTTTAAAAATAAAAATATTTAAATTTTTAATTATTACACGTCATTAAAATCTTAATAACCGAAATGTACTCAAATTTTAAGTTTTAAAATTTGAAAATCATCACAAAATTAAAACTATCAAATAATTTAAAATAAAAAAATTATGAATAAAATTTAAAAATTAGTAAGCATCAACTAATAAACAGCAAAATAATATGTAAAAATATGAATATTTTGATATAGTTAAAAATAATATTGATAGAGTTTTTTTTATATTAATCAATTTGAAAATTTCTTTAGATGGGGTAAAATAAATTAAACTAATCGAATTGGTTAACTCGATTAAATTTGATTTTATAATAAAAATTTATTGATTTGATTTAAAAAATTATAAATAAGTGAAATATTTTTTTGATAAATTAATCAATAATATTTTTAAAATTATTTTTTAGTTCATATATTACGATATAAATATAAAAATTAAGATAATTATAAATATTTTCTTGGACGGAGAAGACATCAAAATGTTCTTTTCTTTTATTTTTAAATAACTTTTTATTAAAAGATCTTGATGTTCACAGGAGCATTCGTTTGCTTCACACAACCGTTTTAAATAACTCTACAATACTCTTAACAAAAATACATAATTGATGTTTTAACAAAAATATTTTTTCTCCAACTCTTCTAAACACTATAAATAGATTTGAAGTGTTTTTAAACTTTCTAAAAAATAAAAGGTATTTTAAAAAATATTAACTCAGTGAGAAATATTTATTTTGATTAGAAGTGAGCACGAATAGATTTAGTTCAGTTTGGTGTGTTTATTTTTATAAATAAAACTAAATTATTTAAATTCGGTGTGATTTTATTCGATTTTTATTTTTTGGTTTGATTTCAGGTTAAACCATGATTTCTAAGAACTAATTAAATTCAAATTTTATTTTAAGTAATAATTATTTTTAAAAAAATTAACTAGAAATATTTTTTTTAAAATTTATTTAAATACTACATACACTAGAAATCACTCACTCAAGTGATAGGTGGAGAACATCTTCCTCTCAAACCTCCTCTCTCGCCCAAGTGAAGAAATGGGAAAAGTATAGGTTGAATCGCACAAAAAACGCAGATATAGGGGTAATCTGTCATGTGTGCCGCGGCTCAGTATATGTGTGCCGCGGCATAGGCCCAAAATTCGCTCCCAGGGCTCGGCAGTGTGCCGCGGCTCAGCCCAGGTGTGCCGCGGCACCGGGTACAGGCGGTTTTGGCCGAATCTGGAAAATGAGAGTGACTTAGCTATTTCGACCATAACTCCCTCGTCTGGACTCCGATTGACTCACCGTTTGAACCATTGGAAAGCTAACTCGATGCTTTATAATATTGCAAAGATTCAGAATTTTTGGAGTTTCCAAGAATTTACGGTGATTTAACAAAGTCGAACTCATACGTGGAAAAGTCGCTAAAGATCACGGAATTCAACAGAACGATACCGAAACGAACTCGGATGACAAAAAGTGTAGAATTAATCATTCTCGGGATGACGAAACGGTCCCAAGCAAGTTGTCAAAAACGGACTTCCGCCAAAAATAGAAAATTTCCGGGAAACAAAATTACGGGTATTACATTCTACCCTCCTTAAAAGAAGTTTCGTCCCGAAACTTAAAACAGGCAGGGAGAAGAAATATTTCGCCAGGAAAAACTCAACGAGATACACAAGAGCCGAAACTTACGCCCAAACGGCGAATAATCAATATAGAACACAACAATACATTACCCGAAGGTAAACCAAACCAATGCCGAAAAAGATACGAATTCACAATGCCCGAAGGCTCCAACGGAAATACCGATACATCACAATGGCTGAAAGCCGAACAGCCCAAAGCTGCAAATCATCACAAAATAGATCTCAAAGAGACCAACTCGATTATCGGACATACCCCTCGGCGTATGAACAACTGATCGCAAATCGTCGGACATATCCAATACAACATGGACTACGAGCGATCAATCAATAAAGCTCAAGAGGGACATCACAGTACGCCCGATCCGGAAATGTGTCCGTGCACATGTCCACCCCGTATACGGAATCCAGAATATACGTGTGACAATGTACCTAATTAGCCTCAAGAACTACGTCTCGTGTGCACGGTCCAATGCGGAAATATCCACGCATGACCATCGGGTGACCGGGTAAATATCCTACTCATTACAAATCGGCACGCAGTCTTGATTGCGGATATGCGACGATGAAACATGTCAACGAAACTCAAGGGATAAAACATCGATATGGATCATACGACTCACCAAGTGAACGATGACACACGAATAATGAAAGATCGACACGACCAACAATATTTAAAGCAACCATCCTGGGATCAAAATCCCTAAGGACCGATTAACACGAGCAACGATCACAACACAACAGTTCGGGAAATCCTCAACCCTCAGCGATCACAAAATTATCGAGTTCACAAAAATAATAGTGTCTTGCCTTGAGTCGGCCAACACGGCAATAATAATCCAACGGATGGGAACTCTCCTCGGCAGTCCCAATTCAATACTTCGATTAGCGTAGATTGGCCTTTCGATAACAACGATACAATGGATGAGAATTTCTTTGACAGCGGATGGGAATTATCTTCGATAATCCCAATTCAATACCGCGATTACGTTAGTCCGGTCACTCGATATTCAATGATACGATAGAATAGATGTCGGTGTCTTAAACCGACCACAAAGCGGAGATGACAAAAGGATATATCAAACGTCCCCAATCGGTTAACGCAACATCATAGCAGTTCCAATTCGACGACAAAGATTCAACGATGTCTCAGAACGACATTAATCGCGAACAATAATAATCGATACATCGATACCGCGAACCGGCTATCGATAGCAACTTGCCAACAAGTATCGTAATGCCTCGAACCGGCCTTTTACAACCAACAGTAACATTTGGCATAATTTTCCGACGGGCGTCGTATCAATGATCCCGTGATATCAATACAATCATAAAGAGGCCAAGTCCCGAAATGATACACACATTCGTACGCCTACACAATAACATTAGTCTCATTGATTAGTACGAGTATAAAACTTGCCTCGATATCAATACAACGAACTGTTACCAATTCAGTCGATTTCGTCTTACGAGTCTCGACCAAGTTAATCTACGAACCCTTCAACCTTAACCGCAACACAAAAGTCATAATCTATGATCAAACATCATATCTTACTGTAAAACGAAGGATTGATAATCAACCGGTTCGATGACGACCAATATCAATACCACCAAACCACGAACTCAATCGTTTCACCATATCTCGACCAATCATAGTCTGAACTGTCCAACTCAGACCCTCACGAATCCATGCCCACAATACGAGCCGAAATCCGATGATCATATCAGCAATCAATTCGGACCAATAATAAGGGTCTAAATGTTCCAAACTCAATTCTTAAACACGAATTGACAAGGTTCCCTTCTCGTAAATCCGTCGTTAAAATTTACTTATGACCGTTATCAATTCGAATCATCCGACTGGTTCAAAACAATAGATAATCATATTAAAAAGGTTATCGAACAATCCAATCATTCGATTTGAATATTTGCTCCGTACGTATGGGCTTCCAAATTCAGAGATGAATAATAGTCTCATCAAGCTCATAATCACATTCGTATTTCCTATACGAATATTTTTTCCAACACATAGTTTAGCTCCTGATATGAATATTCCATATTCATTTTCAAAACATCAACACTTCTAAAAAAAAAAAAATTTTCATCACCTCGTATAATTCAAGAGTTCTTCAAGAACATGAAATATCCGAAATCACGTTCAGAACAACATATCTGAGGTATATATCTCCATGTTACCATTTTCTTCATCATGTCATTCATACAATCTCAAGAATCGCAACAAAACCCTTATCACCATATGAAGAAGATCTCAATGATCATATCAACATCCGAAATCTCTTATTAAAATTCCAATGAATCTCGTATAGCATTATCACATGATACCGTATAATACCTCAATACCGAATACCTTCCCGTACACAATCTTCTATGTACGATTACCACAAAACATACCTCTATACGGACTTCCTTCCGAAATGTATACCATAGACCAAGAATATCCAAAATGACATCAACAATATCCGAATACTACAATCTTCACCCCAAAACCTTACGGGAGTATTACACGCCGTAAACCCTTCTCACAAGGATTTACCAGGCTAAGCACAATTTTCCAAGTCATTTCAAAAATGTCAAAAAGACTGATGACGGTAACATTTTTCAAATACTAAAAAAAATCATTTTCCAAATACCGTCAAAACGATCAAGGTTAAAAATGCCAAAACTCAGTTTAGGGAATCGGTTTTACAAAATAAAATTTCAGTTGGCAAAATACCAAAATCCATTTCAAAAATACTCACGCAGCGGATAAAATTACAGTCCAATTTATGCATTTTCATTGAAATAGGACGAACATCAAAATACACGATTCCCAACATACTCCCTCCCAAGTAGTAATCCAAAAAGAAAAAAAATGAGCCACTATCAAAGGGATACGAGGATTACCTTGTATGGACGAACCACGAAGAAAGAATAATTGAACTCCATTCCAAGAATCATTAAATCATCGTAGTCATCATATGGCCTCAAGAACATCAAGATCTCTATGATTCCATAATCATAAACAACATATTCAAAGCATATCATTATCTTCCTTCAACATAAACCTCATAGAATATGGATAACACAAGAAATCACTTCAAGAATCAACAATAGTTCCATAACCAAGCTCTAATTCCATGATTCCAAGCTCACAATCATGTTAAAAGTGTTTAAAACACTCTTAAAAATAAAGAGGGACGAGTTTTGGAGGGAAATATCTCAAAGGATCGTGAGAGAAATGAAAGGCAACACTTCAATATATAAATTGCACTCTCATTACGTACGTAAGTGTCCTTTCTTAACGTATGTAACAACTTTATCGTACGTAATCCAAAATCCATAACGTACGTAACCAACTCACTGTCTCATTCCGTGCAGTCCATTACGTACGTAACCCATACCATAAAACGTATGTAATATACCAGTTGACTTGCTACGGTACAATGGTTGTGTTACGTACGTAACACGTCCTGTATAACGTACGTAACACGTACGTTGACTCGCCTGTCAACATCCTCCGCCGAAAGTTGCCGAAACAGGGTCCCACCTGCCGACCAGGACTCGGTTCTGTCCGACGCCTTCGTTACGTACGTAATACCTTAGCCTTAACGTACGTAACCATGCCAATCTTACGTACGTAATCTCACCTTATTAACGTACGTAATAATTCCATACTTAGCCAATTTCAACAATTCCTGTCCAAAGTCATGACATACCAAATACGAGCATACGGCAAAATCAATACATATACTCAATTCAATAATATTGTCATACGTTCACAACGTCCTCGAGCATAATTAACCATCCACGATGTCCAATATATAAACGAAAAAAAATATATCCGAAAAATCGGGGTATTACACTCTACCCCCCTTAAAATAAGTTTCGTCCTCAAAACTTACAATCACTCGTACAAACAACATTTCAACGGGAATTCAATTTCACCAAGAATTATCGAATAATTCGAACAACATACTTACAAGCCTGCGAAGTCGAAGATCTCCCGTGATACTAGCATGCGACTCCTAAACAAAGTCTCAACATAATACCGATACACACCATTATCGCAATTAGCAACTTAACAAAATCTCAAGGAAGAGTTCACGTCCGTGACCACGGCCACGATTCTTCCTACTTTCAGCCAACATTCTGAAAGGCACACACGTGCGTAAGTATAATCCGAATCGCACCTTCTCGAAGTGACCAATTCCCAAGAATACCAAGCTATAAACGAAACGATTAAGAAGAATACAAGAAGAGTGAGAGGACTTACAAGTACCGGTCGCACTGTGATGATGGCAGAGTAGTGATACTGTGGGCAAATGCCGACTCAATCGACCCAAAAGACCGACAGCCTACGTATCCATAAACCTAAGCTCTGATACCATATTCTGTAACACCCCCAAGTTATTCAGGGTATATTACAGCGCCGTGAGCCCCGCCGTGGGACTCACAAGGCTAAACATACGCGGAACTATAAACTTGACCGATAAGGTCTACATACAATAGAATGAAAGACGATACAAATGGTATTCAAAACCATAACCAATGAAACCATATACATCACTGCACAAATTAATACCTCGGCAACACAGGCCGGAACATCAAGGAAACTGAAATACAATACTCGAGTATTTAAAAATCCATTCCAGTACAACAACACTGAATGGAGGAATCCAAGAAAATAACCGGAGACAAGACACAGTATCACACTTGCCCATCATCTTCATGCCGACCCGGTACCCGTCTGTCCGCTCTCCTGGAACCTGAAATACATGAAACGTATTTCCCCCATAAAGGGGTTAGCCGTCGAATAGCTAGTGCAAGTATAACAATATGAAACATGATACTCCTCGACAATAAAGTAAATGTAATCCGTCAATTCATCAATATCCGTCAATTCATCAATATCCGTCAATTCATCAATATAAGACTAGTATTCCGGAATGACTAAAATCTCAAGACGTATGTGAATGCCGTAAAAACGGTTCGTTCATATCATACGCCGTTACATGTAGGAATGCCGTCAAAACGGTTCGTTCATTAAATGCCAATATTATTTCATATGTATGCCGTAGAAACGGTTCGTTCATATCAACCATGGAATCGCACGGAGGCTACGAAACCCTCATATGTCCATAGTCCCGTCCCGGAGTGGCTATAAATAATAATATCATCAATATTTAATACTTTCAATGTCGAGTACGTAAATTCATAAATGTATACTTGACTTAATAAACGTTAGAAAATCCGAAGAACACGGTTCGACGGGAAGCTTGAACCACGAAGAAGACAACGAGCGGAAGGGTTTCGACTTGAGTTCTTCACAAGGATTCCGTCCCTAAGTCATATCAATGATAAATCAACAATCGTACGATGAATAATAATCGTACAACGCACAAACCCCCTCCTAGACCTTTTGTCGGGCACCTTGAAGGCGTCGACTAATAACTCAACCAAAGCAGCGAATCAATACACTCCAACCAAGGAATAACGATGGGAATGATAGAATACACCTAAATCATCATCAATCCATCACTAATCTAAATTACTACGGATTAAAAGGATGAAGTCAAACAAAATCCCCAATTTCCAACACAAAATTCAAAGTGTTCTTGAATAATCTTTCAATAATCCGATGAATACTCCAACAAGACCATAATCATGCGTATATCACTTCATACACCATGATTTTAACATCCAAAACATCATTACCCAATACAAAATCGAAATCCAAGATGTTGAAGAAATTACCTCTTGAAGATCCAAGCACTATGATTCGAAGAGCACGCGATAGAACGATGATCCGGGCTTAAAAATCGAAAATAGATGAAGAGAAATCACTCACTCAAGTGATAGGTGGAGAACATCTTCCTCTCAAACCTCCTCTCTCGCCCAAGTGAAGAAATGGGAAAAGTATAGGTTGAATCGCACAAAAAACGCAGATATAGGGGTAATGTCATGTGTGCCGGCTCAGTATATGTGTGCCGCGGCACAGGCCCAAAATTCGCTCCCAGGGCTCGGCAGTGTGCCGCGGCTCAGCCCAGGTGTGCCGCGGCACCGGGTACAGGCGGTTTTGGCCGAATCTGGAAAATGAGAGTGACTTAGCTATTTCGACCATAACTCCCTCGGTCTGGACTCCGATTGACTCACCGTTTGAACCATTGGAAAGCTAACTCGATGCTTTATAATATTGCAAAGATTCAGAATTTTTGGAGTTTCCAAGAATTTACGGTGATTTAACAAAGTCGATCTCATACGTGGAAAAGTCGCTAAAGATCACGGAATTCAACAGAACGATACCGAAACGAACTCGGATGACAAAAAGTGTAGAATTAATCATTCTCGGGATGACGAAACGGTCCCAAGCAAGTTGTCAAAAACGGACTTCCGCCAAAAATAGAAAATTTTCGGGAAACAAAATTACGGGTATTACAGATGGGACCCAACTCGCATAGTTACCGAAAAACAAGATCAAACACACCCATAAGTTATCTTGACATCTTACTCGCAAGTAACGATTCTCGTAGCCCTCTCCGGACCTACCCGATTAGATAACCTTATGGTCAAATTAAATAAACTGGCTGTACTCGCAAGTACGCGCCGCCGGAGGCCTCACGGGTCCCTACCCGGTTAATCATCATTCAAACATGCCCACAAGTTATCGTGACATCGCACTCGCAAGTGACGATTCTCGGAGCCCTCTCCAGACCTACCCGATTCGATAACCTTATGGTCAAATCATAGCACCTGGCCGTACTCACAAGTACGCACCGCCAGAGGCCTTACGGGTCCCTACCCGGTCAATATCTCAATTCACCGATTTCACAACAACAAGGGTATAACATTTGCCACAATCACAAACACGTAAAATCATACGTTAATGCAACAAACACTTTCACAAGGTATAACATTCACGTCACACCATCATTTAGTAAACATTCTAACAAGTGAACAATACAAATATTCCACAATTCCTCGGATAACTACTCACTTCTAAATATCCGTCTCGAACACAATACACGTGAAATGGTGGTTATCATTCTCCAAGAATTTCAAGTTTACGCTCATATTTACTTTCATAGAATCACATATTCATTTAGAAGTGATTTATGGTTCAACGTTCAATCACTAACAAGTCCACGTTAAATTCACGACATGTCACATTCTCAAAGTATAAAGATTATAGACGAGATACTCACCTCAAGTCCAAAGCACGCGAAGCAACGGGAAGGCTCGATCGGAAACCCTCGAACACCTATAATCCCCCGGCCAAAAATAACAAAGATACGATTACAACGAGAATCAAGACCAAAAACAATGGAGATTGCAACAAACTATCGAAGGAAAGTTCATTCCAACATTTGATCGAACATCAAATGTTCACTACACCTCAAGAACACTCAAATCACCCTTTGGGTTGAAACGAACCGAAGATATGGATATGCAATCCATAAAACATGTTTAATAACAACATCTAACACCAATCGATTTATCAAAATCGGATGGAAAATGAAATCAAGAATAAAACTCTCAAGAAGGTCAACTCCAGAGAATCAAGAAAATACCTCGGATTTGTAACACCCCCGATATATTCAGGAATATTACAGCGCCGTAAATCCTTTACATAAGGATTTACAAGGCTGAAGAATTGAAAAGACATTAACAGGTACCAACGAATGATAATAACGGAATTTAGATACAACAATTCTGACCAAATACTGAAAATACGAATGTTCAACAGGAAATTATTAATACATCACCAAATTCAAATTCATCATAAACGACTACGTACTCGAGTACTTATTGAAATAACTAACAAACAGCAGACAAATAAACCCGGCCGGAACATCACGCTGCACCCTCGTCGTCATGAAGCTCCAGTGGTTGTTTCCCCGCTCTCTAGATCCCGAACATAAACAAAGGTTCACCCTCGAAGGGGTTAGCACAACGATGCTAGTGTAAGTACCACAACATATTATTCAATATTACACGCAGAATAATAATAACGTAAATGATAAAATATCAAACGAGTCTTCTCCTGCGAGAAACTCATATATAACATACACAACTGATAATCACAACATGATATCATAACATACACATGGTAATTCCGACGATCCAGCGTTCACTGCCTAGAACCCACGATGATCCGTCGAGACCAACCCATGGTGGAAAAACCCGTCCGATGATCAGTATGCGCTAGCATAGATCCCCCGTTGATCCCGTCGGACCAACACGAGGTGGACATACAACAACGACATACATGCACGACAATGTGTATAACATCAATACGTAAAACAAGGGGAAAATATTTTTTTAGGCCCGTAACTTTGACCTAGTTGGGTTATAAGGACATTATCTTTTCGGGCCTGGAGAAGAAGGACATTAATTTTAAAAAGTTGGAAAATAAGGACAATTAAGCCCGAAGGAGGTCCGATTGGGCTTAATTGTCCTTGTTTTCCCACTTTTAAAATTAATGTCCTTCTTTCAGCAGAAAAGCTAATGTCCTTTGACACTACCATTTATTTCTAAAGTTTCTAAATTACTTTTTCTTTCTAAAGTTTATAAATAACTTTTTATTTATTTTACCATTTATATTTTCAATTATTATAATTTTATTAATATTTTTATTTCAATTATTTTGAAATATATTTTTAAAAATAAAAATATTTAAATTTTTAATTATTACACGTCATTAAAATCTTAATAACCGAAATGTACTCAAATTTTAAGTTTTAAAATTTGAAAATCATCACAAAATTAAAACTATCAAATAATTTAAAATAAAAAAATTATGAATAAAATTTAAAAATTATAAGCATCAACTAATAAACAGCAAAATAATATGTAAAAATATGAATATTTTGATATAGTTAAAAATAATATTGATAGAGTTTTTTTTATATTAATCAATTTGAAAATTTCTTTAGATGGGGTAAAATAAATTAAACTAATCGAATTGGTTAACTCGATTAAATTTGATTTTATAATAAAAATTTATTGATTTGATTTAAAAAATTATAAATAAGTGAAATATTTTTTTGATAAATTAATCAATAATATTTTTAAAATTATTTTTTAGTTCATATATTACGATATAAATATAAAAATTAAGATAATTATAAATATTTTCTTGGACGGAGAAGACATCAAAATGTTCTTTTCTTTTATTTTTAAATAACTTTTTATTAAAAGATCTTGATGTTCACAGGAGCATTCGTTTGCTTCACACAACCGTTTTAAATAACTCTACAATACTCTTAACAAAAATACATAATTGATGTTTTAACAAAAATATTTTTTCTCCAACTCTTCTAAACACTATAAATAGATTTGAAGTGTTTTTAAACTTTCTAAAAAATAAAAAGGTATTTTAAAAAAATATTAACTCAGTGAGAAATATTTATTTTGATTAGAAGTGAGCACGAATAGATTTAGTTCAGTTTGGTGTGTTTATTTTTATAAATAAAACTAAATTATTTAAATTCGGTGTGATTTTATTCGATTTTTATTTTTTGGTTTGATTTCAGGTTAAACCATGATTTCTAAGAACTAATTAAATTCAAATTTTATTTTAAGTAATAATTATTTTTAAAAAAATTAACTAGAAATATTTTTTTTAAAATTTATTTAAATACTACATACACTAGAAAAAAAAAATCAAAACGATCTTGATGCCCAACAAAAAATGAGTAAATTTAATTTTATTTTATTGTAAGGAATAAATTAAAGATAAATATAAGATATTAAAATTATCTCTGTATTAATATTTAGCGGACTCACTGGCTGATTTTGTTAACCTATGCTATGAACTAGCCCTAAATACGATTCATTAAAACTTAAAACATGTAATTCTTAATACTACATTCTTTAAGAATATATTTAATTTTCATGTTAGATGAGTTATTCCAAACGGCTGAAATATTTTTTTAGGCCCGTAACTTTGGCCTAGTTGGGTTATAAGGACATTAGCTTTTCGGGCCTCGAGAAGAAGGATATTAATTTTAAAAAGTGAGAAAACAAGGACAATTAAGCCCAACCGGACCTCCTTCGGGCTTAATTGTCCTTGTTTTCCAATTTTTTAAAATTAATGTCCTTCTTCTTCAGGCCCGAAAAGATAATGTCCTTATAATCCAACTAGGCCAAAGTTACGGGCCTAAAAAAACATTTTTCCCCGTAAAACAAATAAGGTACTTGCCTCGATTCGAAGACAAGAACAATACTTCCACGAAACGAAACAATCGAAGGTCGCCCCTTCAATCAATCACGTAACAAGCTCGAACCTTAACAAAAGAAATAATATAGAATTTATCTCACGTCGTATGAATGTCTACCAATTCAATTTACGGCTGAAAGTTCATAAAACGCAATCTGCCTGAACTTCTTAGCGTACGCTAAGTATTCTGTGTAGCGTGTGTTAAGTCTGCTCGATAGCGCACGTAAACAACAAAGCTTAGTGTACGCTAACTATGCATGGTCAGTACCTCACTGATCAGCCGACTGACTCGTCTGATGGCCTAACGTACGTTACGTACCAAACGTAGCGTACGTTAACTCATGATCGATAGCGCACGTTAATCTACATAGTTTAGCGTGCGCTAACTGTGCATGGCAGTTCACTACTGGGCAGTAGACTGATCTCATCATGATCAAACCAATGAAATTTTCAGTGTTAATTCATGTTACCTCCATGAATATCATGTTCATACGGTTATGAATGATCTTACGGATAACAACAACTTCGGATTCAAGAATATGTATACTATTATAAAACCATATTCCATTTCGATTACAATTCTTCATGCGATAATTCGGAAGGCCTAACGGTCGATATCAACACCTTTATATCAATCAAAACTATCATTCTGTAGTTATATTAACATTCCATCTTTACAAGATAAATCCTTCCATGATCAATCCCTTAGATTCGTCTAACAATAATGATGTTAAAGTCAAGTCCACGATTGCTATGAAGACACCTACTAGATTCGGATTACCAATGATAGAAGCTTCCTCTACTTGTTTATTGTAAAAAGATTCGAATCATAATGTTCATAATCAAGGTACTTAAGGCATAATCATCTTAATATTCCAAACATGATGTGGTTTGGATAATTCACCCAAGAAACTCAATATTTGCTAGCATGATCATCTTATTCTCCATAACACGAATCTAGAGTTGGAGATAGAATCAACATACCTTAATATGACGAAATCACTGAACCCCAAAGGTAGAATCTAACTCCGGTTGGTTATATGCCACTCCAAGGTGCTACTTCTCTTCAATGATCAATCACAAGAAGTATCCAATGTCCAATGATCAAGTGGATGTGTTATAAGTGTATCTAAGGAAGATGATATGCTCTCTGGTCTCTCAAAAACGAAAGATAAATGAAGGAAATGAGAACAAAATGGAGTGTTGGCCCATATATAAACTTTCTGTTCATAGCAGATTAGCGTACGCTACCATGCATCCTTAGCGCGCGCTAATAAGAGTTGACTCCAAAACTGTCCAGGTTCATCCGCGGGAATCTTATCCGGTCCTACGTCCGGCTGGCGCATGTGTTAGCCGCCTAGCTCAATAATTGATTACCTAGCGCACGCAAGTCCTAGTAGTAGCTGATAGCGTGCGTTAAGCTACATTCTTAGCGTGCGCTATCACGAGTTTGCATGAGAAAATTTGCATGATGATATACTTATGTACAAAGATACCAATGTGAGAAATAACATACTCCAATTATCGAGATCATAAATCTGAATAATACAGGGTTCGAATAGAGATGAAATACACAATAATAAATCCGGATATTACAGGATTAATGACGAAGAACACGAATTGATGTTGTTAATCCATACCAAGAACTTGAGGAGGATGAATTCCCTGAGAAAAATCGCCCATAAATCGCTCTATTCGTGTGGAAGATGAAGAAGGGAGAGGAAATGAAGTCCTCTCCAGATTCCCTGCTGAAATAGTGCAGAAAAGACTCGCGTGCCGTAGCCCGGACTGAGTGTGCCACGGCCCGCGGCCAAAAATAACGCCCAATATGGTTTAGTGCCGCGGGCCGGCCAGAAGAGGGCCGCGGCCCGCGGTACAGCCGGCTCCAGCATAAAAAAGCACACGGTGCAGTCTTAGCTATTTCGACCATAACTTCTTCGTCTGGACTCCGTTTGACTCACCGTTTGAACCATTGGAAAGCTAACTTGATTCTCTATAATACTGAAAATATGCAGAACTTTTTGAGTTTCCAAGAATTGATGGTGATTTTACAAAGTCGAACTCATACTTGGAAAAATCGCCTAATAACACGGAACTCAACAAAACGACACCGAAACGAAGTCGGATGACAAAAAGTGTAGAATTAATCATTCTAGGAATGACGAAACGGTCACAATAGAGTCGCTAAGATGGCTTCTGCCAAAAAAGAGAATTTATTGAAAATCGAAATTCTGGAGTTCCGATGGTGATCTTACAAAGTCGACCCAAATGCACAACAACGATACTCCTCGACAAAACATCGATCATTCAACATGCAACGAAACACTAACGGATAACACCAACGATCCGAAACGAAACACCATGCAATAAATAATCACACGCGACCATATGAACACAAAAATCAATCATCGAGAAAACTAATACCGATACTCGGCAATCGAGAAATATCCAGAAAAATCTAAAGTAATCGGAACAAAAATCTCGGGTATTACACATATGGAGTCGAGATTCAAATAAACATTTGTGGATCATTTCATACTATATTTTGGTCACCTCAATATATACATTTGGAGATCTGTTATATATGTTCGTTAATATATGTACTTATAATGAGCAATGACAAATTATAGAACTTAAAAAATTACAAAAAACACATGACACGATAACATTTTCCAAAACAGTAACCAAATATTATAAAAATAATAAAAATACATCATAATAGGATGTAACAAAGAATAAAAAAAAATATATCATAATAAGATGACACAGACAATTGTGTTATCAAAATACAGTAACCATCTATTGAGATGTAATCAATAATAGTTTAGATAATATCCAAAAATCTGCGATATGATTTTCCAAAAAAAAAAAAAAAATCAAAAAACAACACTTAGAAATACTAAATTTGCAATATGATTTTCTAAAACAAATCAAACGATGTTTTTTCCGACCAAACCTACATTTCGTTTATATTTGTTGAAATGTCATGGAAATCGTTTCTGCTTCATTTGTAAACATATAACCCTCATACTAAATCAATCAATCGAGAAGGGCAACTGTCGAAAACATATATCCTAGCTAAAATCTATGAAAAGAACCTCAGCATATCATATAAATAACTGATATCCACTGACCAGCAACAGAGTAATCAAACACTTATTTATAAATATCATTGTGGATACAAAGTGAAATTAGAAAAGTAAAAATATCCTCATAAACCTATTGAGCGAATATACCAGAATAAGCAGAAATCAACAAAATCGTGTATATATTGAGACTCATTTCAAAAAAGTAATATGATCAGATATCATACATAAATAAAAAGTATCATGGAGGTAATTAAAACTTCATTTGCAAATCACAAAATAACAAAAACTACCCAAAATCACCATGTCAACTAAAATAAGGTCACACCAGCTCCAGTCACTTGAATAACATCAGACCAGACTATCGGAATCACAACTCCCTTTAAAATACATTCATGAAAACCATATTAACATATTCATATACTGTCATGCTATATATTGGTTACCATAATATACACCTTTGGATACCTTTAAAACATAAAAAAATCAGATTATGTTTCTAAATTTAAAAAAAAAAAATCAAAAAGTAAAAATTCTAATTCAACGTCCACGCCGCAGCTGACGTCGAGACACCCATCTACTGCCGCTGACGTGCAATACTATTTTCAATATCAATATGCACTAACAAATGGTTAATCATAGTCCAGATCTGAACCACCTTCCTAGTCGGAACCCACTGCCAACCTCCGAATAACTCCAGTTTTCACCTCTCAGATTGAAAGGAGAAAAGATGAATCTATCAAATTGAAAGAAAAAAGACGAATCTGCAAATAATGAAGCGAAAATATTAAGTGCAATTTCCAGCATAATTAAATTTATATTTTTAATGCTTCTAATGGTTAATCAGACAAACTGATCCCTAAAGTTTTAAATTGACACAGAATTCCAGGATCGGAAACCAAAATCACATATATAATAAAAATAACTAATAGAATAAGCTTATTCCCTGTACTTCATCTTCTTCGTCGCGCCGATTTTTAAAACCCCCCCCCCCCCCCCCCCCCGCACAAACACAAATCAACGAGTTTGATACTCGATTCCTCCAAATAAATGGCATCGTCTGGAATCTTGCTCATGTTCTCCTTGGTTTTCTTTAGTGGTGAGGCCAACGAGGAAGAAGTAGAGGTAATGATTGCGGATCAGATCGTACCTCGTACGGATAAGTTCAAGTATTTGGGTTCGATCATTCAGAAGGAAAGTGAGTGTGAAGATGATGTCACTCATCGTATCAAGGCGGGGTGGCTAAGGTGGAGAGCAGCATCAGGGGTCCTGTGTGACAAGAAAGTCCCTCTAAAGTTGAAGGGTAAATTCTATAGAGCGGCAATCAGACCTGCTATGTTGTATGGCTCCGAATATTGGGCGATGAAGAAGTCGCTTGAGAGCAAGTTGGAAGCGGATGAAATGAGAATGTTACGTTGGTCTTGTGGTCGCACAATGCTGGATAGAATCTCGAATGGAGTTTTTAGGAACGCGCTAGAAGTGGCGCCCATTTCAGCGAAAGTTAGGGAAGGGAGATTGAGATGGTTTGGCCACATCCGCAGGAGGCAGGCTTCTGCTCCGGTGAGGAGGGTCGAGAGTTTATTGGTTGTCGGGGAGAGGAGGAGAGGCAGACCAAGGAGGACATGAGAGGAGTAGCTGAGATTAGATTTGAAGGCCTTAAACCTTTCCGAGACCATGACTGTTGATAGGGGCTATTGGAGGCGCCAGATCAGAGTTGTGGATTCCTTTGTAGGGAGCGATGCTGTAATTGAGAGCCTCAGGGTTGGGTTGTCTCGGTTATCTTTGACCTAGAGCATTGCATCTTTTACTTTTATTGTATATTTTATCCTATTGCCTTTTGCATGTGGTGTATTTTTGACAGGGAGCTGTGCGCGGAGTCAACCTCTCTTCTGTTAGAGCAACGTTCATCGAGAGTGCAGTTGCCAAAGTCCCATTAGGTAAGGCTCATATGAATTAAGCCATGGGCTCAGGTATGGTTTGGATCTTTTTCGTATCATATGCTTCTTTGTATATATCACGCTATATTTTGTTGTGCACTAAGCTGTGGGTCTTCACGGAAACAGCCTCCCTACCGTGAAAAGTAGGGGCATGGTCTGCATACATCTTACCCTCCTCAGACCCTACTCTGCGCGGGATATACTGGGTATATTTGGTTTGGTTTGGTTTTTGATTTTTCTTCAAAATATATCAAGAAAATAGAAGAAGAAAAAATAAAGATAAATTAAGAAAGTAATTAATACACCATGAAATATTCAATCTTTCAATGGATATGGAAAGAAAAATAAGGCTGACGTCTTTAATGGATACCCAGTAAATGTATTCCCTTTTGTAAATACAATTCCCAAATCTTGTTATGTATGTAAATATTTTTTAATAGTGTTATTATTGTAATATTTAAATAAAATGTATTAGCTTATGTAATTTTCCCAACTTCTTCCTGTTGACGTCTGATTTGGTCAACGTCACGTGTGCTGATCTGGACGAATGGATCGAAGCCACGTAGAAAATAATAAATAAGATGAAAAGTATTGGATCACTAAATTTTATTAATGATCTTGATCTGGAATAGAACCGGGCTGGATATATTGGGCCGGTCTATGTCGTTTGTGCTTGCTAATTACAAGTCTTATCTTTTTCTCTTTTTCTCTCTTTTTCTCTATCTCTCTTTAACTCTCTCTATCTGTTTTTCTCACGAAATTTCCAAAAGTCAAAAAGATCTGGTTCTACTGTACATTCCTTCTATATATAGGCAATATCGGCCAATTAGGAGATGACAGCTGGCGAATGTTGGGGAATATGCCCAAAACACTTGTCAGACCATAAATATGCCTTGGACACGTGGCGTTCTCTAAGGATTACCTCGGGAAGGGACACGACTGCATGCATTAATTGGCATGCGGGCCTGTCCCGCATGCTTCTGGCGATGCTTATCCGCTGGGGTCGGTCCTCGGGTCTCCTGTCATTCAGGTCGGTCTTGTTGTAATCTTGAAGCGGAGCATTTTTATCTTCGATCTGCTCGGCCCTTTCGGATCGGGTACCGGGTCGGCCTTGATGTCTCTGCCCGGTCCGGTTTTTAACGAGTCCGGGAGAAAATTGGGTTCATGACTGGTTCGGCTTCATGCTCTGCTCGGCCGGTTCAGCTGCCTGGAATGCTTACGTGGATGCCAAGGTGGATGGGCTATCAACAAGGGCCCCCGAGTCTAGGGTCGTGCCGGGTTAGCCGGGGCTGGAGTCGTTTCATATTGAGGCCTATCCGGCTTGTGGGAGGATAAGATCTCTCGAAGGGATGCCTCTCTTCGAGAGTCGCGTCGATTCGATTTCAGGGTCATTAAGTGTCATGATGAGGGAGACGCGTGGCGGAATCTGATTTGATGACGTGTTCACGCGCTTTCGAATTTCGCGACGTTTCAGTATGAATCATCGCTCCACGCGTCTGGCATTTAATGCCCTTTCTCTCTTATAAATATAGGAAGTCTTCTTCTTCATTATTCCCTTCGCCATTTTTGAGTTTTGTTGCAGAGAAGAGAGAGAAAATTTTCCGGCGTTCTTTTCTTGATTTTATAGAGACTTTCCCGGTAAGCTCTTTTCCCCCCCTTTTTCATTTAAGATGTCGGAGCTGAGGGGCGAGACAGTGGCGGAGTTGACCGTGTTGCCGGACCGCACGGGTGTGGCGGATCTGTCGGTAGGCGGAGTTCCTGTCGACTGGAGTGTCGAGTAAGAAGAAGGCGAGATCGCGAGGTCGCCGAGATCTGGAGAGGTGGAGATGGCGGTGCCGTTGACGGCCGTCGGAGGGACTCAGGCGGAAAAAGGGGTCGAGTCGGTGGTGGCTTGGACTCGCCCTCGGCCATCCCCTTTCGTGGAGGCGGAGTGGGATTCGGCCTCAATTCGCAGCACCGTTACAGAAGAGCAATTAGCAGCTTGGCGGCTGCGATTTAAGATCCCGGCTGCGACTGCCAAAATGAGTAAGTGTCGTGTTTCGTATTCCTGTTCCTTTTTTGTCTAACGCTCATCATTTATTGTATGTGCAGAACACATCCCAGCACAAGAGACCTCCTCCGAGTTCGACGACCGGGTTGAACAGCTTTTGGACCTTCCTACTGAGCAAAGGAAGTCGCATCTTTTGGTTACCGAGGAAAACCTCTGGGCGGCCGGACTTTGATCAACTGATCCGAATATTATGTCTTCATCAGGTAGCTTTTTTTTTGACATGTCTTGTTTTTCCAGTTCCTAGGGCCAAGACTTCGTCCGGACGGAAAGAGACGCCCGCGCAGCGCGTGGCGAGGCTGGATGCTGAGGCCGCCGAGCGGAGGGAGCGTGCTGGCAAGCGGAAGAGGGTAGAGGCCGAGCCTGAGAACAGTGCGACCAAGGCGAAGGGCTCGTCTATTCCGGAAGTTGCTGCATCCGCCCCGAGCCCTGTCCGGACGGGTCGTGCGACCGGTAAGGAGCCCGCAATTGACTTTGAGGGTCACTATCTCCCGGTTAATAAGGACCGGGAGGAACCATGTGCCCAGATGAAGGGGCGACGGCCGCGCTAGTTTCTGGATTACGTCCGAGCTGCCACTCCGACCGCTGAGATGCTCAACCGGGTTCCCCCGGCGGTGGTTGAGTCCAGTCATGTCCCTATTAGGGGCTGGACGCCGAAGATGGAGATGGTGACCAACGACATGGGTCCGGATGAGCAGATCCAATTCGGGAATGCTCTGATCGGTCGTGCATTGTGCACCTACATAAAGGCCACTGATGAGGTGACGGCCCTGGTCGAGAAGCAAAAGAAGGTGGAGGCCGCCCTTAAGGCCTTGCAGGAAGAGCATCATCTCTGTCCTTTGCTAATCAGGTCCCTGGAGGAGGAGATGGCCTTCATGAAGGGTGAAATGGAGATTTTGGACAGTCGGGCGCTCCAGGCCGATATTTGGAAAGATAAGGCCGATGAGATGACCACGGCGGCCGAGAAGGCGCATCAACAATGGTTAGACATCAGGACGGAGCACGAGGCTTATTTGAAAGAAACCAAGGCCCAAGTTGAGAGTCTGACCGAGCGTGTCAATACCTGCGAGGCTTCGGGATACGCCAAGGGTCTTGCTGAAGGGGCGGCGACCTTTAAGGAGACGCCGGAGTTCGAGGAGCTGATCAATCTGAATTACGTCTCCACCTGCTACGAGATATTAGTTCTCATGAAGGGAGGGAAGATCGTTCAGGAGATCGAGGCCTACATAGCATCCCAGGCGACCGATCTGCATGTTGATATCAATGGAGCTAATGAGCCAAAGGTCGCCGAGGTTGAAGATCCCGGGTTGGTTCCACACGGAGAAGGCGAGGGACAGTCCTTCCAGGCGGCCGGCCAGGAGGGTGGGGCCGAATAGATTTTTTGCTTCATTTCATGTACGGCCTGCGTGCCAATTTGTCTGTCTTTTCTGTTTTCGTCATGTGTACTTTGCAAAAATGACTTAAGTGAATAAAATCTTCCTTGTAGTATCTGTTGTTGATTTTTGGATGTTTGGGCCCAGTTGGTTGGGTCGTTGCTTTTCTATGTTCATCACTTGTTGATTGTGCCGAGGCGAGCTCGGTCTTATAGTGCCGGATGAGCCGGTCTTATGAGGTGCCGAGGCGAGCTCGGTCTTATAGTGTCGGATGAGCCGGTCTTATGAGGTGCCGAGGCGAGCTCGGTCTTATAGTGCCGGATGAGACGGTCTTATGAGGTGCCGAGGCGAGCTCGGTCTTATAGTGTCGGATGAGCCGGTCTTATGAGGTGCCGATGCGAGCTCGGTCTTATAGTGCCGGATGAGCCGGTCTTATGAGGTGCCGAGACGAGCTCGGTCTTATAGTGCCGGATGAGCCGGTCTTATGAGGTGCCGAGGAGAGCTCGGTATTATAGTGTCGGATGAGTCGGTCTTATGAGGTGCCGAGGTGAGCTCGGTCTTATAGTGCTGGGTGAGCCGGTCTTATGAGGTGCCCAGGCGAGCTCGGTCTTATAGTGCCGGATGAGCCGGTCTTATGAGGTGCCGAGGCGAGCTTGGTCTTATAGTGCCGGATGAGCCGGTCTTATGAGGTGCCGAGGCGAGCTCGGTCTTATAGTGCCAGATGAGCCGGTCTTATGAGGTGCCGAGGCGAGCTCGGTCTTATAGTGCCGGATGAGCCGGTCTTATGAGGTGCCGATGCGAGCTCGGTCTTATAGTGCTGGATGAGCCGGTCTTATGAGGTGTCGATGCGAGCTCGGTCTTATAGTGCCGGATGAGCCGGTCTTATGAGGTGCTGAGGCGAGCTCGGTCTTATAGTTCCGGATGGGCCGGTCTTATGAGGTGCCGAGGCGAACTCGGTCTTATAGTGCCGGATGGGCCGGTCTTATGAGGTGCCGAGGCGAACTCGGTCTTATAATGCCGGATGGGCCGGTCTTATGAGGTGCCGAGGCGAACTCGGTCTTATAGTGCCGGATGGGCCGGTCTTATGAGGTGCCCAGGCGAACTCGGTCTTATAGTGCCAGATGGGCCGGTCTTATGAGGTGCCGAGGAAAACTCGGTCTTATAGTGCTGGATGGGCCGGTCTTATGAGGTGCCGAGGCGAACTCGGTCTTATAGTGCCGGATGGGCCGGTCTTATGAGGTGCCGAGGCGAACTCGGTCTTATAGTGCCGGATTAAAAATGAAGTAAAGTTGAATTTTATTGATAATACCTTTTTAAATACATGGCATTCCACGGATGAATCAATCCATGGCCATCCAGATATTCTAATTGGCAAGGTTCCTCCGCTCTGAAGGACTTCGTGAACCTCGTACGGTCCTTCCCACTTGGATTTAGGAGGTCCTGGATCTGGCCCCAATACTCGCTTAAGAATGAGGTCTCCGACTTGGAAGCTTCGATGATGAACCTGGGGAGTTTTCTTTATAGACGGCATTACGCATTTCTACTTGGGTCCGTTTTCGGCGACGAGGTCCAGACTTTGAGGGTCACGTCGCTCTTGTTCTTCGAAATGGGTTATCTGGTAGGCGGGTGCTCCAATTTCGACCGGGATAACTGCCTCAGTACCGAAGGCTAAGAAGATATTTCTCAAGTGGTGGACCGATGCGTTGCTAAGTCTTCATGGAGTTCTTCGGGCCGGGAACCTTTGAGCTTTTCGAGGCGGGTCTTGATGTGCTGTTTTATAATTGTATTAACCGCCTCGACTTGTCCGTTGGATTGTGGATCGTGCGATGTGGATAAGTTGTTTCGTATATGGAGGTCGTCGCAGAAGGCCTGAAATTTTTCATCGTCATTACATGGCTTTATCAGAAACAATGGTTATCCGCACTAGGGGTTCGGCCTTGGTCCGCTTTGCAAAATAATCAACTGCGACGACGGCGTATTGTATCTCAACTTCGTATTTTAGAAGGGGGGACGACCCGGACGATCATCCGCTTCGTTCCAGCTCAATGGCATCTTTTTAAGACTCGGCCAGTAATATCCTTGTTGGAGCAATTTGTAGGCCAGTGCCGGGCCGCCGAAGTGGCTGCCGCGTGTCTGCTTGGGCACCTTTCTGAGGGCGTACTTGAATAAGCCTTTCAGCGATGGAACTGGATACTTCCGCATAAAGTTCCTTTTAATGGTGAACCGGGTGGACCAAGGTTGAAGTAATCTTGTCTTTTTGGGTATAATGCTGCGCTGGGGGCATGGAACTGGAAGCTGTATCCGTCCTTGCAGCTCGAATTGTTCGGCTGCCAAGGAGTCAGCTTGGTTGTTCTTGGTTCGAGGAAGGTGTTAGGTAGTTCCTCGAAAATATCACCACCGGGTCCGAGCCAGGCTGAGGTATTCGCCCCTAATTTGATTTACCCTTAACTGAGAATCACTCAAAGATAGTGAGGTGAGCAAGACCGAGGGAGATCGCCACTTCCAGACCGGCCCGGAGGGCTTCATATTCCGCTTTATAGTTGGTGGCTAGAAAACCTAAGCGAATGGCCGAGCAGAACAAACGTTGGTCGGGGCTGGCGAGGGCAATTCCTGCGCCTGTCTGGCCGGCATTTGGGGATCCGTCCATATGGAGAAACCGCTCCGATCGGTTATTCTCTTGGTGGTAAAAACTCCACAATGAAATCTAAAGTTCCAGAGGGTCGGTCTTTACTTTCAGGGGGCTAGTATGAGCGTATAGGCCAGCATCTCTACCGGGACGTATCTGAGCTCGACATCAGATAGACCGGATGTCGAACCGCATTTTTCGATCAAGCGAAGGCGGTGCAGATTGCAGTGGGGTTCTCCTCGGGCCGGTAGTTGCAGAATTGGTGCTTCTGCTAAGACCTCCTTGGTAACTTTGTCGGTCGGGCCCTTCTTTCCTTAGTTTCTGAATAAGTGATGAAAGGTGGAGAATTCTTTACCTTTCGCATCTCCTTATAAAGATTATGCCTTTGCTTATTTCAGTTTTACTAACATGTTCCACTTTCCGCTATTTTTTCATCACTTCGAATTCCAGGTTTCACCGTTGGCATCCTAATGACCGCTGTTCGGGCGCTTATGCGAAAAACCCGTTAGGTTCCGATGACTCCATCTGATCTCGGCCCAATCTTTGCCTAATAGCGACCTGAGTTTTCTTGCCTGCACCCTAACGGACTACTTTTTCTGGATTACCAAGATCTTTATGGGGATCTGGTGGGAATTCCGAAAGCGCTTGCATATATTGTGAAGTCATTGGTGGTTGCGGTGTATGTTGATTGCAACTTTAATTTGAAGGATATACGGGGGTTCTTTAAAAACCTCCTAGAGCCTTGAACTACGCTCGATGTTCTCTGAGTCATGACCTTCAAAAGGTCAGTCGAGTCAAGCAGGAACTCACCATTACAATGGTTCCTGTGCTTTCAACTCACAATTACAATGGTTCCTGTGCTTTCATATCACCACTTATTGGTGAGGGTGGTCATTCCCGGATGAACGCAGGGTGTGCGAAAAGCGCTCCGTCACCTTCTTCTAGCGCCATTCTGTTGACGTCTGATTTGGTCAACGTCACGTGTGCTGATCTGGACGAATGGATCGAAGCCACGTAGAAAATAATAAATAAGATGAAAAGTATTGGATCACTAAATTTTATTAATGATCTTGATCTGGAATAGAACTGGATTGGATATATTGGGCCGGTCTATGTCGTTTGTGCTTGCTAATTACAAGTCTTATCTTTTTCTCTTTTTCTCTCTTTTTCTCTATCTCTCTTTATCTCTCTCTATCTGTTTTTCTCACGAAATTTCCAAAAGTCCAAAAGATCTGGTTCTACTGTACATTCCTTCTATATATAGGCAATCTCGGCCAATTAGGAGATGACATCTGGCGAATGTTGGGGAATATGCCCAAAACACTTGTCAGACCATAAATATGCGTTGGACACGTGGCGTTCTCTAAGGATTATCTCGGGAAGGGACACGACTGCATGCGTTAATTGGTATGCGGGCCTGTCCCGCATGCTTCTGGCGATGCTTATCCGCTGGGGTCGGTTCTCGGGTCTCCCGCCGTTCAGGTCGGCCTTGTTGTAATCTTGAAGCAGAGCGTTTTTATCTTCGATATGCTCGGCCCTTTCGGATCGAGTACCCGGTCGGCCTTGACGTCTCTGCCCGGTCCGGTTTTTAACGAGCCCGGGAGAAAATTGGGTTCATATTGGTTCGGCTTCAGGCTCTGCTCGGCCGGTTCAGCTGCCTGGAGTGCTTACGTGGATGCCAAGATGGATGGGCTATCAACACTTCCATCCATTTTAAGTGCAACATTGTGTTCTTCCATCCGTCAATATTTTGAGTCACTTTTTAGTATAAATTATAAACAAATAAAATTTTTAAAATACATATTAAAACGAATCTAAAAAGATCCCACTAATATATCTTTGAATACATGATAGTTAAAATATGAGGTCAAAATTCAAAAGTCTAACATTGCATACTAAAAGTGAACGGATGTGTTTGTTTTCGGACTGTTCAACGAACTTGAGGCATTTCTTCATTTGGCAAAAATTAAGAATTCTAACCCCTAATTAGCTTAACTAATTGGGTTCTTATTTTTTTCTTACCAGCCCATTCTTACTCTCTCGATCCTTTTCAAACTTTATTCTCTGCATCTCTCTCTTTCCATCCTTCTCAAACCCTAGCCTCTTCATCTTTCGGTTAGGGATGGCAAAAAAAATCACGGGTCCGGGTACTCGTGGATTTTTACCCGAATGGGTCCGACTCGGGTAACAAAATTTGGGGCCGGATCCGGGTCCGGATTTGGGGCGGGTAGAGAAAAATAAATTCGGGTCCGGTTCGATTCCGGGATATGGGGTAACCACCCCGAACCCGCCCCGATATATATATATAATATTAATACTTAATAAATTAAATATATATTAGTAATTAAATTTGTAATATTATATATATATATATTAAATTAGTAATAAATTAAAATTAGTAATATTATATATATATATAATATTAATCCGAGAAAAAAATATTAATCCGCGGGTACCCGTTGGGTACCCAAAACCGAGCGGGCGAGTCTGGGGCGGACTCCAAAATACTTTAGCGGGTATGGGGCCAATTTTTAATCACGAGTCCGGGTCTGGTAGGCAATACCCGCCCCGACCCGCCCCATTGTCATCCCTACTTTCGGTCACCTCTTTTAAGTTCATTTATGTTGCCTTTTTCTAAATTTGCCGCTCGACTCTTTTACTATTTACAAAAAAAAAAAGAGAATTATTTCTCAAGATTAGAAATATTATCTTTCAGTGTTAGAAACATCTCGCACATGCTTAGTTGCTGTAACAAAGTGTGTGTCAGGTTAAAATTATTTTGTGTAATCTCTCTCTAATTTATGAAAAACCCACGCCGCCATCATCAATTTTCGGATTCAACATCTGAAAAACCCACGCCGCCATCATCAATTTTCGGATTCAATAAGCTTCTGAAAAAACCCACGCTATCGTTGGATTTTAAGCTTCTGAAAAACCCACGCCGCCATCATCAATTTTCGGATTCAACATCTGATTTCCGAAAAACCCACGCTATCGTTGGATTTCTTTTCTTCAACATCTGACTTGTTGTTCTTCTTCAACATCTGATTTGCTGATTTGCTGTTTTTCTTCATTAAAAAAAAAAAAAAACAGCAAATTTGATTAATTGTTTATTTTTATTTTAGATTAATTGTTTGGTATTTCTTCAACATCTGTTTATTTCGGATTCAACATCTGATTTGCTGTTTTTCTTCAACATTCCATCTGATTTGTTTGTTTTCTTCAACATTTGATTTGCTGTTTGGTATTGGGGTTTTGGGTTAGATTTGTGTGGAAGATTGATCCTTAATTTCCCAATCCATCAAGAAATTTAAGCATACGATTTAACCGGTGAACCGCGAACCCTAATTCCTGTTGCGCCGGCATTGGCCATTTCTGGCCGGCGTATCGCCGGAAAATTAATAATACAACGCTGCATTTATTTTCTCCCCTTCAATCTAACAGTAGTATAGCATATAACTGGCTGTATTGCAGGTTCCCTTGCCGATTTTTCAAGCTGCTCGGAATCCTCTCAAAGGCTTCCTCTTTTCCAAGTCGTCTCGAAGGCTGGTATCATTGTACTTTTCCGTTAAATTTCATTTATATATATATATCTATTATTTACTGTGCTCGCTCTGCATTTTTCCTGTTTAAATTGTTTTTACATTCTCATCGTATTTTCACTTTTGCTTCACACTATCACATTTTATTTATTTTCGTAGTGTGTTTGTTATTTTGTGTTGGTTGATGTCGCGACGTTTGCGAGTTGGTAGTTGGAATTTGGGTACCTTGACGGGTAAATTTTTGGAGCTCGTGGATGGTTTGGGTAATAGAAAGGTTGATGTGGCTTGTATTCAGGAGACAAGGTGGAAGGGAGCACAGTCCAGGGAGGCGAACGGTTATAAATTGTGGTATTCTGGTCTTGCTAACTCGAGTAATGGTGTGGGTATCCTTTTGTCTAAAGAGTTCAAGGACAACGTCGTGGAAGTGAAGAGGTGTAATGATAGGATTATGTCCGTTGCAGTGGTGGTTGGGGAAAAAGTGGTTAACGTGGTATGTGCGTATGCCCCTCATGTTGGTTTGGGTGAGCTTGTTAAGGAAGCTTTTTGGGCCTGTTTAGATGAGTTGGTCGGGTGTATTCTGGACGATCAATTTATTGTTTTGGGGGGCGATTTCAATGGGCACATTGGTGAGGGATTGGATGGTTACCATAGTGCGCATGGGGGTTTCGGCTTTGGAGTTAGGAATGCAGGTGGTTCCGCACTGTTGGAGTTTGCCACTGCGCATGAGTTGGTAATTGCAAACTCTGTTTTTCAGAAGAGAGCTGAGCACCTCATCACCTTCAGTAGTGGGGGGCACAACACCCAAATTGAATACCTTCTTTTGCGCAGTCGTGATGCTAGGGCGTGCGTGGACTGCAAGGTGTTCCGGAGCGAGGCGTGTGCTTCTCAACACCGGCTGCTGGCTATGGATTTATCCATGGGAGGTCGTGTTGTTAGCAGGGCTAGAAAAGCTAGACCTAGGATTCTCTGGAAGGATCTGAAGGGTGAGAAGGCGGCAATTTTCAAGGAGTTTCTGACCCGCGAAGGAAGTTTTTTGCAAGGGGGCGATGCTAACCTTATGTGGACCAGCATGGCCAATGCTATTAGGAGGGTGGGCAAGAAGGTGGTGGGGGTTTCTTCGGGCAGGTCTAGTGGACCTAGGGAGGCTTGGTGGTGGAATGAGGAGGTCCAAAAAAAGGTTAAAGATAAACAAGCGCTATTTAAGGAGCTTTTGTCGGTTAGTGCTGGGGAGGAGAGAATCTTGAAGATTGTAGCGTACAAGGTGGCGAAAAGAGAGGCTAAGAAGGCAGTGGCTAAGGCTAAAGGGGAGGCTTACAAGGAGATGTACAAGCGCCTAGACACCAAAGAAGGAGCGAATGCTATTTTTAAACTAGCGAAAGCTAGGGAAAGAGGGCGGCGCGACCTGGGTCCCGTTAAGTTTATTAAGGATGATTTGGGTCAAGTATTAGTGAACGATGTGGCTATTAAGGAGAGGTGGAATAAGTATTTTTTTGAACTTTTCAATGAGGCTAGGGGTAGTGACTCGGTGGTGCAAGGGGTTAGTCTATCTTCTGTCCGTTCGTTTAGTTCATGTGAAAGCATCAGCAAGGAGGAAGTAAAGGGTGCTCTAATGAAAATGGGTAGAGCTAAGGCGGTAGGCCCGGATCAGATCCCTATTGAAGTTTGGCTTTGTCTGGGGGAAGTCGGAGTTCAGTGGCTAGCAGAGTTGTTCAACATCCTCCTCATAGGTTCTAAGATGCCGACGGAGTGGAGGCATAGTATTGTCGTGCCGTTTTTCAAGAACAAAGGCGATGCTCAGAGTTGTAGTAACTATAGGGGTATTAAACTCCTCAGTCATACTATGAAACTTTGGGAAAGAGTGGTGGAATGCAGGGTTAGAAGAGAAGTTGAGATCTCAGAGAACCAATTTGGCTTCATGCCGGGGAGGTCCACGATTGAGGCCATTCATCTCGTCAGACGCCTTATGGAGAAGTTTAGAGAGCGGCGTAAGGACCTCCATATGGTGTTCATAGATCTAGAGAAAGCTTATGATAGCATTCCGCGCGATGTTATTTGGAGGAGCCTAGTAGAGAGGAGGGTGTCGTTGCAGTTCGTTAGGGCGATCCAAGACATGTATTCCCAAGCTAGGACGTGCGTTAGGACCCCAGCTGGTGACACCCAGTATTTTCCGGTTGAGATAGGGCTACACCAGGGGTCGGCGCTAAGCCCTCTTCTCTTCGCTCTGATCCTTGACGTCATTTCGCGGGGGATTCAAGATGGCGTCCCATGGTGCATGCTTTTTGCTGACGACATTGTGTTAGTGGCGGAGTCGAGGAGGGAGGTGAACTCGAAGTTGGAGCTTTGGAGGTCTAAGTTAGAATCACAGGGCTTGCGTGTGAGCCGGTCTAACACAGAGTATCTCTGGTGTAACTTTAGTGGTGAGGCCAACGAGGAAGATGTAGAGGTTATGATTGCGGATCAGATCGTTCCCCGTACGGATAAGTTCAAGTATTTGGGTTCGATCATTCAGAAGGAAGGTGAGTGTGAAGATGATGTCACGCATCGCATCAAGGCGGGGTGGCTAAGGTGGAGAGCAGCGACAGGGGTTCTGTGCGTCAAGTAAGTCCCTCTAAATCTGAAGGGTAAATTCTATAGAGCGGCAATCCGACTCTGCAATGTTGTATGGCTCACGAATGTTAGGCGTTTGAAGAAGTCGCTTGAGAGCAAGTTGGGCGTTTGAAATGAGAATGTTACCCAGTCGTGTGGTCGCACAATGTTAGATAGAATCTCGAGCGGGGTCTTCAGGCAAGCACTAGAAGTGGCGCCTATATCAGCCAAAGTTAGGGAAGGGAGATTGAGATGGTTTGGCCACGTCCGCAGGAGGCAGGCTTCTGCTCCGGTGAGGAGGGTCGAGAGTTTAGTAGTTGTCGGGGAGAGGAGGAGAGGCAGACCGAGGAGGACGTGGGAGGAGCAGCTGAGATTAGATTTGAAGGCCTTAAACCTTTCTGAGACCATGACTGTTGATAGGTGCGCTTGGAGGCGGCAGATCAGAGTTGTGGATTCTTTAGTTGGGAGTGGTGCTGTAGTTGAGAGTCTCAGGGTTGGGTTGTCTCGGTTAGCATTGATCTAGAGCATTGCATTTTATTAATTTATTGTATATTTTATCATATTGCCTTTTGCGTGTGGTGTATTTTCGACAGGGAGCTGTGCGCGGAGTCAACCTCTCTTCTGTTTGAGCAGCGTTCATCGGGAGTGAAGTAGCCAAATTCCTCTTAGGTAAGTCCCGTATGAATTAAGCCATGGGCTCAGGTATGATAATGTAATGAGTTTTTTTTTTCCGTAGCATTTGCTTCACATTGTATTTTTCACTCAATATGTTGCTGTGCACTAAGCTGAGGGTCTTCACGGAAACAGCCTCCCTACCGTAATAGGTAGGGGCATGGTCTGCGTACATATTACCCTCCCCAGACCCTGCTCTGAGCGGAATATACTGGGTATGTTTGGTTTGGTTTGGTTTTTATGTTGCCTTTTTCTTTAAACCTGCTTATCTTTTTAATCAGTACCTACATGTGCTCAAAATTAAGTACATTAACAATAAGCTACGGAAAACAAATAATTAAATTACTCAAATTTATTAGTACATCTGAACTAAAAATAAATTATGCAAATTAAAAATCACTGATCACAAATCATAATTAAAATTAATTAAAAATCAGCTCCCGTACACATAAATCACTCATCTACTAAATTATAAGTACATTTAAAACACTAAACACCAACTCCTTAAAACATCTCAAGTTCACCGGAACGAAGAGGGTATTTGTAATTTTGAAAGACAGTTGTATCACAAGGCATACAACAAAGTGACGATGAGCCTAGGGCCCGTTTGGTATTGTTAAATTTTAAAATAATCAATTTGACAAACTTTTAAATTTGCCCGTGTTTTGTAGATAAAAAAAGTATTTTTTTTTTAAATTATGAATCACTGACATCATATTTTAGAAGCAATATCAGAGTTGTTTTTAGAAGCTGATGTCATAAAATACATTGAAAATTAATATTTCACTTCTTAAAAGCACTTTAAAAAAATAATATTTACCAAATACAAATCTGTTTAAATTTAATATTTTACATCACAACTAAAATAAAATGTTTTTAGTCACGATAATAACAAATTAGGCCTAAACCTAGCAAAATGATAATGATGTTTAGGTATTTTGGTGCGAAATTCATGAATTATATGGATATATATAATGAACCTAGAAGCGTTGGAGACAGGCTCTCTAGTCTCTAATGAGGAACCACAAAGTTGATGTGTCTGATTAATGTAATATCCGTATCTTTCTATTTTTAACAGTTTCTATTTTTGGTGTATGTCTATTTTTATCGACTCACTTGTAACCGTTTCGACATTTGGATCTACTTTATTCTTAGAGTTTTTCCATTTGGACGAGTTTCAGAGATGTTTTTACGTAATTCCATTCTATGTTATGTTTTGCCGTATGTACGTTCGATTCTCGTAAAACTCGTTCATTTTCGTTGTTTCTTTGTTTACATAAGTTCGTATGGTTGAGTTGTTCATGTTGTGAGTTTTGGTTTGTTAATTCGACGTCGTATCGTGAATTTCGGACGTTTGGGCCGTTTTGTAATTTCCTATAAGTTTAGGGAATTTTATCTTCTATTGTCGTATTTCAGATTCTCGGGTAGTCGGATGTGTATTTTCTTTCAGCACTTAACTTCGTTATCGTGAATATTCCGTATTGACGTTTTGGGTTCTGTCCCTGAATTGCGTCGTGACTTCATCCAGCCGGTAGAGTTAACTGCATTCAGCAGTGCTGCACTGCTGCATGCATAACGCACGTTATGCATGCTAGCTAGTGTTAGGCGTATTTTTATACGCTTATTTATCATTATTTTGTAGTGTTTTGGTGAGTGAAATCATCTAAATGAGCTTTTAATGCCTTGATTTTGTATGATTGACAGGAAATTGAAGTCCGGGAGCTAAAACGAGGCAAAGCGGTAGCAGCAAAAGCGGGCGATGAGCCGCGGCGCAAGGAATCGGAGCCGCGGCACGAAGACACCGGCCGAAGGGCGAGTAATCAGATCTGTGCCGCGGCCACGGCCAGTGAGCTGCGGCACGAAGAATTTATTTACGCCTGTATTGACTTTTGGGCGATGTGCGCGGCACGAGTTGATGAGCGCGGCACACTTAGCGGGTTTGGTACGTCTGCGCGGATTGGACCGTTTGGCTTGATTTTCAACCGATTAATACGGACGCGATTTGTGGAGGTCTTGAGCTATAAATAGGGCTTAAGACCCTAATTTAATTATCGGGAATCATTGAATCTAAACCTAGGAGAGCTTAAGCTTGGAGACGAGAGAAGAGGAGGAAGCGAGAAGAATTCAAGGGCGAAGGCGGGAGTCAAGAACGGAGGAATCCGAGCTTCATCTGCGTTTGAATTTTATGCTTTCGTTTATTTATTCTGTATTTTGCTTTTTAGTATGTCGGGCTAAAGCCCTAATCTAGGGTTTTGATGAAACCTTTGTTTTGACGAATTGATTAAGATTATCCAATTTATTACCTTTTTATTGAGTTTTCCCAATTATGTTTAATGCTTGCAATTATCGGCCAATAGTTGTATTGATTTAATCATTCACTTGAATCGGGAGAGGAGATTTGGTGAGGAACTATTGGTGAGGACCGTTTTATTACGTGAGATAGGAATATACTCATAGAAACTACGTGGCCTTTAGGAGATTTCATGCTTTTGCCTATCGACGGATAATTCACCTAGGGATAGAGTGCGTTAGTCGCCGTTAGATAAATCTATTGACCTGGAGAGGCGGTAGAATATATTAGCAATCTCCGCCTTCAGAATTGGGAAAATTATTTATTACGGATAATCGAGAGTAAATTCGGATAAACTAAGGTGGATTCGTAACCCTAGACGTATTCATCATTTGATTTCCTTAATCCAAGATATTGTTTTCTCCGCTTAGTATTTTAGAAATTCTTTTAGTTATTAATCCAAAACTCATCTTCGATTGTTCAAATAAAATTGGAATACGAAAACGTCGGTAGTTAGAGATTCAATCGTGGGAACGATACTCATCACTTTATTACTTGTAAACGATGACGTGCACTTGCGTGTAGGAAATATCGCAACAAGTTTTTGGCGCCGCTGTCCGGGATTGAAATTTTTCTAATATCGATTTAAGTATTTCCGGTCTTAATTTGAACGTTTTATTTTTATTTTTGTGTATTTATTTTTGTTTATTCGTTTTTCCTTTCAGACCTTTCGTTAGTGCATGAGAAGACTCAGAACGAAGGCTTACTACCTTTGGACACCGAGCTCGAGCGCACGCTAAGAAGGAACAAAAAGGAGAAAAGAGAGTTGCAGACGGCGGCGGTCATCATGGCCGAGAATATTGAAATCCAAGGAGGAGACAACCAAGTGCGGCAAGTTCAACGGAACTCGCTCTTCGAGATTATGCTATGCCGCAGTCAACGCTAATTTTTCGGGAATCCGGCCCCACTATCCAAGCAAATAACTTTGAGATCAAGCCCGCCATTATTCGGATGGTGCAAAGCGAGCCCATTCTCGTGGATTGCCGAAGGACGGCCCGAATGCCCACATTGCGTCTTTCCTTGAGATATGCGATACTTTCAAAACTAATGGTGTCACCGACGATGCCATCCGATTGAGGCTTTTCCTTTCTCTCGAGGGATAAAGCAAAGTTTTGGTTAAATTCCTTACCACGGGTCGATTACAACATGGGAGAGGTTAGCGCAAGCCTTCCTTGCCAAATTTTTCCCACCAGCTAAGACGGCGAGGTTGAGAAATGAAATAACCACTTTTGCCCAGTTCGATATGGAATCGCTCCACGAGGCGTGGGAGCGATATAAAGAATTACTACGAAGATGCCCTCATCACGGTATTCCTGATTGGCTTCAGCTTCATACGTTTTATGGTGGTTTGAGTGCTTCTACACGCACTTTAGTGGATGCGGCCTCGGTGGGACATTCATGGCAAAATCTATGGCCGAGGCACACGTGCTTTTGGAAGATATGGCCGAAAACGCATACCAATGGCCATCAGAAAGATTGACACCGAAAAGAGTAATGGAAGTTTCAAGCAATGATCCGATCTCCACCTTGACAGCTCAAGTCGCCGCTTTGACACAACAGCTCCAGACATTTTCGCACGCACCAGCCCCCGTTACCATTGAGACATGTAATTGGTGTAACGGATCACACCCGAGCTCGGAGTGTCAATTTGGAAATCCGTTCGAGCAAAATCGTATGGAGCAGGCTCAATTCGTAGGAAATGGGAATCGACCGAATAACCCGTACTCCAATACTTATAATCCGGGGTGGCGCAATCATCCCAACTTTTCATGGAGAAACGGACAGAACGCACACCAGCCCCCTTCCGCTCCCAAAGTGTCTCTCGAGGAAGCGCTTGCAAAATTGGCGGCAAATACGAGTCAATTTATGACTCGGACGGAAGCTACACTACAAAATCATTCTGCTTCCATTCGGAATTTGGAGGTCCAGCTGGGCCAAATCGCTAATGTGTTGACAGCTCGTCCGGAGGGAGCAGTGCCGAGTACAACAGAGACTAATCCTAGAGAGAGTCTAAACGCAGTTAGCTTGAGAAGCGGGAGAGAGTTGGCCGGATCACCGTGAGTCGGGTAAAGAGAAGAAAGTGATGGAGGAAGAGATGGATTTAAAGCCGAGGAGTCAAAGGATGTGAAGCCGGATAACTTGAAGACATGTGTTCCCCTGTTCCGCTTTCCACAGACTACAAGAAAGAAGGGCGGACAAACAATTTTCTAAATTCCTTGATGTGTTCAAAAGCTTCACATAAATATTCCGTTCGCCGACGCATTGGAGCAGATGCCGAGTTATGTCAAATTCATGAAAGAGATATTATCTAAGAAGAGAAAACTTGAAGAGTTTGAAACGGTCACCTTGACAGAGGAGTGCAGTGCAATTCTTCAAAAGAAGCTCCCACCTAAATTAAAAGATCCGGGAAGCTTCAACATACCTTGCACCATGGGGAATTTTTCATTTAATAAGGCACTATGCGATCTTGGTGCGAGTATCAACCTCATGCCTCTGTCGATTTTCCAAAAGCTGAATATTGGGGAAGCTAAGCCAACCACAGTCTCATTACAATTGGCGGACCGATCGATAAAGTATCCGAGGGGAGTGATCGAGGATGTATTAGTTAAGGTTGACAAGTTCATCTTTCCAGCCGATTTTATCGTACTAGACATGGAGGAAGATGACAATATTCCGATCATCTTGGGACGACCATTTCTAGCGACGGGCCGAACCCTTATAGACGTGGAAAAGGGAGAGCTAACTCTGAGGGTCCAAGACGAGGAAATTACTTTTCAAGTATTCAAGTCATTCCCATGTCCAGGAAGTGCTGATAAAGGATCACAAATTGAGAGGGTGAATGCCGTTGAAAGAGGAAAGCACCGAAAACATCGTCGGTGGGAAAATTCAGATGTTGTGTTAAATGGCCCGAGTTTTAAGAAGGATGTAGAACAAGTGGCGTTCCTCGAGCATGAGGAGAAATCACGCAATCGTGGGTTCGCTTTGTGAAGGAGGAAAGTGAGCCAAAAGCCAAGCGAAAAATTAGTCATGGAGAAATCGGGTGTTTCGGAAAATTTTTCAAGTCGAAACCTTTTCACAAACAACATTTGATGACCGAACCGAAACTCGAACCACTGATGACCAATGGTCATAATTTTAACCAAAATATAAACGGTTCGATGAACGGGGCGGAAGCCAAATGGAGTTTGCGAAAAGCGAACTAACGTTGTCCAATAGGTCCGGCTGAAGACTATAAACTTAGCGCTCCTCGGGAGGCAACCCGAGTATTAGTTGTAGATTCTTTGTTGTTTGCTTGCATTTTTAGAGTCTCTTTTTGTCTTCTTTCTTCTTTGATCCATCCTTCCCTCTCATCTTAATGATTTCGTGTAAAATTTCTGTGCAGGAATCAGCAAAAGGGGAGAAATTCAATGATGAGCCGCGGCACAGTCCAGGTGAGCCGCGGCACACACCAAATGAGGAAAAATGGCCGAGCAAATCAGACTCGTGCCGCGGCATGATCTTACCGAGCCGCGGCACACCAGTCACCGAGCCGCGGCACCCGATAACCGAGGCTGCACACTAAATGGTCGAGAAACGCCTGTGGCGCACAGACTTTGTGCCGCGGCATACTAAGGCTGAGCCGCGGCACACTAACACACTGAGCCGCGGCATACGAAATTTGAGCCGCGGCACCCGACGACATACCAAAACGTCCCAGTTCGACTGTACTTTGGGCCGCGGCTCACATATATTGTGCCGCGGCCCCCGTCGCAAAATAAGAGCATCCTGGTAAGGCTCATTCAGTTGATCGGCCTATATAGGATACTTCTACCCTCCCTCCCTTCCTTCCTGCACACATGGAGGTTAGTTGGCTCCACTCTATGAGTCTCCTTCTCAAATTCTCCAGGTTATTTTTGATCTCTAAATCATTAATGATTCTTGATGTGAAAAGATTTGGAGTTTTATATTGCTAGTTATTCTTCATTGTTGTTTCTAAAATGGAGTTGGAATATGGGGAATTTGTTATTGTGATGGAATTGATGTTTATGAACGAATTGTTGATGATGATTTTCGTAATTCAGGGTTATAATCTGTGTTATTATTTTTGGGATTTGGAATTAACCATGAAAATTTTTGTTCTTCATTTTAACTTGTGCACACAAGGTGTTTGATAAATTGCAGCAATGAAAAATGGGTAAGCTAGCCATTTTCCAACTTATATGCAATGAATCATGTTGTCACATTATCCCCAACCTCTACATCATGTTCAACTTGAGAGCTATACTTAACTTCCTTTTTGATGATGCAAGCTTGTTTATTCACATTCCGCATGATGTAGTCAAGAAGCATGCAAGCTCACCGGACGATGTCGGCACAAGCTCCTGAGCAGACTGGAGGGGAGTACTTGACCTTTTACTTTTCTTGCATTTCATTTTTTTGTCCATTGAGGTCAATGTACGTCCTAAGTTTGGGGGGGGGATTTACATTCAGTCTACATTCATTGCTGTACTCTATTTTCTTGCTGTACATTATATTCTGTTGCACTTTTCTTTTCTTTGCGAAAATTTTTTAGCCTTGCTTGCCGTAGTTTCTCCTTATTCGTGAAATTTTTGTGCTTCTATTTGTGTGATACTGATGTTACGACACTGTCTTTCTCTCTGAAGAAGCGGGCGAGTTCTAGTCGAGTTGAGCCGTTATTTCGCTCGCTTAGTATTCAATTAGGTCCGAAATTTTTCCCGATTGTAGAGGTCTTGCGAGATAAGAGACGATACATACTTGTTGCTAAATCCCCATCAATACGTTTGGCTACATTTCCTGGATAGTGAGTCGACTGCTTTCTTTAGTCGTGTTGGCACTTAGTTTGAGTTTTGAGTCGGTCAGTTTTTCCCTAAAAGTCGAGATAATGTGTTCTATGATGGGAAGTCTAGTAACCGGGGTATTCGCGTGACCCGTTGTTTACTCTCGCGTAAAACGACGACCCCGATTAGATTAATGATTTAGACATTTCACATGTGCCAATGATAGGAAGCCTAGTAACGGGGCATTCGCGTGACCATTGCTTACTCGCGTAAAACGGCAACCTTGATTCGGACATGCGGAAATTATATATTCGAGTTGTTTCTCCGCTGTAGACGGGAACTTAGTAACTAGAAGCATCCATGTGCCCCATGAGTGTCTTTTACTCAAACGGTTTCCTAATACATGAGAATGGAAGTTCCACCCTAGGATTATCCCGATGAAACATCCCGAGATCCTAACCTAGTGGTCGACTCGAATCAAATTTTTGAGCATATATATAAGGGGATACTGTCCGAGGTTTATTTATTATGAGACTCGTGAAAATTGTGCCTTTAGACTGTGGAACGCGACGAACTAGCTTGTTTATGTTAGCCTTTCATATTGACGGTCGATTTGACTCATGTTTTGTTAATCTTTGAGCTGAGTTTTCTTCATGAACGAATGATTAGGACTGAACTTGATTATTTTGCGGAATCATTATTCTGAGTGCAGCTCGCTTTTATGACACTCGTATTATTTAGAGAGAATGGCAGGATAGTATTGATTAGATTGAACACTATGAGTTGCACAATTATTCACGACATTCTTTTATTGACTTTAATTCTTTTTGCTTGAGGACAAGCAAAGGCTTAAGTTTGGGGGGTATTTGTTAGGCGTATTTTTATACGCTTATTTATCATTATTTTGTAGTGTTTTGGTGAGTGAAATCATCTAAATGAGCTTTTAATGCCTTGATTTTGTATGATTGATGAAATTGAAGTCCGGAGCTAAAACGAGGCAAAACGGGCGAAAACGGCAAAATCGAGCCGCGGCGCGCAAGGAATCGGAGCCGCGGCACAGAAGACACCACCGAAGGGCGAGTAATCAGACTGCGTGCGGCACGGCCTCTGTGAGCCGCGGCACGTAAGAATTTATTTACGCCTGGTATTGACTTTTGGGCGATGTGCCGCGGCACGAGTTGATGAGCCGCGGCACACTTAGCGGGTTTGGTACGTCTGCGGATTACGGACCGTTTGGCCGATTTTCAACCGATTAATACGGACGCGATTTGTGGAGGTGCTGAGCTATAAATAGGGCTTAAGACCCTAATTTAATTATCGGGGAATCATTGAATCTAAACCTAGGAGAGCTTAAGCTTGGAGACAGAGAAGATGAGGAAAGCAGAAGAATTCAAGGGCAGAATATGGAGTCAAGAACGGAGGAATCCGAGCTTCATCCGCGTTTGAATTTTATGCTTTCGCTTATTTATTCTGTATTTTCGCTTTTAGTATGTCGCTAAAGCCCTAATCTAGGGTTTTGATGAAACCTTTGTTTTGACGAATTGATTAAGATTATCCAATTTATTACCTTTTTATTGAGTTTTCCCAATTATGTTTAATGCTTGCAATTATCTGGCCAATAGTTGTATTGATTTAATCATTCACTTGAATCGGGAGAGGAGATTTGGTGAGGAACTATTGGTGAGGACCGTTTTATTCTGTGAGATAGGAATATACTCATAGAAACTACGTGGCCTTTAGGAGATTTCATGCTTTTGCCTATCGACGAGATAATTCACCTAGGGATAGAGTGCGTTAGTCGCCGTTAGATAAATCTATTGACCTCGGGAGAGGCGGTAGAATATATTAGCAATCTCCGCCTTCAGTAAATTGGGAAAATTATTTATTACGGATAATCGAGAGTAAATTCGGATAAACTAAGGTGGATTCAGAACCCTAGACGTATTCATCATTTGATTTCCTTAATCCAAGATATTGTTTTCTACTGCTTAGTATTTTAGAAATTCTTTTAGTTATTAATCCAAAAACCCAACTTCGATTGTTCAAATAAAATTGGAATACGAAAACGTCGGTAGTTAGAAATTCAATCCTCGTGGGAACGATACTCTACTTATCACTTTATTACTTGTAAACGATGACGTGCACTTGCGTGTAGGAAATATCGCAATAGCTAGCGTGCGCTAACGATACCTACATAATGTACGTTATGCCCCAGTGATAAGGTACGTTATGGCCTTCAGCATTTTAGACAGTGGGTCTGCCCAGATTTGCTCAGTCCCTTACGTACGTAAACACGCTGGTGTTACGTACGTAAGCACCCCCTTGTAGCGTACGCTAACCTTCTGATGTAGCGTACGCTATCGTCCCCAGCGTTTTGGACAGACTGTTCAGCTCAGTCATTACGTACGCTGTACGTAATGAGCGTAGCGTACGTTAACCATCTCATGTAACGTACGTAACGAAGGGGTCAGGTTTTATAAACCCGAGTTGACCTTCACTTCGTCATTTCCTCTTCTACTTCTTCCTCGTCCGAGAGCTGTGAGATTTGTGCGATTCCTCCATTTTCGCTCGTGGAATTCTTCGTGAGATCGATTGTTTGGTTCCAAGTGAAGTTTATCATCATCTTAATCCATCTCTTCCGCCCTAATCCAAGGTATTTTCGTCTAGAACCCTACCTTTGTTCATTTTTGGGGTTTTTCGGGATTTGTCTAGATTGAACTTGAATTGTTCGGTGATGTTGTTATATTTCTTACCAATTGTTGCTATTGGGTGATTCCCAATCCGATTCCGTCGAGTTTAATACGTGATTTGTCGATTTGGGGAGATTTTGCGTAAACCCTCGCCCATATCGATCAAACGTATTTTGATATAGTTGTAATCGGGTTGTGGGAGTATTCCATTCGATTATTGTTCTCGTATTGGACTGAGTTTTTGTTAATCCTTCGTTTAGGATCGGTCGTTTTTCCTCCGGACCATTCGTAGTCGTTGTTCATTCCCGTTTCGTCGAAGATGTCTCAAAGGCACATTTGTTTGCATGTTCTAATATTTGGATTATGGCTTTTCGTGGTTGTTATGGATGTATATGTATGTTCACTTAGGGACGGTCTGACGGGGCCTCTAGGGATACGTATTGCCGTGAGTGTGCGTATTGCGAACTAGGGTTAACCACCCAGGGATGTCCGACGGGGCTCTGCGGTGAACGGTGGTCGTGAGTCTCGTACCAACGGTTAACTTTGAAATGTTTTGTTGGAGAAATGTGTTTTGTGCTTGTGCACCGTAAATATTCCGGAATATAAATGATTTCTAAAATGATTTTTGCCGCATATTCATCTGATTAGAATGGTAGTTCAAATGGATTGTACTTGCACTAGCAGTTGTCGCTAACCCCTTAAATGGGGGAAATACTTATGTATTTTAGGTACGGTCATTGAGGTGAACGAGCATACGGGCCGTACGAGGATGTTGGGTAAAAGTGATTCTGTTCAGTGGTCGTCCATTTGATGTCATCTCCTTTAAATTTATTTATCATTTCATTTGCTTAAGTACTCGAGTACTTCTTTCTTGAATTTATTAATGTTGTGTACCCATTTTGGGGATGGATTTGATGTTGAATAGTATTACCAAATTTCAGTCTTACATTTTGAATGTCGTGGATCGAGAAATTGTCTGCTTATTGATGGTGTATGTCTTTGTCGTATGTCAGGTTGCTTTGTTAGCCTGGTGGATTCTAAAGTGTGGGGTCCATGGCGCTATAATATGCCCTGATCGTCTTGGGGGTGTTACATAATATGGTATTAGAGCTTAGGTTTATGGATACCTAGGCTGTCGGTTATTTGGGTCTAGTTTAGTGTCGTTTTTTAACAGTATCACTGATACGCCATCATCTCAGTACGCCGGTGCTCGTAAGTTTTTCCTAACTTGACTCGTTACGTTGTCCTGTTCTGTTCCTTTCTTGGTATCTTGTTGTGTTTTGCGTTTGAACTGTGCTCACCCGTTACTTCTTCAGAATGCCTGTCGGTAGAGGACGCGGACGCGGTAGGGGACGTGGCGCAGCCGGTGGGGCGGCCATGTCCGATAACTCAGGAACTGATTCGGCGATGCCTTTCTTGTCGAATAGTGTTCCACCCAGTTCCGGAGGCCAGCAGGATCAGTCTGCTAGCTCCGGTAATGCTCATGAGAATATCGGAGTGGCGAATATTTTGCAGCAAGTAGCGAACCAGATGACGCTACTGACTCAGGCCGTCTTGGTCGGCCAAGCTAATGCTAACCCGGTTCCGCCTACTAGATCCGACACCGATAAGTTACTTCAGAACGTGATCTGTATGCGTCCTCCGCAGTTTGATGGCACTTCCGACCCTGCCGGTTGGGAGAGTTGGTTATTTGAGATGGAGAAAGTGCTCGAGCCGGCTAACTGCTTTGATGAGAGGAAGGTACCCATTGCTCAGTACTTCCTTGCCAAGGAGGCAGCAACGTGGTGGCAAGCAGTGAAACCACGAGACCGGGCAGCCACGTGAGCAAAGTTTCGAGAGTTGATGGAGGACGAATTTTGTCCATGGCCAGTAAAACAGGGGAGGATCCGAGCCTTCTTTGAGTCTAAGCCCCAGGATGTTCCTATTTCACAGGCGATCAAGGACTACAACCAGCAACTTCACTATGTGAGAAATCAGGTCCGAGATGAGCTAGATAAGATCCGCCACTTTGATATGCGGATGAAGCCGAGGGTTCGTCACTACATGTCTGGTCTCAGGTGTACAACTTTGAAGGATTATCAGAACAAGGCGATGGCTTATGAGATGTCATTTTCTGCGACAAAGACGACAACAGAGGGTAATAAATAGAAGACCTCCGGTCAGCTTTTGGGAGGTAAATCAGGTGGGTATCATAAGGCTCAGTCTGGTTCGCGAGTCTTCGGGAATTAGTCCCCGTCCTTTGGGCGAGGAAATGGTTCTAAGTCTGCTCCTACTGTTTCCGTTCGTGGTCCTACTTGCTTTAACGGTGGTCATCCGGACACATGATGAGTGAGTGTGACATGCCTCCGATTCAGTGTCTTACTTGCAGTCAGATGGGGCATCGTGCCAAGTATTGTATAGATGCGGGTCGGGCACTAGTTACTCAGGTGTCAGCCCCGGCTGCAGGAGAACCAAGCGTAAATCAGGCACCGACAGTTTCTCAGCCCCAGCAGAGTTTTGGTAGAGGTCGAGGACGTGGGCAGCCTTTTAGAGGGGGAGCTTCTAGTGCGGGGTCTGTTCTGCCTCGTGTGTATGAGATGAGATGAGATGGAGATCCCGACGCGACGGTGGCTACAGGTACCGTTCACATCCTTGACCATCCTGTTTCCGTGTTATTCGATTCTGGTGCTACGCATTCTTTCATATCTCTGGATTGTGTGCGTCATCTGCATGTTGATTGCCTAGTTGCGTGTGAACCATTTTTTGTTAAACTTCCTAGTGGGGATAGCATCGTGGGGGATCGTGAGATTAGAGATTTTCCTGTGAGTATCGCGGGGAGGGATTGTTCTTCTAATCTAATTGCGGTAGATATTAAGGATGAGGATTTGATTCTTGGTAAGGATTGGCTAGACCGGCATGGGGCGATCATGAATTATAGAACGAGAACCGTTTCCATGTTAGCCTCTGATGGTACCGAGTATTATTTTGTGGGGCGTAAGCGGAGTAGTCATAAATTCCTAATCATCGCCATGAAAGAGGTGAGACTTCTTCGGGGAGGTTGCACTGGTTACTGGTGTTATGCTTTGAGATCGGAAGAAGGGGAAGTCGAGCACTCATCTATTCCGGTAGTGAGTGAGTATCCTGACGTCTTTCCAGACCAGTTGCCGAGTTCGCCACCGGATTGAGAGGTTGAATTTACTGTTGATTTAGAGCCGGGTGCAGCACCGATTTCTAAGACGCCATATCGTATGGTGCCTGTCGAGATGCTTGAGTTGAATAAATAGTTGGGAGAGTTGGTAGACATGGGTTACATCCGGCCGAGCGCTTCGCCTTGGGGCGCACCAGTTTTGTTTGTAAAGAAGAAGGATGGGTCACTTCGTCTGTGTATCGACTATCGAGAGTTGAACAAAGTGACTATCAAAAACAAGTATCTGCTCCTGAGTATTGATGACTTGTTTGACCAATTGCAAGGGGCAACCGTGTTTTCGAAGATTGATTTGAGATCGGGGTATTATCAGCTTCGAGTGAAAGATTCCGATACCCCGAAGACGGCCTTTCGGATGAGATACGGTCACTACGAGTTTGTGGTTATGCCTTTTGGGCTAACCAACGCCCCAGCCGTGTTCATGCAGCTTATGAACAAAGTCTTTATCGAATACCTCGATAAGTGTGTAGTCGTCTTTATCGACGATATCTTGATTTACTCAAGGAGCGAGGATGAGCATGGACGTCATTTGCATATCGTGTTGGGAATCTTGAGAAATCAGCGTCTTTTTGTGAAGTTCTCAAAGTGTGAGTTTTGGTTGAGGGAGGTTATGTTTCTCGGTCACGTGGTCTCGACCGAGGGTGTTCGTGTGGACCCACATAAGATAGATGCAGTGTTGGATTGGGCGCCGCGCAAGAACGTGAAGGAGATCCGTAGTTTTTGGGTTTGGCCGGGTATTATCGTAGATTTGTCGAGGGGTTCTCTAAGCTCGCTCGACCACTTACTCAGTTGTTGCAGAAGTCAAAGAATTTTGTGCGGACCGACGAGAGACAGAAGAGTTTCGAGGACTTGAAGAAACGGTTGACGACCGCTCCCGTATTGGCTTTACCGAGTGGTAATGAGGGTTTCTCAGTTTATAGTGACGCATCGGGCCAAGGGCTTGGATGTGTACTCATGCAGCACGGGAAGACGATTGCATATGCTTCCCGTCAGTTTAAACTGTACGAGTTGAATTACCCTACCCACGATCTTGAGTTGGCCACGGTTGTGTTTGCGTTAAAGATCCGGCGTCATTACTTGTATGGCTCGTCGTGTCATATTTTCACTGATCACAAGAGCCTGAAGTATATTTTCATGCAGAAAGAGCTGAATATGAGACAGAGAAGGTGGTTGGAGTTAATTAAGGATTACGACCTTGAGATCCTTTATCATCCTGACAAGGCAAATGTAGTGGCAGATGCCTTGAGCCGGAAAATCGGTATCGTTTCGGGCACTTGAGTTTCTTACGGCCCAGCCAGGGATCCACCGAGAGTTGATGAGGTTGAGCATTGAGGTTGTGCTACCAGGGAGTGTCGGGCACTTGCGCACTCTTGAGATCTCTTCGTCTTTAGTCGACGACAATAAATCGAGGCAGTTAGAAGACCCGATGTGTAATCAGCTCCGCGAGAATGTGATGAAAGGGAAAGCCCCGGGATTCGTAGTACATGAGGATGGTGTGTTGAGATTCCAAGGTCGGCTGTGTGTTTCGAAGGACTTGGAATTGAGGCAGAGTATTATGCGAGAGGCTCATGCGTCACCTTACTCAGTCCATCCCGGCTCGAGTAAAATTTATAAGGATCTAATGAAGAGTTTCTGGTGGAATGACATGAAGAATGAGGTAGTTCAGTTTGTGGCTAAGTGTTTGACTTGTCAACAAGTCAAAATCGAGCATCAGCGGCCAGCCGGGTTGTTAAAATCACTTTCCGTCCCAGAATGGAAGTGGGAGGATATCTCGATGGATTTTGTCATGAATTTGCCGAGGACGAAGACCGGAATGAATATGGTGTGGGTGATCATGGACCGACTGACTAAGTCGGCGCATTTTCTGGGCATCTAGGACACTTGAGGTCCATAAAAATTGGCTCGTATTTTTATCGCAGATTGTGAGACTTCATGGGACGCCGAAGACTATTATTTCGGACAGAGATGGCTGGTTTGTATCGCATTTTTAGCAGGCGGTACATAAGGCATTGGGGACACGTTTGCGTTTGAGCACATCTTTCCATCCTCAGACCGACGGGTAGTTGAGCACATCTTTCCATCCTTAGACTGGAGTAGTGACTGGGAGGAGCATCTGGCCTTAATCGAGTTTACTTATAATAATAGCTGGCACGCGACGATTAAGATGGCACTGTATGAGGCGCTTTATGGCCGATGATGTCGATCACCGATATGTTGGGATGAGCCATCCAATTTAGTTGGCACCGAGCCGGATCTTGTGTTAGAGACAAGGGAGAAAGTTGAGTTGATTAGAGAGATGATGCTGGCAGCTCAGAGCCGACAAAAGTCTTATGCGGATGTGAGGCGTCGACCTTTGGAGTTTCAGGTGGGGGGTCACGTTTTGTTGAGAGTGTCTCCGTCGAAGGGAGTTTTCCGTTTTGGGAGAAAAGGGAAGCTCAGTCCAAGGTATGTTGGACCTTTCGAGATATTAGAGAGAGTTGGCGAGTTAGCGTACCGTTTGGCATTGCCTCCGTCGTTGAGTCATGTGCATAGTGTATTTCACGTCTCTCAGTTGAGGAAGTATGTTCCGAACCCGACCCATGTTATTGATTTCGGGTACGTGGAGATCGAGAAGGACATTACGTTTGAGGAGAGGCCCGTTAGAATTTTGGAGCGTCGAGACAAACAGTTAAGGCACAAAACCATTCCTTAGGTTAAAGTGCAATGGTCGAAGCACGGAGTGGAAGAAGCAACGTGGGAGTTAGAGGAGGATATGCGTTCGAGGCACCCCGAGCTTTTTGATTCTTAAGTTTCGGGACGAAATTTCTTTTTAGAGGGGGAGAATGTAATATTCGTACCTTTCTATTTTTAGCAGTTCTCATTTTTGGTGTATGTCTATTTTTATCGACTCAATTGTAACCGTTTCGACATTTTGGATCTACTTTATTCTTAGAGTTTTTCCATTTGTACGAGTTTCAGATATGTTTTTACGTAATTCATTCTATATTATGTTTTGCCGTATGTACGTTCGATTCTCGTAAAACTCGTTCGTTCTCAGTGTTTCTTTGTTTACATAAGTTCGTATGGTTGAGTTGTTCATGTTGTGAGTTTCGGTTTGTTAATCCGACGTTGTATCGTGAATTTCGGACGTTTAGGCCGTTTTGTAATTTCCTATAAATTTAGGGAATTTTATCTTCTATTGTCGTATTTCAGATTCTCGGGTAGTCGGATGTGTATTTTATTTCAGCACTTAACTTCGTTATCGTGAATATTCTGTATTGACGTTTTGGGTTCTGTCCCTGTGTTGCGTCGGGACTTCGTCCAGCCGGTAGAGTTAACTGCATTCAGCAGTGCTGCACTGCTGCATGCATAACGCATGTTATGCATGCTAGCTAGCGTGCGCTATCGATACCTACATAACGTACGTTATGCCCCAGTGATAACGTACGTTATGGCCTTCAGCATTTTAGACAGCGGGTCTGCCAGTTTTGCTCAGTCCCTTATGTACGTAAACACGCTGGTGTTGCGTACGTAAGCACCCCTTGTAGCGTACGCTAGCCTTCTGATGTAGCATACGCTATCGTCCCCAGCGTTTTGGACAGACTGTTCTGCTCAGCCATTACGTACGCTAATACTTCAGTATTCCGTACGTAATGAGTGTAGCGTACGTTAACCATCTCATGTAACGTACGTAACGAAGGGGTCAGGTTTTATAAACCTGAGTTGACCTTCACTTCGTCATTTCCTCTTCTACTTCTTCCTCGTCCGAGAGCTGTGAGATTTGTGCGATTCCTCCATTTTCTCCCATGGAATTCTTCGTGAGATCGATTGTTTGGTTCCAAGTGAAGTTTATCATCATCCTAATCTATCTCTCCCGCCCTAATCCAAGGTATTTTCGTCTAGAACCCTACCTTTGTTCAGTTTGGGTTTTTTCGGGATTTGCCTAGATTGAACTTGAATTGTTCGGTGATGTTGTTATATTTCTTACCAATTGTTGTTATTGGGTGATTCCCAATCCGATTCCGTCGAGTTTAATACGTGATTTGTCGATTTGGGGAGATTTTGCGTAAACCCTCGCCCGTATCGATCAAACGTATTTTGATATAGTTGTAATCGGGGTTGTGGGAGTATTCCATTCGATTATTATTATCGTATAGGACTGAGTTTTTGTTAATCCTTCGTTGAGGATCGGTCGTTTTCCCTCCGGACCATTCGTAGTCGTTGTTCGTTCCCGTTTCGTCGAAGATGTCTCAAAGGCAATTACTTTACATTTGTTTGCATGTTCTAATATTTGGATTGTGTCTTTTCGTGGTTGTTGTGGATGTATATGTGTATGTTCACCTAGGGACGGTCTGACGGGGCCTCTAGGGATACGTATTGCCGTGAGTGTGCGTATCGCGAACTAGGGTTAACCACCCAGGGATGTCCGACGGGGCTCTGTGGGGTACGGTGGCCGTGAGTCTCGTACCAACGGTTAACTTTGAAATGTTTTGTTGGAGAAATGTGTTTAGTGCTTGTGCACCGTAAATATTCCGGAATATAAATGATTTTGGCGCATATTTCATCTGATTAGAATGGAGTTCAAATGGATTGTACTTGCACTAGCAGTTGTCGCTAACCCCTTAAATGGGGGAAATACTTATGTATTTTAGGTACAGGTCATTGAGGTGAACGAGCATACGGGTCGTACGAGGATGATGGGCAAAAGTGATTCTGTTCAGTGGTCGTCCATTTGATGTCATGTCCTTTAAATTTATTTATCATTTCATTTGCTTAAGTACTCGAGTACTTCTTTCTTGAATTTATTAATGTTGTGTACCCATTTTGGGAATGGATTTGATGTCGAATAGTATTGTCAAATTTCAGTCTTACATTTTGAATGTCGTGGATCGAGAAATTGGCTGTTTATTGATGGTGTATGTCTTTGTCGTATGTCGGGTTGGTTTGTTAGCCTGGTGGATTCCAAAGTGTGGGGCCCACGATGCTTTAATATGCTCTGATCGTCTTGGGGGTGTTACAATTAATATTTGGTACAGTAAAATCTTTATTAAATAATATATTTGGAATTAAAAAAAATTATTTTCAAATGGAAGTTATTCTTAAATAAAGATTTAAGATGATAATATTTTTATTTTTAATTTTAAAATACATGCAAAATAAATAAAAATTAGAATTACCAAACAGAATTTTAACAAATATAATATTCCCTCCGTCCGTCACCCATGTGCAACAATTTCCTTTTTCGTCCGTCCGCAACCCATGTGCATTGTTTATTTTTGGCATTTTTTTACCACAAGTGGGCCCCTTACTCCACTCATAACACATCCTACCAACTAAGTCAACTAAAATATTAAAACCCGTGCCGGTCAAAACAATGCACATGGTTGGCGGACAAAGGGAGTATTGTACAATTGAAAATATTGTGTTCAATTAATAAAATAGTCATGTGGACGACCTATTGAGCACACACAAGTTAAAGAATAACACAAAAAATTAAATCATTGTCACATGCAATCTTAGACAAATATTTTAAATCAATTTAAATATATTTAACACATTGTGTACATTTATTACTCATTCCTTCCGGATTTAAGTGGGAGGTTTAATTTTTTGTCTAATTCCCAATGACTTTCTCATTTGGCTATTATTCAGTTTTATTCCCAATTTACCCCCACAAATAATTAAAACTCACAAAAAACACCACATTGATGCTGAACCGTTTCATCAAACAATGTTATTTTCGACTCATTATTTATGCCCTAGATTGTTATTGCGTCCCATTTAGCCCTCCAACCACATTTTCGACCAGTTTAATCACGTGATATTATTTTCAACCCGTTCCGACCCAAGGCATTATTTTCGACTCGGTATGACATTTTGGATCATTTTCGTCTCGAGACAACATCTTCGATTGTCTTCGGCCGGGGACGTCAATATCAAACCGTTTCGTTTCGGAATGTCATTTTCGACTCGTTTCACCATATGATTATATTTTGACCCTTTCAACTAGTTTTGTCACGGGATATGATCTTCAATTACGCCCCGAGGTATTGTTTTTTATCTGTTTCCATTTCGCCCGTGACGTCATTTTCGGCCGGTTTAGTCCAGGAACGTCATTTTCGACCCTTTTTGTTTCGGACGTCATTTTTTACCCATTCTCACTCGACACAATTTTCCGCTTGTTTTGTCCCGAAACGTCATTTTCGACCATTTTTACCCTAAGAAGTCATTTTCGATCTGTTTCGCCACGTGAAGTCATTTTCGGCCTGTTTCGTTTCGTTATGAGACGTCATATTTGACCCGTTTTGTTCCGGGACATCATTTTCGACCATGTGAATTTTCGACTATTTCATCTTGGACCGTCATTTTCGACTGTATTCACTCGGGGTGTCATGTCGATTGTCATGTCCCAATCACGAGCAAATACTAATAAGCAACAATCACTTAAAAATTCTCTAGTTTAGTAAACAGAAAGCATGATTACATGGATATCAAGTGTTTAATGAGTGAGCAAGTGCACGAAGAAACGCATATGCAAAAATAGGTAGGCAATATGAAACAGCACCACATTGATCTTTCTCGTACGAATTTTCAATGCCGAGCGTTCTCTGATATGAAGCTTCAAACATTGTAAGCTTCTCTGTCTCCACATTCAGCGTCAGAACCGAGTCCTCGTCGTTCGTCCAATGCATGAAACCTTCAGTGATCAATGGTGTCCCGTGTAAAGCAATATCACAACATCTGCTGGGCAAGTGTTCGACCCCAACATTTCTCCAAGAATCATCGACTCCAAAAGTCAGTATGGCGAGACGTAACTCTTCCAATGACCTCAAACACGGTACAGTCACTTTATAGTTGTTGGAAGGAGCAGCAAATGCAATACCACTAAAGCGACCACAGCCTGTGTTAAATTCAATTAAAGGGGGGATGAATGACTGCTTTGTTGCTGGATTCGCAATGTAAATGGTATTAGGCTGGAATAAAATGCGCTTTTAACGCATAACCAAACCATTACAACTAGTCTTTGATCTGGATTTATAACTAAACTCGGACGTCTCAACTTTGCCTCCTTGCGTCACCGTCACAAAAATTGGATGATAACTGCCTTCAAATGTATAGCAGGAGAAAAGAAGTCCGTACGTAGAATGCTGAATCTGGTTGTTGACAAAAGCATCGGCACGGATAATGTGGGACCACCTACGGCACACGAGCCTTGCTATGTGGTGAAGATATCAGCTGGCAGGCGCACGAGAATGCTGGATAAGGAGCTCGTCGGGGAGGGACTCTAGGTCCGTGGCCCTCGCCCTTTTACACCTTCTGAAATAAAAAGGGCGAGTTCTAGAATTCAAATACAAGTGTTTCCCTCTGTTGATCTGCAATTTAAAACAAGTAAAAGAACTCAGCCTTTTACAATAACATGAATATGAACACGTGTGCTTGTATTAAAACAAACAAGTATATATTTAAGCACTATGTTAATTATCATCACCTATTTTCTATTGTTTCCAATAGAGCCAAAGACTACTTATTCTTTGGTTCTTGATTATAATGGAATAAAAACAAAATGACTCACTAAACTGGCGGCACTTCTTTTTCTCATGAAGTACTAGCCACTCCATGCAATTCTCGATGCAATTTTCATCCAAATGATTTAATATAAGTAAAAAGGTAGAAGTATAATCTACGTACCATTCTAATAAATTTGTTGGTTTGAAGATGAAAAGTAAAAACGGGCCACCTAATTTGATAGAGATAATTGAATTTCAATCCCATTACGGTTGTGTTGTGAAGTGTTCCTATATAAATTTATTGATCCATATATCTTATTAATTTTAGTTATAGATATCATGCAAACATATAATTAATTAAAATGTCACCTGACATTATAAACACAAGACAACTGAAGCGAGAATATAAAATATGCAATCTCTAAAGAAATTCTCAAAAGTAAAGTATAATCCAAAACCAGAAAGTAGTTAAGCAAAAAAATAAACTATCCATTGCTCTGAACTAAGCAAATCACTATAAAAAAAAAAAAAATAGCAATTGTAGGAGTAATATTTTCAAGCAGCAGCTGCATAAGAGATGTCTTTCACTCTCACTCCATTAATTGCCTCCGAGTCTTAATTAAACAAGGTAAGTTAAACTTGCATGTATTATTCCAATAGAAACGAAATCGAAAAGAAAAAAAAACATACAACTATAATACTAATATAATACTTATCATGATCTCAAATTTTCAATCTTCTCTAGCAGTGAGACCAATTCTGAATATCCATCAATTCCAAATGCCGTCGCCCACGTAATGACATCCCCGATGTCGGTGTCGCTTTTTATTCGGAGAGGTAACAAAATTTCTATGTCAGAAATTCGAGGTGGAGCTAGTGTTGACAGATCAATCCCCATCAAGTTAGTAATAGCAAGATTGGCTTCGTTTAACAGGGATTCCATCTTCAAAACCCTGCCCCTTTTTGGCACGTGCTTTACTGCAACTAAAGCACATGCAGCTCAAAGGATTTGTTTGTGTAAGAGTCCCCAAATCTTCATCTTTCATTTTTCTTCAGACTCATCCACATTATCCCCGTGATCCTGATCTGATTATTATTCAATGTATTATCCACAATTATCATCATCACTCTGATCCTCATTATCATTCCGATCCTCATTCAGATTGCGAGCTTGATCCTCATTAGGCTGATCCAGATCCTGATTATTATTCAATGTATTATCCACATAATTATCATCATCCTGATCCTCATTCAGATTGCGAGCTGGATCCTCATTAGGCTGATCCACATTCTGGTCGCCCTCACCCTCATTCAAATTTGGACTGGCATTCTGATTACCCTCGCCCTCGTTCGGCTAATCCGCATTCGGATTGGGAGGGTTCTGACGTTCATTCGGATTGACAGGCTCATCCGCATTGGGAGGATTCTGACCTTCATTCGGATTGACAGGCTGATCCGCATTCAGATTGGGAGGATTCTGACCTTGGCTGGGTTCCGGCTTGTGTTTCTTTTTATGGGGCTACGACCCTTCGGCATACGACACTACTGCATGAAGCCGACTCGACCGACGAATTTCGCCAGGGTTGGGAATAATGTTGCTCCTCCCCCTCCCCTGACCGCCTCCAACTAAGGAGTCAGAATGAGTATTGTCGGCGATCGACTCGTCGCCGCTGTTACACTCTTGATCACTGCTGTGGTTGCTAATCTGTTGATCATTGCTATATCTGTTGATCATTGCCATCGTTCATCTCTTGGTCATTATTGCTAATCTGTTGATCATTGCCATCGTTCATCATTATTGCTAATCTGTTGATTATTGATGCTCTGCTGATCATTGACATCGTTCATCTCTTGATTATTATTGCCGGCGTTGTTGACCGCCTTTTGGTGCCGGGATGGAGTATGAACAAGATTGTTATCGTTAAACTGTTGGCTGGTTCCGGTGTCTGTCATATCGGCGGGCTCACCCATACGGAAAAGTTTCCTTCAAAATCTGTCATTATGAAATTAAATGGTTAAAATAATACTCGATAAAAAAATACTCGATATTCAAAATCAAGAAAATAATAGAAAATCATCAGACAAGAAATAATTAACTCGGAGGTGGTTAAAAGGTACTCAGATTTTCAGAACTAAGAAAATTCTAGAAAAAAAATACTCGATACTCAAAATCAAGAAAATAATAGAAAATTATCAGACAAGAAATAATTAACTCACCCAAGAAAATAATATAAATGTATGAAATAACTAACTCACATATGGTAAAAAAATATACTCGACATTCAATATCAAAAAAATAATAAAAAAATATTATCAGGCAAGAAATAATCACTACAATAAAAAAGCCCTTCAATGACGGTGATTTTTGTTGCTATTTTGATGGAGATGACTATCACCAACAAATTTTGTCGTGGCAGATTTGTTCTTGAAAGTGGCGTGGTTGAACAACTGCTACGAAAAATGTTTTTGTTGGAAACTATAGCAACGACACTTTTGTGTTGTTGAAATGTTGGTATTTTGTTGGTGATGATGAAAAAAATCAACGAAGCAATTTCACTTTCTACAACAAAATTGTATGTCGGAAAATTCGTTGCAATTTTATCAACAAATTTTAGCAACAACTTTTTTGTTGGAAGGTCAACTACGAAATATTGTTTTTTTACCAACAAATTAGCATCGACTATTCAGTTGGAAAGTGAGCTACAAAATTTTTTGTTGGTATCTTGTTACAAGTGTATGGGGTTATGACAACAAACTTAGCAACAAGATTAAGTGTTGGAAAGTTAGCTACGCACTTCAACGTCGCAAATCTGTTATAGATTTAGCCAAATTTGCAACAACAATGTTGTCGCTATTTTGTTGTAAAAAATTAGACAGCTACCAATGCATAATAACGTTGTAAAATTTGTTGATACTTAAACCCAATTTATTACAAATATTTTGTCACTATTTACTTGTGTTTGAAATTCAGTTACAAATTTAGCTTCAAACTAGCAAGATGGAAAATTTTAACACAGTTAGCATTGAGAAATTATCTCATTCATAACAAAAATAACCATAAAATGCAAACAAACCCACTGTTCAAATGAAACCAAAAAAACGTAAATAAATTCAATACTAATCCAAAAGACATCACTTATTCAAATAATAACTATGACCAAGATCATCCATCACCAACTACACCAACTACTATTGCTTACGATACTTCTTATGCTTTTGAGACCTCTCATGCTGATCACCATTACTTATTTTTCCATATGCATGATTTTTGCCATACTTCGTTGCGTAAATGCGATGCCTTCTTGAATTATCCATATTTATCTCGAAATCCTCTTCAGAACTATCGTAAGAGTCGTAATGATTTCTATTTTCTTCATCTTCCAAATCATTTTGTCGGAGACGTTCAAGTACCTCGCACACCATATCCGGCAAAATGATCTTCAAATTTCCAACCACCTCCTTTGTGCACTCATCAATCTTCACTTTAACTATATCTTCCAAGGCTCCTTGGTCTAAACCACTTCCTTCCACATCTGCCAACCCATCACGTTCATCACCAAGGGTCTGTCGAGCGTGTCCAAATCCATATAGTCTTCTCCTTTTAGCTCCACCCGATGCATCATTCCAAGCATTGACATCAAAATTCGGACGTGATTCTGGATCAGGATATTTTTCTTCTATAATTTTGTCATATGTCTCCTGTATAATGATAATAAAGTCAATAAATTGCACCATACAAACATCACACAAGTTTGTTAAAAACAAATTGTAGCAGGACCATTAGTTAACTTTTTTTTTTATGTTTAATCATCAGAGACTTAAATACAAGTAAACATGGAAATTGGAGATAACGTTATCTCCATTCATATTGTTGCAGACTTGCAGTATTATTCTCATCACAGATTTGATAAAACAGAGAGAAGCATAGTAGAATAGAAATTGAGGAGAAGGAGACGATGAGCCCCTAGTGCTGGAGGCTAGTATTTATAGTGTCACTATAAATTGGAGATAACTTATTTTCTAAAGAATGAACATAGTGGTTGCAAGTACGATATATTATCTAAATAATAGTGATCAATATGTTGGCTTCCATAACATAAGGAAAAAAAAGGCCAGTGAGTACTAAAGTTGTAGGGTAGGAGAGGGATTGAGATATAAAAAATAATTCAACAAATAATAATTACTTACCCGCACTTTTTTAGCTTTTGGACATACATATTTTCCATCTGTCTTGTGGGTGCGGTCAAATAACTCAAGTTCAGTTGGATTACGTTTAAGCTCTTTCCTCTACAAAATTATGATGGCATAGCAAACGTAAGAACATATCAAAATGAAAGAATCAAGAAACAAAAATATAGATATTATATAAAATTACTTACCATCCTATACTTATGTGCCGAAATCGGGATCGAACCACCTGTGTAAGTTGGAGAAGCCTTATCGTTTCCGCTCAAACGATTCTTAGTTCCAGAATCAGACTTGTTCTTCCATTCAGGCTTAGACCAAACATCTTTGATTAACTTATTCCAAATCATGCTATTCATCCATTCTGGATTTAAATCGATCCAATCCTTGGCATTTTTTGAGCCCGAGACCATTTTAGCATTCTTTCTGGCTGAGCCGAGTATGTCTCTAAACCGATCAGAGCAAGTCTTACACCAAGCTCTATATATCTGACTTTCTCCCCGCAAAGGCCATTTAAAATGTTTCTACAAATATAGATAGGATATCATAAACACAAACATGTGGCATCGTCTTCAAAACATTTAGTACTATACAAGTCATGCATTTTATAATATAAAGTAAACTTGCACTAGTACAAAGAAAATCAATAACAAACCAAGTGCATGTATAATATCTTATATACTTCCATTCAAGACTTACTCAAAAATATGTTGTAATAGTTTACCTTGAACTTATCCCAATATAGGTCCTTCATATTTTGAGGTACTTTCCTCCATGTTGCCCATGCATCTTCAAAATTTCCCTTTATAGTAACCGAGATATCAGAAGTCACACGTGTATCAGGAAACCTGTTAAAGTATATTTAGAAGAAAAAACACCAGCTTACACATTGAAGAAAGGAAAGCAAAATTAACATGTAAAAGAATAAGTGAATAACCTGCCACCAATAGTAAAAATCGTAGGACGATCTTCTAAGTCTTCAGGAACATCCATTCCACGGTTTGGTCCCCGTGTCCTGTGCAGCTCCCCAGACTCATAATCTTCGAAATCCAAGTTCTCATCATGTCCTGGTGATGCAGCACGACTAGTGGGACGAGTACCACTGCCCTCGTAACGAGAAGCATCATCATTATCACTCACTTGAAGATCATCATTTTGCTCCTCTGTTTCGCGAATAGGTGAGGGCGCATGCTCCCTAATTGGGGTCCTGCCACCATTTTGTATGCAAGAATTTTTTGCACCCATACGTGTCTTCTTGCCTTTTCTTGCCATACTGCATAAACAATAGGACATGATTATGAGATTCAAACAGACGTAGTATAAAATTTTTTTAAATATGTAGAGTAATAGTATACAGACATCATGAATCCTTTTTTTTTTTGAGAAATTAAAAATTTTATTGCACAGAAGACACTCACAGTGCATCAGATATGCAACTGTGTTTCAAACTGTACACCAAGTGATAACAGCCCGTCAATGGACCGGCAGACTCAACCAAACTGGAGAACTCAAATACAGACTAAGACACAATCTGTCTTGTACCAAACAGAACCATAAGAAAAAACAGAAAACAAGATCATAACCCATCCCAACTTGGAAAAAACTCATCACCATCCGGAATACATAACATCACTCAGCAGCTCCTCCAACTAAAGAATCACACTCAAGATTTAACATTCCCTTTGGGCTCTCCCAATCAGTAAACACTATAACAACTATTTAACCATTCCTATTAATACATTTGTTAATGAAACCAACACAAATATTCCATGTTTATCAAATTAAAAAAGCCAAGGATAAGAATAACCAGAATCCATTAAATAAAAGTCATCTACGACACCATCAGACTTCATGAAAACAAACATACTCCAAGAGATATAGGAACAACCATGATAAAGTAGGGCAGAAGCAAACTAAAATCATTGATCGAGACAAAGGACAGGCCCCATTCATATAAATAAATGAAGAGAATCACAAACCCTGGCGAAATAAACACCGACCTTGTTCTTTGAGTTGAAAAATCGTACAGAGATGAGGGCGATTGAAGACTGCGCGAGTACAAATAGCCAAAATTAGGGCTTCCTTCGGGGTGTAATTGAGAAGTTCCATTACCATATGGACTCTAAATTTTGGAGGGAGGACTAAGAAATTGTGTAAATTGGCGGGATAACAAAAAATTGGAGGAATTTAGGAAAGTGGAAGGATCTCGATCGCCGCCGGATTGTTCACTGCGTTTTTGGGAAGATGGATGTTTCGACTGAAAGAATGAATCAATCTTCTGAGTTCTGATGGATGGAACATAATATGGATCTGGGCCCACTAACCATTCCAAAGCCCAACAAGCTTTCTTAAAAATGGAATGAAAGACCCCAGGTCAGGATGGTGAAAACGTGCCAAAAACGTGATGCACTGTGAGTGTCTTCTGTGCACAAAAACGTGATGCACTGTGAAAAAGTGCACGATGAAGAAAACGTGTCAAAAACGAAAAGCGCACTGAAGAGTTTGAGACTTGAATAATTAAGGGATCTATACACATTTATACAATATATATAAAATAATTATAAAAATAAAACATCATATAACATCATACAAAAATAATTACAAAAGAAACTATCTATCTATACTTCTATCATAAGGGAGTCGTGACACATATCACTTTGTAAGTTTTTTGATTTTTTATTTTAAAATATAGCTTATACATAGAGATATATTCTTAAATTTCAAAATTAAAATCTAGATATGTATTGTGAGAGTTTTATTCCACAACTTACACTCATTTACCAATAAAAAAAATCCTTTCTTTATTTTTTTAGGTTAAAATTTTAAATAATTAAAAAAATTTATATCAAGTTTATTTTTAATGGAAAATATATCAAAATAATTTTCATTTCACAAATTTCAACTAGACATCAATATAAATATAATAAATTTGATGGATTTACAATAATGACCGATTGCACAGAAAAATTATATTAAAAAATATGAATATTTATTTCCAGTAAAATTAATTGATGCAAAATAAAAATATATTAACTCATTTTTATGAAATTATCTTATGCGGTGCATCGCACCGGAGAACATCTAGTTTACACATATAACATCATATACATCTCATAAGAAAAGGAAAAAAACCGACCACCCAATCGAATTCGGGATTAAAAATAGGTATCCGATCGGATTCGGATACGGATACGGATAGTTGAATTCGGATACGGGTTAGAGTTCGGGTTATGCAATATCCGCCTGTATCAGAGTTTTTTCATATTTTATCGGATATTATCCGGATACCAATCCAGATAATAAATCCGGATATCCATATTTTTAAATTTTAAATATGCTTTATTTTATTGCAGAGGCAAATGGTCCATATTTTATTGATAAAGCTGCGGGGCAACAGAGCTGCAGAGCAACCAACACCCGTTCTCACTACGTTTACCCGCTAGGAAATATATATATATATATATATATATATATATATATTAATAATTGTTAAAAAAATTGAATCAACACTCTTTTGATGGGAGAGACTGGATAAGTAAAAATGAGGGAATCTTATTATGAAACGATTTTAAAACAAAATTACTATAGCTTGAATTGGAACTTTTATGAAATATTCTGTAGGTAGTTTTTTTATATACTGCAATCACTTCCAAACGATTTTTGTATGAAACGTATTATCCGATTATATTTATTCGAATCCGGCCCAAATCCGGCCTGTAGCCGACACACTCTTTCAACCAAATCGTACATGCTATTTTTCCCAGTTTCTACAAGAGTTTGGCAGAGATCAGAAAGAGTTGCTACCTCACTTAGCTTGGCAATATTTATCCTTTCAACTTGAAAAGTCTCCAATTGACAACGTAATTGATTTCTCTCCTGCTCAGTAAAGTCCGTAGGATAATATTTCTCAACAAGAAGAACAATGTGATCAATATTAATCTCTTTTGAACATAAAGTCGCACCAAGAGATAACAACTCTATTGATTGCTCACTGAATCTACAATCTAACTCATGTATTTGCTTATCCAATGCTTTTTTTAATGGGCTAAGTAATTAATTTCAGTTTGGGTCGGTGGGCTTATGTAAAATGTAATGGATCAATTTTATTGCTTAATGTATAAAAAATATTCACAATTAAAATGTGGGGTCGAAACTGAATATACCGAATTTTTTCTACACGAAAACTATATACCCCCTACACGAAAACTATATACCGCCCCTATATAGCTGCGCCACTATATATATATATATATATAATATTATATTATATTATATATTTTAATTGAATATTTTTCATCATGAATTACTCAACATTAAAACTATACAAGTAACATACTTAGACTAGAAGTCGAGCAGTTGTGGAATACAAATTAATACTCAACACTAAAACTATAATTATTAATTAATACTAAGTAACAAAGCAAATATTGTAATTGATTAGCTCTGCAACTCCATACCGGCAGCAGCCGCCCCCAATTCGCGCGAAAGTATTCGCGGGCAAATTCACACCGAAAAATTCAGAGATATTTTTTCCGCTCTCATCCTCAAGTGTATAGCTTCCGCCTCATCGCGATCGGCGAGGCGATATTTTTTCCGCTCTCATCGAAATTGCATCTCTTTCCCACCCAAAACCAAAACCAACCGCCAAAATTCATCTTCATATTCAAACAACTTTCACAGGAAGGCAATAATATTCCCTCTCTGAATTCGAGCACTTATCGTTTCGTCTCCTATCCAGTTCCCAGACCGCCGGTGCTGCCTAATTTCGGAGGTAAACAATTTTTTTTTCTTTATGAATCAAATTTATGTTTTTTTCTTTATTGTTGAAGTGTTTTCTTTAGTAGGTTTTAGTACATATGCTGCATTGCTTCTTCTAGTTTTTGTACGGATCAATGAATTTATTCTCGAAAATAATCAGATCTCTCGTTTGGATTGACATACATCTATGTTTTTGTGGGTGTATGTGCTGTGTCTCTGTGTATGTATGTGTGTGTGTATGTCTCTCTCTCTCTGTGTGTGAGTGTGCACGGCAGCTTTATATGTTGTGGAGATTCATGCTCAAAATTATTTACCTTTTATGTATTTTAATCTTTTTAAATTGTAGTTAAGGAGAAAAAAAAATGGCTGGGAAAGACCATGGCTGCTGCAGCAGCTAACAAGGATAAGAACAAGAAGCAGCCGATTTCTCGATCGGCCGTCTTGGTCTTCGTGTATAAACATCACTGATTAATATAAGAAAATATTTGATTTATTTTGATCACACCAAAATATTTTTTTCTCACTGACCAAAGTAAACATCACCACAGATGCTCTCTTATAGTTCATGCCACTTCTAAAATGTCGGATCGTAGTTGGATGTGGATGCGGTTAACTAACAAAAAATGTGTTAGGTCTGATTTTAAAGAAAATCTCAACAACTTCTTAGACTATGCCTATGCCCATGAATCATGTGTCGATCGTGGCAAAATAAAGTGTCCATGCACTACTTGCAAGAATAGAGTGTATAAACCTCGAGCTCATGTGTATCTTGACATAGTTAAGAATGGTTTTATGAGAGGATATGATAGGTGGACAGCCCATGGTGAACCACCGGAGGGTCAAATACTTGATGAACCATTTACTGAAACTATGAGTGAAGATAATACTGGGATGGAAAGAATGGTGATGGATTTTGCAGGGCCTGAGTTTGATTGGAATGCACGACATGAAGAACAACGACCTAATAGGGATGCAAAAAGTTTCTTTGATCTACTAAATGCTGCAGAGCAGCCGTTGTTTGAGGGTTGCGAGACATATACAAAACTATCAGCTATGTGCGAGATGTTTAATATAAAATCAGAATTCAACATGCCTGAGGCTTGTTATGATCGAGTGATAGCAATGATGCATAAGGTGCTCCCTAAAGGAAATTTTTGCGAGAGAACTTTTATAAAACCAAGCGAGAGCTAGCCAAACTTCAATAAATACGAGAGGATTGATGCCTGCCAAAAAAACTGCATGTTATATTACAAAGAAAATAAGTATTTACAATCATGTAGTGTTTGTCAACATCCTCGATATAAGCCAAGCAAGCCAGGAAGTCGGAAGAAAGTGCCATATAAGGTGTTGCATTATTTACCATTAACACCTAGGCTTAAAAGACTTTATATGTCTGTTCACTCTGCAAAGGAAATGACATGGCACACTAAGGCACATGAAGAAGGGACTATGGGACATCCTGCACATGGTGAGGCGTGGAAGAATTTTGATAAATGTAACCCTTCATTTGTCTTGAACCACGCAATGTTCAGACGGTTTATGTACGATGGATTCACTCCCTTCAATAACTTTGGTACAAAGATACTCATGTTGGCTACCATCGTAATCGCTTTATAATTTGCCACCAGGAATGTGCATGCAAGAGCCTTACATGTTCTTGAGCCTAGTTATTCCTGGGCCTTTGGGACCGGGAAAAAGCTTAGATGTTTTTTTGCGTCCACTTATTGACGAATTGAAAATGTTGTGGACAGAGGGGGTTCCAACTTATGATGTGAGTAAAAAGAAAAATTTTAATATGAGGGCTGGTTTGTTGTGGACAATAAGTGATTTTCCTGCTTACGGCATGTTGTCTGGGTGGAGCACTCATGGGAAGCTTGCATGTCCTTATTGCATGAATCGAACAAAGTCGTTCTACTTGACACATGGAAGAAAATCAACTTGGTTCGATTGTCATCGCCAGTTTTTGCCAGCGAATCATCGTTACAGGAAAGATACTCGACGTTTTAGAAGGGGCGTAAAGGTGAATGACACACCACCTCCTCGGTCATCCAGTGAGGAAGTATGTAGGCAAGTTCATATGCTCCCTGACATCACATTCGGTACAGAAAGTGGTAAACAAAAGATAAATGGATTTGGCGTGGAACATAATTGGGTAAAGAAGAGCATTTTTTGGGAGCTTCCATATTGGCACTACAATCTTATTCGCCATAATTTGGATGTCATGCATATCGAGAAAAATGTATTTGAAAACATCTTTAATATAATCATGGATATAAAAAATAAATCTAAAGATAATGCTAGGGCCCGACAAGATGTCGAGAAGTATTGCGACCGACCTGAGTTGAATTTGGTTTATGATGAAAAGAAAAAACCATGGAAGCCCAAAGCACCTTATACCTTAACCAAGGAACAAATTGAAAGTGTGTGTTCTTGGGTTCGAGAACTCAAATTCCCGGATGGATATATCTCAAACATGGCTGGGCGTGTCAACGAGAAGGGCCATTTTTATGGGATGAAGAGTCACGATTGTCATGTATTTATGCAAAGATTACTCCCAATAGCTTTTAGTGCTCTTCCAAAGTCGATATGGGAAACTTTGACCGACTTGAGCCAGTTTTTTAAAGATATTTGCTCAACTATTATTAGAGAAAAAGATATGGAGCAGCTTGAGGTTAACATTGTTGAGATACTGTGTAATCTTGAAAAGATCTTTCCTCCTGGGTTCTTTGACTCGATGGAGCATCTGCCAATTCACTTACCATATGAAGCGAAGGTTGGTGGACCCGTACAATATAGATGGATGTATCCGTTTGAGAGGTATTGAAAGAACTTGTGTACTTACTTTTCTATTTTTCTTTATTTATTCATCTTTTGCTAACTCAACTTTTGCTAGATTCTTGCGTCGTCTGAAGAAGAAAGTCACTAACAAGAATAAGGTCGAAGCTTCCATTGTTAATGCATATTTGAATGAAGAAGTCTCTAGATTTTGCTCCTTGTACTTTGAGCCAACAATACAGACAAGGTTAAATCGTATCCATCGTAATGATGATGGAGGGCTAGTTGATTCGCGAGGATCTCTTTCTATTTTCTCATATCCAGGTCGACCTCTGGGTCCTCCGCTTGAACATCGTAGACTAAGCGATGATGAAATTCTTACTGCGCATCGTTATGTTTTGACAAACTGTCGTGAACTTTATCCTTATCTCGAGTAAGTATATTTTAACACATCATATTCAAAGTTCTATGCATTCTTGTATTGTTAACTTCACAATTCTTTTACTTCGGCAGAAAATTCATTGAAGCTATGAAGGAGGAGAATCCAGGTATACTTGATGATGAGTTAGACAGATTAAGAGATACAAACTTTCCAAAATGGTTCCAGGCCTATGTAAGTATTTCAATTCTTTGTTTCATGCTCAATGAGTTGGTCATTATTATTTTTATTGCATGGATAATTACATTGGTCCATGGTACATGTTGCTACAGGTTAATGACTCGAGTAGTGACTTGAGCTCGGAAGTTGTTGCAAGAATCAGATGCGTGACATATCCTCCATCTCGAACAGTGAAGTTATACAAAGGGTACTTTGTCAATGGGTTCAAGTTTCATACAACAGACTATGGAAAATACAAAACAACATTGAATAATGGTATTTGTGTGCTGGGAAGCTCAAGCATGGAAGAGAACACAGACTATTATGGGTTGGTGGATGAGATAATGGAGTTAGATTATTTTGGAAACAAGGTGGTTGTGTTCAAGTGTCGATGGTTTGACACTTCTCAGAGAGGGACAAGACTAGTTCACCCACGTTTCAAACTTGTTGAGGTCAACACAAAATCCAGGTTGAGATCAAATGATCACTTTGTATTGGCGGAACAAGCTTACTGGTATGTTACACAAATTATCCTAAAGGAGTCCAACGTAGAGATCGAGGTGATTGGGTTGCGGTGTAAAATCAAGGCTAGAAATAGAATTGATGTGCCTTTGCTAGTCAAGATGAGGTCGAGGCGAAGGTTGATGATCCTTTACAGAACAAGAAATTTCGACCTGTGGCACATTCAAACCGAAGGTCTTATTGATGTAGATGAACAATGTGATACTAATGTTAATCTAGAGGAAGTGAATCTGAAGAGTTGTGGCAGTTGTCGAAGATGGTGTGGATGATGAACACCACGAACACGAAAATGAGTTCAATGATGTATGTAGTAAGGAATATATAGATACGAGGAAGAGGAAGAGGAAGAAGAAGAAGACCATCAATACAGCAGTGATGATGAGATGAATAATGATTGATGTTTCTAAGTGCTCTGTAATATGAATAATTTTCTAAGGGCTTATTAGGGCTCTAAAAAATGACTATTTTTCTAGATCTTTAACGAAATAATTCTAGAAACCTGAGGTGATAAAGAACAAGCCCATCAAGTGGTGTTTAATATTGGTGTAGAGCATCGATGAAATTTCTTCATTTTTTTATATACTATTTTTTTTTCGGCTAGAGGCCATTATTCTAAATAGTCTTTGACAAACTGTCTTATTAAAACTTCTGAAGTAAATTTGAATGATACGCAATTCATTGTTTGTCGAAAACCGGCAATAATTCTTACATTCGGACTAAGAACTGTGTATTGCATATTCAAGAACCTAACTCCAGGCATCTATAAAAAGACAGTTGTTTGTCCCATTATGCAATTTGTTTCGTAGGTTGCAAACCAGACACTTACTAAATTTTGTATAATATTTCAAATTTAATTCAACTAGGAAAAAAAATCTAAATTTTCTGGACTAATGTTTGGTTTGAATTCTGTTGAAGTAGCTAAAACAAGTCTTGGTATTATTTTTGGAAATTAATATTCTTACGAACTTAAATCTTTTACATGAGGTATTTTTTGAATTGGAATTTGCCATATATTAGTTGTTGTTCTCTACTTGCAGAAAACTTTTTTTTTTAGCATTTTTCAATTGTTGTTAGTATTTGGGCGGTGTCACTCTCTTCTTCTCCCCTCTCCAGGTTCTCTCTTCTCTCTTTAATCTTTAAGTTACTTGTGCTGTGTTATCTCATGTAATATCTGAAATTTAAAAATCACTAACTTTAGCATTTTGTTTTGCAGCTTTGGGGTTGTCATGAACCTAAAATGAGCCTATCACTATGTATTGATTTGCAACTCATCTCTAAAAGTTTCAGTGTAGAAATTTCATGGAGGTTGAATTTTTTTAGCCATAGTTCATTCTTATTGATCTAGCAGTAAATGTTGGTGGAATTTGTGATTCATTTTTAGAAATCAGAAATTGCCTTTCCAGTTTGCCTTATGCTTGTTTTGGATTTTCCGTGGTCTCCAATTTCTCGCTGCCTTCTTCTTGTTGCTATCTATTTAGAGTTTGATTTTGTTATTTTCCGAGGTTCTCAGAAAGGTACTTTTTGTTTGATTTTTGTTATTTCTTTTTCGCATGACCTCTCTTTTTCGCGGATTTGATTCTTTACTTTTGGTATCGTTTGTGGGACTTATATGTTAGGGCTTCCAAAGAACGTATTTTTCATGTTCTACAAAGATATTTTCATAGGTTGATGGGTGTGGTACGGTTTGTTGGTTTGTATTCGTTCATATGATGTGTTCATAACTTAATGTATGTGCTATGTTGTGTGGTTATTATATGCTTGCTATCTTTGTGTGTTAACTCGTAAATTAATTGTAAAGCCTAAAACTTTTAGTCCCGAGATGGAATGCAGTGCCATCCCCTTTATCGTCAATGGTATCTCTTTGTGTTTGGCATTGGTTCAAGGGTGGGATTACCATCACCTGCTACTACTGTTTAGATACACAAATTGTGCTGGAAATGGTTAAAAGATTGTTATATATTGGGAAGGCAATGAGTGCGGTGTTGATGCTACATCGACCTAAAATCAACTCTGCAGAGAGTTTGTCAGTTGTTGTTCTTTCATAACATTTTCCCGTGTCATTCGATAAATGGTCTTCTCTAATGTGTGTTTTGCTGACAACATGCTAATTACTTGAAAGGCATTGGCATCCGAAAGAGTGATGCTCATCTTATTTATCTACCAATGCTCATGGAACTGGTCATAGCTATGCTTACATGTGCTCGAATTGGTGCTGTTCGTTCGGTATTTTCCACTGCAATAACCTTTGGGGTCTTCATATGCAAACATACACATTATATATATATATATATAACTCTCAGAAATAAACAAAATTGGTCGCTACTCTTCTGAATTTCTGGCCCTAAGGATCATAACAGCAGGAAGAGGTTTCTTATCCGAAGATGCACATGCTTAGGATCTTCTTGTAGGATACAACAAATTTTAATGTTGGATACTTTTGTATGTTTAAGACTTATTTTATCTATTCCGGAGACTTGGTGTATTGTCAGACCACATCTTGGCATTCAGATCCTTCAATTTTTGTTAAATGAAATATCTTGGCCTCTACTGGTTCAAAAAAAAATGGTTGTCCTTTAACAAACAACTACGTGTGTCGAATTGTCTTGTCTGTTGCATTGCGTTAAATAAAGTCGTGATCTTGTTATACTGAAAAATTGGTTTCTTGTAACTTGCTTAAAAATAATAGTTTTTGTTATTTAAGTAATATTCTCCTAAGTGTTTTGAGTAATTTACATTAAATTTTTAATACCAACGGATTAGTGTGAAGAAACTTGTTGGAAATTTAGAAAAAAATCTATTTGTAGGAAGTTTTGTTTGTATGTTGTTGCTAATCGCATATGAAAATTTATTCTAAAGAATTCGTTGGTATTTAGTAGGTATTTTGTTGCTACTAGTGACGACTTAAAATTCTGTTGGAATGTCATCGTCGGAAATAACATGTTTTGCAACAAAAATAAAATTTGTAGGAGATTTTGTTAGTATGGCGTTGCGAATAACGTATGAAGTACCCGTGAAATAAAATTGTTGCTATTTGGTAGGCAGTCCGTTGCTATTAGCGACGACACAAAAATTTGTTGGAATATTCTTGTCACAGATGCCTTGTTTTTTTGTAGTGAATGAACTCACATATGGTCTTGGCAACATTCAATTCCCGCAGAAGATCATTGTCAAACCTTTTTAATAGGTTTCTTTCTTGGCAGCGACGTTTCTTGTGCTTTAAGTTGACATATTCCAGAACCTCGACTGTATCTGCCTTTACTCTAAACCCATCAGATAGCCACGTGGTGGAAGCATTGGAATTTGAATTGTAGCCATCTATGAATTCAGAATTCTTCTAGATTTTTGACTCCGTAAAAAAGATGAGATGATGATAAGTGTAAAAGAAGATAATAAGTGAAAGAGAAGATGATAAGTGATTTAAAGCGGAAGTATTATGAAATCTTGAATTCGTGAAATCTATCTTGATTTTTTTTTATTCACCAGTTTATCTTTTATATAGAGAAAACAGCGAGAGTTGTTTTGCCGATTTATCAAGCGGAAGTCTGCACAATTCTCTCTCCCTCTCTATGAAACTATGAAACTATTAAGAAAGGTACTTTGAGTTTACGCCTCGACTACTTTTTGGTTCCAATTGTTAATTTATTATGTTTCTAAGTTATTTGAATGCTTGTACTTTGTATTTTGTAGTTTGTAATGTGTTATTGAGTTAGGATGTTTTTCTTGTAAAATTGCAGAGCAACAAGAAGAGTGGAGCAAGAAAAATGATGGAATTGTAGCTGTCATTGCCTTGAGTGAGGATCCGGAGGTCAATCCTAGAGCTGCAAAGATCGAGAGAATTATGAAGAGCTCTAATGCATCTGCTTTAGGTGCACAGCCTGCTAAAGCTTCCAAGAATACTCTAAAACTCAAAGCTGCTGAGAGGAAGACAGTGAGAAGACTTGGGTTTCAAAAGAAGAACTGTAAACTGTAAAGGTGCGTCTCCTAGCGCTGAAATGCTGCTTTTCTAAGTATTTTTTTTTAACAAATTATGCCCTGTGTTTGTTAATAAAATCTGCCATGTGTGGGGAGTGCCTCTTCTTCTATTTACGTGTTTCTGGACTTATTTGTATACAGTACAACCACTGGCACATGCACCCATTTAATTAGCACAGATCATGGATAAAATTCAGGAGTTTACAAATTTGAGTTGCCATTGGCTCTCACAAAATTAGGTTTTTACTTAATAGGAGAGTTTATAAGCAGCATAAATTTTGTTAATACCATATGCTGCTGCTTCGTTGGAATTGAAAAACTTTGAATGAGATCTACACACTTTTTGTATTGCTAATTTCATTGTAATATGCAGTGGAGCACAGTTTACTTTTCGTTTTGCTTCTGATTATAATATTATGTGGACTTATGCCCTATGTTTTTCAGATAATACGTTGAGTGAATTCAGGTATGGTTGTAGGCAGCCCTTTTTGGTGTTGTCTTTTTATATTTAGATGACTCGTTAATTAGAACAAAAACTATGACAACTCGTTTATTAAATTATTGCTATTGATTATATTATTTAGATGTTAATATTGATTTTTTTTTTTGCTTTTGATTAAATTAGTCAGACGTTCTTAATATTGACTATTTTGTTTTTAATTAAATTATTAACAGTTATAACAGATTTTGCTAATCACTATTTGAAGTCGTGCCTCAAAAATTTAGACTTTTAAGTTTTAAGTTTGCTACTTTTTTAGATTATTTGAACTTTGTCTTGAAGTCTTACTATATATATGTAACATATTCTTGGACTTTGATGAATTGTTGATGTTTAAACGTTTGAAGTTGAACTTTTGAAAGTGTGATTGTTTGGTTTCGGGATAAATAGTACTATATGGTTATTTGATTTCTGGAACTTTTGAAAAGTTTGTTATTTTATTAAATTTGAAGTTGGCAGCTAAAAACAATCGGGTTTATGATTATCTTTGTTTCTCCCAATTTCATACTTTACTGTAATTTGATTTAAGCTCGAGTTTAGTGCTAATAAACTTTGCTCAAGTTGTATGAGAACGGTCTTTTTGAGTTAATTGTTCTTTTCTCTTAAAAAAGAAAAAAATAAGGTAATAATATCAACATAACCAAATTAACTGAAGTAATCGAAAAAAATTCGGGTTTTTCGATTATTTATGAAAATTTTGAACTGTAAAATTCGGATCGGTTTTTTCATTTTTTGGTAAAATTACTTCGGTTTCTAGAAATTCGGTTCCTGGAGAAAAAAGTCAGGAACTGAACCCGAATTACATAATAAAGTTTGAACTTCGGTTCGTCACTTTTTTTTCAAGAAACCGAACTATCCCAGCCCTACTCGAATTTATTGTTCCTGGTGTAAATCGGCTTTGCACACTGTCCACTTGATCTTCGGGTCTGCCCTACTGATTTCTATTTATTAGTTTCTATGAGTTGACCTTTAGTCCTTAAAACCCTTTCTCGTAGAATTTAATTTTGCAGCTGTTATATTCGTTAATCTGCATTGTATCATTGATCCTTGTCTGTTTAAGTCTTGGATCGATACCCAACAAGAATGTCATTTCCTCATTTAAGAAAAAAATTGCGTTAGTCAAGTCCCAATATAGTAGTAGTATTCCCTTTAAAAGGAGGAAAGTAAAACTTAAACGTATCAAGGTTATTGTTATGGTCAGAATTGTAATTTTACTTGCAAAGAGTTTGGTTTGTCTTATTTACGGTAATTAATGTGTTTCTAGATTCAACATGGAAGTAAAAGCTAAAAAAAAAAAATGATGCTTCCTTCTCAGTTCTCTTAATAATTTTGTTAAACATGAAGAATTCATCCAATGGAAACTTTAATTTGCTTTATTTATGGCATGTGTTTCCATAATTAATAAAGAACAGTAGAGAGAGAGAATTGTGCAGACATCCGCTTGATAAATCGAGAGAGAGAGAGAGTGAGAGAGAGAGAGAATTGTGCAGATTTCCGCTTGATAAGTCGGCAAAACAACTCTCGATGTTTTCTCTATATAAAAGATAAACTGGTGAATAAAAAAAATCAAGATATATTTCACGAATTCAAGAATTCATTTTACTTCCGCTTTAAATCAATCGCATCTTCTCTTTCACTTATCATCTTCTCTTCCACTTATCATCATCTCATCTTTTTTACGGAATCAAAAATCTAGAAGAATTTTGAATTCATAGATGGCTACAAATTCAAATTCCAATGCTTCCACCACGTGGCTAACTAATGAGTTTAGAGTGAAGGCAGATACAGTCGAGCTTCTGGAATATGTCAATTTAAAGCACAAGAAACGTCGCAGCCAAGAAAGAAACTTATTAAAAAAGTTTGGCAATGATTTTCTGCGGGAATTGAATGTCGCCAAGACCATATGTGAGTTCATTATCTTATGCCTGATAATATTTTCTTGATATTGAATGTCGAGTATATTTTTTTACCATCTGTGAGTTAGGTATTTCATACTTTTATATTATTTTCTTGGGTGAGTTAATTATTTCTTGTCTGATAATTTTCTATTATTTTCTTGATTTTGAGTATCGAGTATCTTTTTTTTCTAGAATTTTCTTGGTTATGAAAATTTGAGTACCTTTTTACCACCTCTGAGTTTATTATTTCTTGTCTGATGATTTTCTATATTTTCTTGGTTTTGAATATCGAGTATTTTTTTTTTATCGAGTAATATTTTAACCATTTAATTTCATAATGACAGATTTTGAAGGAAACTTTTTCCATATGGGCGAGCCCGCCGATATGGCAGACACCGGAACGAGCCAACAGTTTAACGATAACAATCTTGTTCATACTCCATCGACGGCACCAAAAGTTAGTTAACAACGCCGGCAATAATGATCAAGAGATGAACGATGTCAATGATCAGTAGAGTGGAATTGCTATATTTGCTATATACGATGTCAAAAGTTAGTTAACAACGCCGGCACCAAAACTTTTAGTCGTGTTGTTATATTTGCTATGATTGTGTCTCGTTATTTATCGCTTTTGGTATATCATTTGTATTATATTGTTGAGTTGTAATTGTGTGCTCTACTCGTCGGTAACCACGAAGTTACAATTGAAGATTGGGAAATTGTCAAACGAGGTTCCGCATTTTTTATTGTGACGTTATATTTGTCGGTGTTTTCCCAACAGGAGAATCGGTTAAGATGGTTCGGACATGTGAGACAGAGGCCGATTGATGCACCGGTGCGGAGGCTTGAATAATGGGGAGCGCATAGGCTGGTGAGGGGTAGAGGAAGACCTAAACAGACATGGATAAGAGTGATTGAGAATGATATGAGGTTTCTTGGGATTGAAAAAGTTATGGCGTTGGGTAGAACGACGTGGAGGGAGAGAATTCGGGTGGTTGATTATGTTTGAGTTTTTTTTTTTTGCATATGATTATTACTATTTTTTATTTACTTTTTATTATTTATTTATTTTTGCATATCCATTATTACTTTTTTTTCTTTCGTAGTAAACTTTTCACCTATCACTTTTGCCTTTTCATAGGACTATTTTATTAGAGACGACTTGACGTTTTCAGAGATTGATTCATGTTGGCCGACCCCAAAGTATTTTCGGACTAAAGCTCTGATGTTCTGATGTTGTTGTTATATTTGCTATGATATTATATGCCAGTCAAGGTTGTTAAGTCGACAAGTCGAGCCCGAGTACCATGGAATTGACTGGTCGACAAGTCGGCCGACTAGTCGTAAAAAGTCGTAAATAGTAGACAATATCCTATTTAGAGTAATTATAATATATAATATAGGTACACATACTTCAATTTCATAGTTCAAATAAAAACTAGGGAAAACTGCATTTAATAGCAACATACTTTGCATCGGTTCCTATTTTTAGCAATCAGCTTTAACAATTACCAGTAATAGTAACGAACTATCCATTTCTTGTAAGATTAGAAACTTTTAACATTTACCTCTGTTAACTGGTGACGTGGCCGTTAATATAATTTTAAAATACATTTATATTCCACTCTGTATTATTTGTAGGGTCAGTTGGATCCCATTTATGGGTCTTCTTCACGATTTCAGAAAGGGAAATTTACCCATTTAGGGTTTATACCCATTCGAAGAAAAAAAAAAGGCGCATGAAATGTCTTCTTCATCTTCTGTAAATCGCAGCAACAATTCGAGGAAGAAAGATGGGTTGTGTGATTGTGACCCTCCGCTTAGAAGAGTTGAGCGTACATCCTGGACAAAGAAGAACCCAAACCGAAGATTATGGGTTGTCGTAAATATACAGTAAGTTTTCCCTTTTTGAGATTGATTGTTTAAGCGACTGAAAGTGTCTTCTTCATCTTCTATTTTATATTTCTATGTATGTAGGGACCTGAAAGTGAGCATTGTGAATCTTTTGTGGATCGATCCTCCTTTAAGCGACCCGGAGGTATAAGGAAGCAATGTACGAGCTTGGTTTAATTGGTCATGAAAGGGATGGGAAAGAAGAACTAATGAAGTCTCTAACTCATGAAAGGAATGAGAAAGAAGCAAATTGAAGCTTTAGTCAAGAAAAGATGCAAAAGGCAGTTCTTGGAAGCTTTAAAATCTCTAAATGAAGAAGTTGATGTATACAAATGGATCAATAAGCTGTATAAAAGATGTTTGGTGATATTGATATTTTTGGTATTTAGTTTTTGGATGTGTTAATTAGTATTTGTTGATTGATGTAATGTAATGGTTTGGATTTATTTTCAATATGAATGAGAATTGGTTTTTAGTATCTTCAGTATAATTTTCCCTTTAATGTCATAGGTTTTGTGATGTGTTCAATATAGGTTTTGTGTTCAATATACAGACCTGATTACTTTGTGTTCAATATAGATTTTGTGTTCAATATAATTGTGATGAATGAGACTATGAATCAGTATATTTGTAGTATAATTGTATGTTTCAAACTATGAATCAGTATAATCAGACTATGAATCAGTATAATCAGACTATGAATCAATATAGGTTTTTAGTATAATTGTATGTTTCAGACTATGAATCAGGTTTTGTGATGAATGTCAGTATAATTTTCCCTTCAATATAGGTTTTGTGTTCAATATAGGTTTTGTGATGAATGTCATTGAATGGCAAATCTGATTTATTCATTACAGAAACATAATGATAACTTTGTATATCTGATTCATATCATTGTGAAACATACATTGAGTGATAACATACAACATTGGCAAATCTGATTCATAGTCTGAAACAAACATCATTGAGTGATAACATACAACATTGGCAAATCTGATTCATACTCAGAAACATACATCATTGAGTGATAACATACACCATTGGCAAATCGATTCATAATCGAAACATACATCATTGAGTGATAACATACACCATTGGCAAATCGATTCATAATCGAAACATACATCATTGAGTGATAACATACACCATTGGCAAATCGATTCCTTCTCAAAACAAACATGGCAAAACCGATTCATTACTGAACAAGAGTTCTAAAAACAAACATGGCAAATCTGATTCATTACAGAAGCATGACTTCAACCCTTAACATGCCAGAAAGCTTATTCATCACAGAAACAAGAGTTCTAAAAACAAACATGGCAAATCTGATTCATTACAAATACAAGACTTCAACCCTTAACATGCCAGAAAGCTTATTCATCACAGAAACAAGAGTTCTAAAAACAAACATGGCAAATCTGATTCATTACAAATACAAGACTTCTAGAACCATTAACATGCCAAAAAGCTTCTTCATTACAGAAACAAGAGTTCCAGAACTAATAACATGCCAAAAAGCTTCTTCAACCCTGATTAGCATTTCTTCTCCCATCATTTATCCTTTTTCTTCTGGTGGCCGCTTAACTTTTGGTGGTGCTTCTTTTTTCATTAGTACAACTTCTTGAGTTATGACCTTCTTGAAGACAATTTTTGCATGTCATAACTATGCTGTTCTCTTCATTTGTCCCCTTGATCTCTTAGCATGACTCACATCCTCATTGGCATCCTTTCTTCTATTAAGTTTTGGTCGCCAGCATCCTTCTTGTAGGAGGTAAAGGGTTATCCAAGTTGACCTTTGGCCAGTCCCTCATACCATGCAGTGGCAGCAAGAAATGACTATATGTTTTTCAAACATTGCAGCTTTGTAGTAGTCAGTGACATAATCTTCTGGTAAGCATCTAATGTAGAAAATTACTGCCACAGCATGTGTACAAGGCAAACCAGTAACTTGCCACATCCTACATGAACATAACCTCTCTGCCTCATCAACTACAAATCCTTCTCTTCCTTTGCTCACCTCAAACTTAGGACCACCACTTGCAATAACTTTCCACTCTCTACAAAAAATATACAAAATAAATGTTTCTATAAGTCTCTACAAAAAAACATACAAAAAAAAATACATAATGATTCTACACTAATTTGATGACTGAAATTAAAAGAAATTACCTTTGCTCATCTTTTGCTTTTTCAAGCCTCTTCCTAATGTTTGGACATAATTCATCAGTCCATTTTGCATGTTTATTCCTCATACTTTCCAATCTTTCCATAAGTATAACCCTGATTGCTTCTAGCATTGTCAAAATAGGTTTTCTTCTAAGTTCACGAATAAGTGAGTTAAAGCACTCACTTATTCCATTCTCAACAAATTTCACAAGCAACATTAGTCGAAAAATGCTCGCACTGTGATGATGGGTCCCTTTGCTTCAAGTAGTTATATGCATCAATGTTTGCCTTCTTCAGCTCATCCATATTCTCTTCAAAGAGTGTAGGGTAACTTGACTTTGAAATTTTCCAAAAAAGGTTTCTAAACAAAACACCATTGAATCTTTTTCTGAAATTTGCATAAATGTGCCTAGCACATTGTCTGTGCTCTGCACTAGGCAACACTTGTTTAACAGATTCAATTAAACCCTGAGATGGACTTACACATATTAGTAGAATACAAGTAATAATAATAACAATCACATATAACCAAGTTAAATACCTTATGTTGATAAAAAAAATACCTTATGTTGGTCAGACATTAGAGTTGTACCAGCACCATTTCCCAAATGAAGGTCATCTCTTAAAAGGTCTATGAACCATTCCCAGTTTTCCTTATTCTCTACAAATACAACCCATGCAATGGGAATATATGGTTATTCCCATCTCTCCCTATTGCTGAAAGTAGCTCCCCCTTGCAAATTGTCTTCAAAAAGCACCCATCTAGACCAATAATCTTTCTACATCCATCAAGCCAACCATCTTTCAAACCCTTAAAACATACATAAAAGCCTTGGAAGTATAATTGCCCATCAGGATTACGTTCAACCTTAAGCTTAACGGTACTACGGGATTAGTTAATAAAATCTCTTTGCATAGTCTCTAAGTTTCTCATAATGTTTCCTAACCGATTCCTCATATTGAATCTTTGCATAATCTCTAGCCCTTGATGCTTGGTGGTGGTGATGGTACATTTATACTTTTTCAAGAAAGCGACTGCAAATCCTTCAAGTGTATCTTTGGATTTTGCCTTATTTTAGCCCCAAACTTTTCTGCAATCCATCTGTAATGTACTATGGAACATGACTGAAAGTTTCTTGTACACCTATGCTCATCTATTAATGATTTAACTTGAAATGAAGCTTCTCCTTTCTTCCAGGTAGCCCATAACCTAAATGGGCAATGACGTTTCTTAGTAACTTCATCCTTTTTACCACAAACAGCCAACACCTTGGCATGATCATTATGTTCAAACCTGATTTGATAACCATTGGCCAATGCATAATAAATCAAACAATCTTTTAGTTGCATAGGGCTTTCATACCTCTCTTTTATATAGGGTCTCATAACTTTCCAGTGAACCTTAGGGTTATGCCTGGGGCCATTTTGCTCATCATCTTCAAGTGACCCAAACTCATCCTCATTGTCAACATTTGACTCAACATTGTTAAGGCTATGCAAATAACCTGATAAATCAGTCAGGAACTCATCATGTTCTACCACCATAAACTCTACTCCCTCACTGTTTGCCTTATCCCTCTGATTCCCTTCACTATCAACAATCACATTTTGGGTCACTTTTGATTTTTCCTTAGCTTTCTGGTACAATATGGATGACTCAATTGTACAAGCATCTTTCTTCAACTTTTTTTGCCTAACCTCCAACACCTCATCCTCTCCATCAGATATGTGATCTAAAGAAGCAGCGTCTGATTCATCGTCTGTTATATCTACTTCAATATCTTCATCATTCTCATCACATTCATCACTAGAAGAAGAATTCTCAACATTCTCATTTTTCTCAACATTCTCATCATTTTCATCAATAAGATTCTTAGTTCCCATATCCACACTACCCTCCCCATTGATAACATTGACATTTTCATCCTCACCAATCCACTCACTAAGGTCATCAGTAAATTGGCTCATATAAACACATATTTTTCTTGGACTTTTAAACCCATGATTCATGAACAATTTAATATCCACATCACATTCAATTCTTCTAAGACCCCCATTTCGTATATCTTTACCAGGGACACAATAATAAACAGATTCACACTTACTTGAGTTGGTTAACAACATTAAATGATCTTTTAACTCAGAAAAACTGAGGTTGCTAAAATCTACATTTTCAAAGCTTTTATTGTTACCACCGGCATACCACAATGGATGCTTAAGGAACAATCCAGAGTGATAAATCTCAATTGAAATTCCCTTACAAACGGAAGATTCACCCATTTGCAAATAAATAACAAAAATAAAAAAATAAAAACCCTAAAATTGTACATTCAATGCAGACACAAGAACAGATAAAATGAGCCAGAAGAAGAAGCCTGAAAAAAACCCTAGAATTTTACCTTCCAATCGCCCGTGAAATCGCCTGTGAAGTCGCCGAACCTGTGAAATCGCCTTTCGCAGAGGTAGTTGAATCGTGGAGAGAGACAGTGGGAAATATGACATATCATCATCCAACTGACCCTACAAATAATACAGAGTGGAATATAAATGTATTTTAAAATTATATTAACGGCCACGTCACCAGTTAACAGAGGTTAAGGTTAAAAGTTTCTAATCTTACAAGAAATGGATAGTTCGTTACTATTACTGGTAATTGTTAAAGCTGATTGCTAAAAATAGGAACCGATGCAAAGTATGTTGCTATTAAATGCAGTTTTCCCTAAAAACTAATAGATAAAAAGTTCAAGTACCCAAAGTCAAAAATCTATAAGCAAATAAAAACATAATTAAATAGTCAAATCAACTAAACAAACACAATCATGCATCAAAGTATGGTTACATAGGACGGGGTTCGGTTCGAAACGAGGTACGGAAACGGATACGGGAAACTTTAACTTTGATGAACCGAGTACAAGGGAACGTACGGGTACGAAGGATAATATATTTATATTAGTTTTTTATCTAAATAATACTATATCAAATTAGTATTCAAAATTAATATGATAAATGTTTTTCAAATTACTATACTAATTCAGAATTAATATTTAAATATTTTCAAATTAATTTTATAATATTTTTTTAATATGAAGCAGAATCTATATAAAATTTGAAAGATAACTGCAAAAGATTTGTAAAACTTAAAATAATGTAGAACCATTTTTTTTAAATAATTTAAAGATTAAGTTTTATTTTTATATCATAAAATAATAAAAAAGTTAAAACTTTTCTTCCAGATCTACTTTTCTTTCGAGGCATTGACTCTTCTATCTACTTTTCTTTCGGTCCTTTCCTCCTCCTTTCCTCTTCTTCCTACGTTCTTCTCTTTTTCCTTCTCTCTTCTTTCTTCTTTTCCTCTCCTTATACACCTTTCTTCCTTCTTATACCGGAAAAGATGCCGGAATCACAGAACTCGTCGGAGTTAGCGATCTGGGACGCGACCCGTCGCGACTGTTCCGCGTTCTGGAACGGACGATCCAGATCGCAAAACGGGGGTCCGTTACGCGTTCCTTGTATCTGTGCCGACCGTCGGGGTGAGAAGAGGAGAACACTCGGGTCCGGGTCGGGTAGGGTCCGGGTATAACCCATGGACGACTATCACAGAAATCGATCATCGACTTTTTCAGGCATGTCGACTAGTCGTCGACGTGACAACCATGATGCCAGTTCTAAGTCCTGTATTTATGCTTAGCAATAGTCCGTAGCAACCGATGCCAGTCGTTCCATGGATGATTATTGGATATACTTTGTAGAACAATATATGTACCAGTTTTTCAAAACAAAAAAATCGCATTCCATGAACAAGATTTAATTTCAAGACTTGGGTAAGTTGTCATTGGAGTCGATGGATCTTCTCAGCAATCAATGCTTCAGTGCAAAGCTCACGGGAAAGCAAGGAAGTGGATACTTTGTTTCTATTATGTAGCTTCAGTATGTTTTAATGTATTTTTCACTAAAGAAACACAATCGACTCGAGCGTCATAGAACTCGTAGAGGATCCCACTTGCGGATAGACGAATGCTTGGGTCTTTGGAGAGGGAAGCTCCCATCATAGTTGAGACTAGACCAGCCTCATCAGGAAATTCTCCACGTCTTGCCCTCTCAAACACTCTGGACAGTACTTATGGTGAACACATCATCTCCAGCAATACCAAGCCGGCTGAGTGTCAAACTTGGGTTGTCATCTCTAAGCTCAGGGGCTTGGTAAGTTGGATTCCCCACGTAAGAACTACTATCAAGATCGCCATCTCTCTCATCAGAAAATATAGCCGCACCAAAATTTAAATTAGTAATATAATGTACTATATATGTTTCAAAAAGATTGTTCCGTTTTATTTTTAATGGTCAAAATTAATAAATCTTGCTACCTTAATTGGAATATATAACTAACATTTGAATCAAAATCATCATGTCAATATTGAATATTATATTAAATTGAAAATATTATTTGTTGATAAATTTTTCATCTAATATTATACTTTCTCTTTGATGAAAATATATCAACAAATAAAAACAGAGAAAATATAAATCATAAAAACTGATATTCATCGGCTTATATCTTAGATGAAAAATATATCAACAAATAAAAACAGAGAAAGTATAATATCAGTTGTAAAATATATCAACAAATAGTATTTTTAATATAATATAATATTGATATGATGATTTTGATTCAAACATTAGTTATATGTTCCGATTAAATTAGCAAAATTTATTAACTTTGACCATTGAAAATCAAATGGAACAATCTTTCTGAAACAGAGATAGTATATTATATTACTAATCTAAATTTTGGTACAGCTATATTTTTTTGATGAGAGAGATGGCGATCTTGATAGTAGTTCTTATGTGGGGAATCCAACTTAGCAAGCCGCTGAGCTTAGAGATGACAACCCAAGTTTGACTGAGAAAGTAGATATATTCTCAATCGGCTTGGTCTTGCTGGAGATGATGTGTTCACCAATAGCTACTGTCAGTGAGAAGTCCAAACTATTTGAGAGGGCAAGACGTGGAGAATTTCCTGATGAGACTGGTCCAGTCTCAATTATGATGGGAGCTTCCCTCTCCAAAGATCCAAGAACTCGTCTATCCGCAAGTGGGATCCACTCCGAGTTCTATGACGCTTGAGTCAATTGTGTTTCTTTAGTAGAAAATATATTAAAACATAGTGAAGCTACATAATAGAAACAAAGAATCCACGTTCTTGCTATTCCGTGAGCTTTGCATTGAAGCATTGCTTGCTGAGAAGATCCATCGACAAAAATGACAACTTCCCAAGTCTTGAAATTAAATCTTGTTCATGGTATGTGATTTTTCTGTTTTGAAGAGTACGTACATTGATTGCCCTATAAAATATATCTAATAATCATCCAGCGAACGACTAACATCGGTTGCAGCAGAAAAACACCCAAGGTCGGAGATACCTTAAGTCCTTAACTAGTACATGGTCAACAACCTCGAACTCAAGGGATCGACAACGGTTATCCACATACAATTTCTGTCGATTTTGAGTCGTTAACAAATGAATCCTGATCGAAACAGTCTTCTCACAGGCCGTTATCAACATATCGGGTCCCGTACAGAAAGATTCAGATAAGTCGTCCCAACACAAAGGAGACCTATAACGACGGCCATACAATGCCCTGTACAGTGCCATCTTGATCGAAGCATGCCAACTGTTTTTATAGGTGAATTCCACCTAAGCTAGTTGAGTTTCCCAATCATTCTTCCAATCGAGAGCACATGCCCTCAGCATATCTTCCAAAGTTTGGATAGTCCTCTCTGACCGAACATCAGGCTGAAGATGAAACACAATATTGAAGTTCAACTGCGTACCAAGCGTATGATGAACAACCTTCCAAAAGTGTGATACGAACCGTCCGTCACGATCCGATACAATACTTTCCGGAGTACCTTGCAATCTCACAATCTCTCGAATGAACTGGGCCAACCTCTCAGGGCCCCACATATCCTTAATCTCCAGGATGATTTGATCAATCGATCCACAATCACCCAAATCGTACTCATATTCTGATGACTCATCAGCAGACTCGTGATAAAATCAATCAAGATGTCCTCCCATTTCCACCTTGGAATGGGGAGCGGTTTCAGTATTCGCCGTTCGCTGATACTCTATCTTAATTTGACATATTTTTTTTATCAGGAAATATTAGTTGTTAGTAGTTAGTTTACCAAGCACCGTACACTCCTAGTTTCTTAATCAAGCCTCCTTATAACTCCATTTATAATTCGTTCCCAAAGGGAATCAAACCCATGTCTTCCACTAGGGGAGGTACCCGGTGGCCAGACTGGTCAGATCTTTTTTTATTTTTTTGCTCTATTGGTAGAGTACGTGCTGATAACGTGTTGTAGTAAAAGTAAACAAGACAAAAATTAGGACAGAAGAAGATGTATATTCTCATTCATATGGTCCCTTTAAATACGGAGAGATTACATATTCTGAAACATTCTAACAGGCCTAGCCCTATACTAGTTGGGAGAAGCCCAATAACCTGTACATTAAGGCACACACTGTGTATTTACTTTAACAAAAAATACTTAGTTAACAAAATTAAAGTGTCGGAGCAATAAAAACAGCTATAAATTATTCTGAAAAAAACATTAAAAAAAGAGACATAATAGAGAGGCGTGCCTAGGCGCACTGAAACCCAGGTGCGTGCCCGAGTGAGGTCGCCCGCCTTAGGGCTTAAAAGATGTGCCCTTTTATCTAAGCGCCTTGAGCCTGAGGCACGCCTTTAACAACTATGGCTCGAACTCCTAAGTCATTAATACAAGTGTAAGTTGTCAGTTCCCTGCGTATGTACATCAACTGTATCATGGTTCCATACTTTGGAAATTAATTGCCCGCGCCTTCGATATTTGCTTATGCAATTGTTGCCAATTAATAATATTATGAAATTGCATTTGTGTTACATTGATTGTTTCCGCACATGATTTTACACATCTTTGACGAAGATACGAAAATTGATTGCCTCTTCTTTCCGCGAAAATTTCAAATATATCGAGTGGCACTTTCAACTCAAGAACACTGCGAAACCTATTTCAAGTCTTTCGAAATCTACAAAAGGCCTTTTCGACGTCAAAGATATTCCATCAATAATAATCATCGTTATTACTACGTAGCACAAGCTAGCAAGAAAATACTACATAGAGTTTTTACAATGACAGTATTTGATGACTTGGTTGACCCATTAGCGATGTCCGTAGATAAACATGCATAAGCGAATGCCAGGGGTGCAAACAATTAATTTTCACAGTACGGAACCATGATACAACTGATGTATGTATGTAAGGGATCGAAAACAACTACGCTTGTAGCAATGACTTAGGAGTTCCGCTTAATGGTTAGTTAATGCATATACATTTTTTAATTATTATCTGCCACCACGAGTCTCCGATGGATGCTTCCTTTCAAATTTATTGCGACACTTGATCTTTTTTTTATGATGTGTCAATCATATGCCGCCAATTAACAATTTTGGATCTTTTGAGAACAAATGGAGCTTATAGCTGGGTCTGAAAGCTGATAAATTTTTTAGTAATAATATAATCTGTATCCGCTAATGTCCCGGTGGAGACTGTATGTTGTTATTATTTCATATGGCAAAGTCAAAGTTCTGCTACAATATATACAGGTGGTCAGTCAAATCTGTTTTGGCTGAACCATGGTAAGGAGATCATCTGCCTAGCGGCTAAATTGCAATTCTAGTCCCTTAACTCTTGGAGGCTGGCGATTTTCGTACTTTAATTTCTTGATGTGGTAAGTTTGCTCCTTGACGATTTTGCCTTTTTGACATTTTGATATTTAAAGGTATTTTGGAAATAATTGAAACTTTGAAATAACCATTTGGGACCAAAATTGCACAAACTTGGAACTTATTATTAATCAAAATTGCAAAAAATCAAGACATAAGGAATGAAATTACCTCCTTGCCTACTTACTGACTGGAATAGATAGCCCTTGCAATTATGCCTAGCCAAGCATACAGCTGGGTTGCACTGGACATGGCAGAAAGTGTTGGTGCGGCAGCGTCGGACTCGGATCAGACACGGATACGGCCCTGTCACGACTCGGACATGCGTACAACACGCACACGCCGTTTCCCACGTACTCTTTGGCTAGACACTTTTCTCGGACACATCTGGACACGGGCAAGGTCCAGGACACGGCGAGACACGCTCTTCCGAAATTCCGAAACCAAGCCTCACCCTCGCCCAGCGCTTTCAGCAGCGCCGCTCAGATGCTATGCAGCGCGGTTTCCGTCGAACCGTAACCTCTCCTGGCCCTACCGATGTAGATCCGCAATTTGCTGCAGTTCGCCGCACACGCACAAAAAAGAATCGGAGGCATGGAGAGGGAGAGGGGGAGGAGAGAGATGAAAATATCTTCTTATATATATACTTAAAATTCACTATCTAAATTTATTGCAAGACTAATTGTGCACAAAAAAAAAAGGTTCAAGCACCAAATTCACCGAGCATTCAATAATCATGCTCCACAACTCCACAGAATACAAACGATCATCTTAATAAAATATCAATTGTTCAGTTAGATCTAAAAATTAATGTGGAGTCCTAAAAAAAAAGACTTTTTAATTAGTGATGTTAAGTTTTAAAGAAAATCAAAAGACTTTTTAATTAATACATCTCACACACTCACGAGCCTATAAATAACAACCACATAGACCTGAGTTTACACCAATCTATGCTTTTCGAAACAATCCAAAAAAATAAAAAGGATCTCAGTGTTGCTTTCTTATATATCCCTAAAGAGATATAAAGATCTTTACAGATCTATACAAGTTGAAAGTCAACTCATCATCGATCTATAAGAGAAAACCGAAAAGATACCTACTCGAGACTTTTTTTTCTCAGGATCTTGAAGATGATAACGTGTTGATTCAATTTCACGGTCGTTCAACAAGAAAAGAGTTGGGAACCGATCTTATGAGTGACTGCAAAAGAGAAGATGTGGTGGGCGCTTTCAAGTTTGAGAAGGTTTGTGTGGTTGTGAAAGTGGCTACAAATGTTTGAGGGAGGCGTGTGTTTGTGAAAGATGGCCTAGGATTGTAAGGTGTGAGTATATTTAGGGTTAACAAATTGACTATGTATTTCGTTAGTGTCCTTGGGCTGGGTATAACACACTAAGGGCTTGTTTACTTTTTACTTAATCAGCTTAATTCTTAATCATCTTAATCGCTCAGCTATATTTTGCTGTTTAGTTTCAACTTAATGATCTTAATAATGTCTTTCTCATTAAACAATTTTTGGGGTGTCCGTACCATTAAGCCAGAAATACTTTCCAAATATACCAAAATTACTCTCTCTAATAATAAAAGAATTGACTATATATAGTATAAATTATCATATAATCTTAATTATAATTGGGCTGGGTATAACAAACTAAGGGCTTGTTTACTTTTTACTTAATCAGTTTAATGCTTAATCATCTTAATCGCTCAGCTATATTTTGCTGTTTACTTTCAACTTAATGATCTTAATAATGTCTTTTTCATTAAACAATTTTTGGGATGTCCTTACCATTAAGCCAGAAATACTTTCCAAATATACCAAATTTACCCTCTCTAATAATAAAAGAATTGACTATATATAGTATAAATTATCATATAATCTTAATTATAATTGAGTATATATAGTATAAATTTAATATATATTAATATTATATATTTAAAAGTCATAAAATATAAACTATTTATTGATAAAAAAATTAATATAACTATATATATTTAAATATAACTTAATATATTTATAAAAATATTGTCTGATTACTTAAATATACCTGAAAATTATAATATGATTTACGAATATATATTATAATATAAAATAAAATATATATTATGTTATATTAAATAAATTCAATTTTTTTATATAGACTATTAACAAAATTAATATAACTATATATATTTAAATATAACTTAATATATTTATAAAAATATTGTCGATTATTTAAATATACGAAAATTATAATATGATTTACGAATTTATATTATAATATAAATTAAAATATATATTATGTTATATTATATAAATTGATTTTTTTATATTGACTATTAAAAAAATTAATATAACTATATATATATTAAAATATAACTTAATATATTTATAAAAATATTATTTGATTATTTAAATATACCTAAAAATTATAATATAATTTATGAATATATATTATGATATAAATTAAAATATATATTATGTTATATTATATAAATTGATTTTTTTATATTGACTATTAAGAGAATTAATATAACTATATATATTAAAATATAACTTAATATATTTAAAAAATACTGTCTAATTATTTAAATATATCTTAAAATTATAATATGATATATGAATATATATTATAATAAAAATTAAAATATATATTATGTTATATTATTTAAATTGATTTTTTTATATTGACTACTAAAAAAATTAATATAACTATATATATTAAAATACAACTTAATGTATTTATAAAAATATTGTCTGATTATTTAAATATACCTGAAAATTATAATATGATTTATGAATATATATTATAATATAAATTAAAATATATATTATGTTATATTATTTAAATTGATTTTTTTATATTGACTATTAAACAAATTAATATAACTATATATATTAAAATATAACTTAATATATTTATAAAAATATTGTCTGATCATTTAAATATACCTGAAAATTATAATATGATTTATGAATATATATATATATATATATTAATATAAATTAAAATATATATTATGTCATATTATTTAAATTGATTATATAAACTAAAATGCTCAATTCGTCCTTTATCAAAAAGGACTTAATTCATATTGAGGGCTGAAATAGTCATTTCTGTCATTCAGATAGTTCATTCAGAAAAAAAAGAAACAACAAGACATTTTTTCAAATCAGACATATTAATCCACTGATACAGTTTAATCCATTCAGAGATTAATGGAAAAAAAGTAAACAGCCTCTAAGTGAGTTGGACTAGGTTGTGTTTGTGTTATTTTTGGGCTTGGACTGGGATGAGCCGAACAAACCAATATACGGACACTTAGTGATGATCGAAATTTTGGACTTAAATGGGTTTTTGGCAATTTTTTGTTAGTCAACATTTATTAATAGTAGATTAAAGGTTTAACCGGTTGAGAATGCTCAACTCATGTGTTAAGTACTTATTAACAATTTGTTGAACTTAACATTTGAAATGCTCTTATGGCCGAAAGACATATCAAATTTCATTAAAAAAAAAGACATATCAAATGTTCTTTTTTATTTTTATTTTTTTTATAATGAGCATATTTTTAAAGCTATATCACATTTCGACTAGAAATACCCGATAAAGTACATAAACCAATTATATAATTTAGTCTAATATGTTGCGAGTAATGAATTGAACTGTTGTGATTTATGAATTTAAACGTTTAATGACCAATGAATTATGAGTAAAAACATGTGATGATACAAGAAGTAAAAAAAGTCAGATATTGTATAATCGTTTTTACTTATCAAGATTATTAAACAAATGAACAAAAGTTTTGTATACATGAACACCATTGACATAAAGGTACTTCTTTCAACCATATCAACTTGCATCTCATTCTTTAAGAATCTACAAAAGTCAATTTATCCGAAATTATAGATTTGGTTTGGGCTTAATGAATATCCGAAACTTTTGTTGGCTGAAAGTAGGTTTATCCGAAATTTGTATACTGAAATGTTATATGTTTGCACCATTTAATCCTAATGCATTACTTCTCAAAACAGGCACTCAAGCACCTTTTGAAAACATGACAAGACCAGAGATACTGTTGAGACATGACAATATTCAAGTACACAAGAAGACTTGGCCGAATACGTTTAAACTGATTAGTTTGAGTCATGTTTAGTGATTGCAATAGATCTATTCATGTCTAATATAATTCATGCATTCAGACCCGTGCGAATTTAATCAGTCTCAACAATATAATTATCGCACGGGTCCGAATGCCTCGTGGGATAAAAGATGCAGCCTCCGCCTATTCTCCCGAGCTGTGTTTCCTAGACAAAATTTAGGGTTACACATTTTAGTATTAAATGAGTTGGGTGTGTATTAAAACTTGACTTGGGTTGAGTATACTGATGGGTTGGGTGTGTATTAAAACTTGATTGAGTTGGGGTGTACTAATGGACCGGATGTGTACTAAAACCTGACTTGGGTTGGGGTGGACTAATGGGCCACAGTTTAATGTTTGATATATATTTTTTAGATATATATTTATTTACATACAACATTACACTATTTTCATCATCTTTATTTCCCTCCGTGTTATCCTTCTCACTTGCTATGTATGCACTCATAATTCATCACTTGTGCATGGTAAAGATTATAGAATGATCACAACACAACTAGTGTTTATTGATTCTGTTGATAACGACCTATTAATGATATATCTATCGACTGTTAAAGACTCAGAGCATTGATTTATGACGTGTACAGTAAAATTCAAGCTCTACAGTTTGGTAGAGTACCTCTACCACCTTACATCTTTATGCTAGGTTTTAATATCTACGTGGGAACATGAGAAATTTAAAGAGCTCAATTTGAAAATCTTGCATGGTACGACTATAAGAAGGTAGTTTTGACTTTCAGGTTAAGTTAATTTTCCTTAACTACATATAGGTGATTTGAGGGTTCATACAGAATGTAATGTCAATATTCAATTTTGTCTGTTGTCCTTCGACATTCTGACCTTAACTAAATATAGGTGATTTGATGTATATTTATGCTCCTATCTACTGCAATAATTGGTGAACCAAATTGACTCTCGCAATCTCCGATTTTAGTGCTGGAGCCATGAAAAATTATAGTACTGGTCATGTTTTACTTTGTTGAGTTCCATATATTTGTAGGGTTGCTGGCTTAAACAAATATTTCATGATTTGACTAGCACACATGGTGGACAGATTTATGATTAAATGAGGGACTTAACATGAGTAGCGTTTAAAGATCAAATTTATGTCCTTGTTTTAGGCCATTAGATTTCATACAATTCATTAATACATGTTTGTCTTTTCTTTTTTGGGGATCAGGTAGCCTATTTAGCAACTGATAGCTTATTTCTATATTGGCCCATTTACATTCAGTTCCTTGATGAAAATATTGTGGGACTTCGACTGAATGCACTTGCCAAATCTCAACCCATTGAGGTAAATGACATGTTTCGATTAGTTTTTTGATGCAATCTTCTATTATCCAAATGCCAATCAGTATAGATCGGTCTGGTAAACATAGTGGTTATTGCAGACTGTTTGTATTGGAACTATGTAAAAATTTGACCAACATCAAAACTTCTTTTTACTGATTTTGTTATTTGATGACATCTTTTATAGAACACTTGCATCCTACATCAAACGATATCCTTGCTCAAATGCAAGGACAGAAGATTCATGGTCAACTCATTAATACATGTTTTTTCTTTGCGTGTTGTTGTTGGGTGGGAGGGGGGACAGGTATCCTATTTAGCAGCTGATGGCTTATTTCTAGGTTGATGCATTTATACTCGGTTCCTTGATGAAAGCACAGTGGGACTTCGACTGGATGCACTTGCAAAATCTCACCCTGTTGAGGTAAGTGACGTTCTGTTGAAATTTTTGATTATCCAAATGCGTATCTGAATAGATTTCTATCTCTTATTTGTTCTGACATCCGTACTCCCTTCTTGTCCTTTTGGATATTGGTGGTGAATGACATTCATCCTTAAAAAAAGGCAGTCCGGTGCACGAAGCGTCCTTTCAGGGCGAGGGTCCGGGAAGAGTCCCACCACAAAAGGTGTATAGGGGGCAAACCTTCCCGTGCCAGTTAAATTGGCAAGAGGCTGCTCCTATGACTTGAACCCGTGGGTACAGGTCACACAGCAACAGCTCTTACTGTTGCGCCAAGGCCCCCCTTCAAACTACTTGCAACAGAACTTCTCTTGGCTAATGCACAAGAAACAGAAAAGAATGAAGATTCTATGATACAACCTACTATACCACACTCTACAGGGGTGTATCTTTTTCTCGTGGATGTTTATTGAAAGTTATATTCTGTCTTTACAGTCCATTTGGTTTCACTTCCCAGGATGGGTTTTTAATCAGTACAATGATATAAGCAGAAATACTGGTAAGTGTAAGTCAGAAGGTGAGGTTCATTTTTGCGGGAGTTAATTTGTCTTTCCCCATTTATGGAAAATCAGTTGTCCTTGTTTTTGTGAGCTGATTTGTGTTAGCTTGTTTTAGGATGAATCGGCCCCGAAATTTGCAGGGCACGGCCGCACAAAGTGCAGCCCGCCTACCCTTGTGGTTAACTAAGGCTGTGAAGTGTAGAGTGGTTCTTTCACATTGGCATAAACTCAAATTTCTTCATCATCAGAAATAATACAAAAAAAAGTTCTTAATTTTAGAATAACAAATATTTCTTAATATCTTGGGCCATACGCAAAGTGCAGATGTTATTAAAGTCAAGTTCCGTTAGGCGTTAATTATTTTTATTTTCCCTGGAGATGTGCGCGTAGTCGACTTTATTATACTGTTGGAGATAAGATTCACGCAGACTCGAGGATGAATTTTTAATCATTTATTACGGGCTTTACTCAGGTTCTAATCAATTGTTAGTGGGTCAGGATTTTAGAGGTTCTAATCAATTGTTAGTGGGTTAGGATTTTAGAGCTTACACGCCTAGACTTATGTGCTGTGTCATATTGATAGTATTTGAAACGGGAATTTGGGATGAAGATGGCATGTCCAGTACCAACCCCATCTCCACCCATTGCCACCCAAGTCGCGCGCACATAACTTCAATCTATACCTCGAAGACCCCCTTCGTCCAAACTCGTCAAGACCAGAAGCTAGATAATTTTTTAAGATTTAATTTGAACCCTACTACAACCAGAATAATTCTCTTTGCAGGAAATTATGTCAATCAAAGAAGGGAATCACTTCTCTGAGAATAACAAAAAAATAGATTCTGCCAAATGGGGACAGTAGGAAAAAAGTATTGGCCACAAAAATGATCACATAGTTAACATGACAACCATGTGAAAAAAATGTGTTGCTTTATAATGGGTTTCAATCTAACGGAGGTTTACTATCTCTTCGTCATGTCCACAAAAAAAATCGGTGTAATCGAAACAAGCCGAACGTATGCTTATTGAACTTGTTTAAAAAAATTATTGAGCTCTCAAAATTGTATTTAAGCTTGGTTTGATTAATAATACAATCCCAGCGTCTGGAAGGGTGTTATTATACCAGCGCCTACGTGGCGCTGATGTGGCGTCTAGTAGGCGCTGATGTGGTATATTTTAATATAAAAAAATAGTAGGGGTGATACAAAAACACCCCTACTATCTACACCATGCTTTGTAGGGGTTGTACCGGATGCTGTATATGTAGTAAGGTTTTGATAGTAGGGGTGTTTTTGTATCACCCCTAAAAACTGAAAAAAAAAAATATTAAAAAAATGAACCCTAGAAACTGAAAATGAATCCTAAAAACTAAAATAAACTAAGAAAACTAAAAAAGCCCTAAACAATCTAAAAATAAATAAATAAATAAAAAATCCTGTAAAAAATATAAAACTAATGAATATTCATTGGAGGTCCATAATGCATCACGAATCCAGGCCCTAAATACATGCTAACGACTGGTGTATAATCACAAAAAAGCATAAAATTTGCAATGCATATTCATATGCAGATATGTAAATAAATATATATATGAAGTGCAAAAAATAATAATATTTGTTTCAATTTTTTGAAATAAATATGTAAATAAATGAAGTGAAAAGTTACTTGATCTGCTTCTGGAGAGTGTCGAGTGCTACTGAGAACGGTGTGGACGCTTTAAACGTGACGTCGACAACTGAAGATGGTTCTTCTGCGAAAGCCTGAAGAAAAGAAATACAATAATATATTTAAAGAATAATTAAAAAAAATCAAGAAGAGTTAAAGCTTAGGTAAAATTGGGTTCTCCACAATTACGATTAAAAAGGCAAGGGTTTTGATGTGAGTGATCGTGCCTGCGGAGATGAAGAGAGTAGAGTCACCAAGAGTAAGAGGACAGTCATCAAGCTCTTGGTAACCATTTTTTGGCTCTGTAATTTTGCTTGGCGATCGGAAAAACCGTGAGATTATGAGGCGAAGTGCGAGAGTGAAGATGGATTTCAGATTATCGAGTTACCTTTTACTCTGAAATTTTTCACACATAAATTAAGGAGACTTGAAAATTAATATAAACGAGTCATTCAGATCCGTGCGATGCACACAGGTTGCACCTGGTTGTTCATTGTGTAATGTTTGTATAAACATGCTACATAATGTTTAAGTAAATAGTTATGAAATAAGTTTAGTTATTAGTTGATTTAAAGGGATGTTAAACGCATACGACTCTATCAAAAAAAGGGTTAGAATAAAATGGCATTCTAAAAAAAACTCTTCATTGGAACACAAAACATGTTATTTCAAACGTTACGTTGCTACGACACGCAACTTAAGTGTTTTTTTTTCTATGCGTAATGTTTGTGTAAATTATTTAGTTGTAAATATTATGTTGAACTTTATAATTGATATATATATTAAGAGATTGAACAATACCGTAATACTTTCATTAAAATTACTGATAGTCATACTAAAATAACAAAAGATTTATAACAACCCAATATCGATACACATCTCAAACTCTTTAGCGCGCACACACACGGGCGCAGAGAGAGAGAGATCATATAAAAACGTGCTTGAGTTATAGTCCGCAATGGAACCCTACCAACTTAACTATGAGATGCGAGCTGTAAAATGGACCTGCAAGAGTTATTGCTCGAAAAAAATTACAAATGGAAAAAAAAGAAAACGAAAACCCTTGATTCTGTAAAACTGAATAAATCGTAGAGTTTCCATAAACTGTATATTCAATTGCGTTAATATGTATCGAATTGTATATACCTGCGTAACATTGTGGAGCTTGGCTATGGAAATTCAACAGAAAAGAGTGTAGAAATTTATTAATATCTCTCGAGAAGATGGCAAACAGGATACAAAAAGGGGAGAATATTTATTAAAAGGAAAAGAGTCGCCAGTCGATAATGAATTAATGGTTAAGAAAGAGAAAGCAACAGAGCTTTATGAAGATGAGAAGGCAAGAGAAAATGAATCCGAAGAGACGTGAATGGTTTTGTAAAATTGATGAGTTCCACATTAAATTTAAGGAGCAATTACACTTCTACAATAAATTAAGATACTCAATCTTTATATATTATACGAGTCAGTCCGACCCGTACGATGCACACGGGCTCGTTCTAATTGTTCGTAGCGTATTGCTCAGCACTAATTTTCGCTAATTTGTTGGTCAATATGTTCATCAATTGTGATTTTCTTATCACAAATACTCAAAATGATTTTATAAGTCGGATATTGTACATCATTACATTGATCATTTATTCAGTTATCTAAGTGTTCATAACGTAATTTGTGAGATGCACACGGGCTCGATCTAAATGTTCATAGCGTATTGTTCAGCACTAATTTTTGTCATTTTGATTATGGATATGAAAATTGTTGGTGCCTTTACTTCGTCACTTTTAATTGAGGTCGAGTCAAAAAACTCAAAATGATATTCAGACCCGTGCGATGCACACGGGCTGTATCTAAGTATTCATAGCGTAATATTTGGCACTAATTTTCGTCATATATAACTTGGGTTGACTCAGGACCCGATGCAACTATTTTGTTAAGTTTACAGCTGAGTTCTTCTTGTTATGTTTCTTTATTTTTTATATGTTTCTAGTCTAAGTTTTTAGACAATGAGCTTATAGTATAATGGGTTTAGACTCTATTGAACTCTTGCTTATGTCTTACATTTAATTTTTGTTATTATAATTTACAAATGGGTTCGAGCCCATTTAGCCCGTGCCCATTTAAGCCCTGCCTGTTCGGGGCCCAACCCGTTTAGACCGTGGCCTGTGCCTGCCCGCCCCGCCCGTTTTGTCACGTGTATATGTTGTGTACGTATTTAAATGACGTATAGCCGTATAAATACACAATATCAAAAAGATTATGTAGCGCTGACGTCACGGTCATAACATTGTGAAACATATAGATGCTAATTTAACATATTCAAACATACACAAAACTACATATCTTTTTTGCACAATAAGTATCCAAGTTAATACTCCGTACTATTTTACCCGTGAAATGTCACTTCAATTCTAAATAAGCAAATGGTGGAATTACCTCATCAAGTAAACAAATAGTATAATACTTTTGTCTTTACCATGTAGAAAAGTAAGTTATTTTACTATAACTATCATATTTTTCACAATATGGAGCAATATTTATTAAACACTTCTTTATTGATATTTATTTTTATTACGATTGTTATAGGTTAGTGATAAAACATTTTGATCGAAAAGTATTATAACTTTCACATCGTGAAAATTTGAATAAACAAAATACCACTCATTATACCAAATATTATCAAATTATGTATCCAAAAAATAAATATCGGATAACAATATTTGATAGTCCAATCATTGCTACCCCAGTCCATAACATTTTCGGATATAATTTGCAAGTCCAAAAAAAATTGCCACCCAAATATTAACATAGCCATTACAAATTGAATAATAATATCAATAATAGAACAATTACTATTACTTTTTATGCAACTATCAATGTTATGTGGTCTTTAAACAGATGCATACTCGTATAATATCTATATTATATTTTTGCCTACACCAAAAAGAGAATCCACAACCTCTTTTTACACGTATTATATTTTTGTCGTTCGAAGGAAAAGGGCTCTACTCCTCCGCACTGTCGTCTTCTTGCTTTTCTTTACCTGCAAGAAACACATATAGTAATATGTAAGAATTAACCAAAAAATAAAAACCTTTTGTAGATTTGTGTTTTGTTTTCAAATTGATATTTTTAAATTTTTCCACACCTGCAAATTTAACACCTCGTTAATTATTGTTAACTAATAAGTGCGGAAACAACCTTTATCGGATTAATCTGCACGTAAACTAACAGACCTTTCATATTTTTGTATTTGGAACTTGAAGTCATTCCCAGCACACATCAACCAAAATAGTAAATCATTATGGAGAGAGTATCTTGCATACCAAGTACTATAATATATGCAAACGATGAAAGCTTAAAGAAAAAGAAGGAAGATGATAAAACCTAAAAGCTACGTACGCTTGTCTATATTGAAGCTCCTTTTATATTGACATTCTATTATTTGTTTCTAAGTTGTAACTTATGGAAGCTAAAGAGACGTAACTTTAACTCCGTGATGGTTTGTATTCGCATGAACACTTCATATTCACCGTGATCGTTAATCTCCCTTGCTTTAATACTCTCACCTTGCAATGAATTCCGTGCATTAGGTATCTTGTACTCTATGCAGTCTTGAAGCTTAAACATTAATAAGAGTACTCAATCTTATATTAGGATAGATAGATATAGATATAGATTGATGATATAAATATTTTTTTTAAGTTGTGTGAGCAATAAAAATATTTTAAAAAAAAATATTTAAATTTTCGATTTAAGAAAAGATACAGCTCAAATTTTGTGGAATATCAAATTTAAGTCAATTGGATTAATATTGCATACTTGTTGAAGCATTAATTCTACGTTGGGTAATCCCACATTGAGTATAAAAAATTAATTGTTTGATTTGATTGTGTAAAAGTGGTAAATGTAAAATTTTTAAAATGACAAAAAAGGAGTAAGTGTAAAAGTTTGAGCGGAATGAGAGAGTAAAAAGATAGATGCAAATACTATGTTACGTACTCTACATGTCCCTAATTTTCCCCAACATTCTAATCAGGTGAATTTTAATTAGACTCCTCGTGTATAAATATGAATCCCGCGAATAAAAAGACGATACGTGTCATTCGGTACATATGTTGGGACCAATTTCGGAATGTGTAGCACAACTGCTTGGGAATAAGATATAATATTTGTAGACAAAGCTCCATAATTTCCAAGATTCTGGGCAGCTTGCAAATATGGGCTTTTTCACCGATGTGCCATCTTTTCAGAAATTATTTTCTGAAATACCACTTTTTTTAAATTTAGTACCAAAATGCCATCCTTTTACTTCTCTCTCCTCTATTAATAAAATTCCTCAATTTTTTTATCATTTTTATATTAGTTTTCTTATCTCTTTAATTAATTAACTTTCAAAATTAATTAACTTTCAAAATTAATTAACCAATTAATTTGTTATTTTATTATTAAATCAATTAATTTTTAAAACTAATTAGTGGGCTTGGACGTTTTTTTAAAACTAACTAACTAACTAACTAATTTTTTTTAACTTACTAATTTATTTGTTAGTTAACTAATTAATTCATTATGTAATTTCTTATTTGGAAAATAGATAATTAATTAAGTAACTAATAAATTAGGTTTTTAATATATTTAATTTTAATAGAATATTTAATTAATTATTTAGATTATTAATTATTTATTTACTTAAATGCCGTTAAACAAGTAATAATAACATAATAGAAGGAAAATAACTGAGGTTGATTACGATATTACAAATACAGATAGATAAGGGTACAAATACAAATTACTCAAATTTTTTACTCTTGTTGAGGAGCTCCAAAACGGTTAGGGCACATATTCTTGTTATGTCCCTCTTCCCGACACAGTCCACATCTCTTGCGATGGCCAGTCCTTTCCCTCTGATCCATTTCAGTACGAATACGGGTAGACTGCGGACGACCTTTTGGATCTCTTCGCATGGCTGGACTGTGACACAACTCAAGTCCAGTGTATTTTGGCCAGTACGATTCATGGGGCACTGCTTCAGACTTTTCTTTGTAAACATTGAAAACATATCGCACCGTGTATTGTTCTGGCATATACACTGCATAGTCATGGTGAATATGTGCACAAACAACGATAACATGTGAGCATGGGTAATGTAGTGCTTGGAATTCACCACAGTCACACCATCGTCGTTGCATGTCCACAATGAATGTCCCTGCAGGCTGGCCTTCTCGCTGTGGTCGTACCAACTCCTTAACTCTGAAAATACTTTGTACTCGATTTTGTATGTAAACTTCATGAGACCTTGACATTTGTAGTTGTTCCTCAACCTCTTTCATGACTTGGTCTGTGTATATCTTGCCAGTGGCCAGAATTGCTTGGGCCTCTCTCCCTCTATTGACAAATAGTGTTGTCATCCTGTAATAGGTTGACTGCACCAATGAAGTTATGGGAAGGCTGCGCGTTCCCTTTAATACGTTGTTGATTAAATATTCCGATTCTAGGGAATAATCTAAATAATTAATTAAATATTTTATTAAAATTAAATATATTAAAAACGAATTTATTAGTTATTTAATTAATTATCTATTTCTAATGAAATAGATAAGTAACTACTTAATTATTTATCTAATTAATTAATTAATTATCTATTTTCCAAATAAGAAATTACTTAATGAATTAATTAGTTAACTAACAAATAAATTAGTAAGTTAAAAAAAATTAGTTAGTTAGTTAGTTAGTTTTAAAAATTAATTTTAAAACTAATTAGTTTTAAAAAAAACGTCCAAGCCCACTAATTAGTTTTAAAAATTAATTGATTTAATAAGAAAATAACAAATTAGTTGGTTAATTAATTTTAAAAATTAATTAATTAAAGAGATAAGAAAACTAATATAAAAATGATAAAAATTGAGAAATTTTATTAATAGAGGAGAGCGAGTAAAAAAATGTCATTTTGATACTAAATTTAAAAAGAGTGGCATTTCAGAAAATAATTTCTGAAAAGATGGCACATGGGTGAAAAAGCCTGCAAATATGTGTTCAACGGTTTCGTCAGCATTATTGCACAATGGGTACTTTGTTGAATAATATTTCTTCTTGCAAGTAGGGATGTCAATGGGTAAGGTATGGGTATGTCTCCTTCATACCCTATTTTATTTGATTCGGATCAGATTCGGGTATTGGCCATAGGATAATCGGGTATCCAATGGGTATTCGGGTACCCGTATACCTTATATTTAAGAATGTAAATATTTTTTAATATATATACATATAATGTAATTAATAAATTCAATTTAGTATAGTAAATATTTAAAATATAATATTTTATATAATAATATATATAATATATAATATAATATAATCTTTATGTATAATATATAATAAAAATATATTTATATAATTCAAATGGGTACGCGAGTCGGGTAATCGGGTAATATACTATACTCATACCTACCCGTACCCGATCATAAAATTTTGGGTTCGGCCGATACCCGACCCGATTTCGAGTTTATCCGATGAGTAGGATCGGGTACGGATAAAGTTAGACATCCCTACTTGCAAGGTTGTCCATCGTAGTAAGCCTATTCCAAAGAAATCTCCAAGCCATTGAAGCTGCTTTGAGTGGTACTATTTTGTTCCAAACCAAGGGGAATTCAGCTCCATTGGTCATGTTCGGAAGTTGATATGGATGTCCTTCCGTGAGAATTTCGTAGGCCTTCTTCGTCTGGTAGCATCCGTTTGATGTGGCGTTCCAATTCCAGTTGTCCTCCATTCCCTGTTTTGATGTGCACCTATCGATCAGGGAGCAAAGATCATCAAGTAGCAACTTTTCATATTCAAAAAGACCCATCCTCCAACTCCATGCCCATCTCCAAACTACCTCAACCCACTCCCCCTTCTCTCGGACACCCCCGTTAAAGAGCCTTGGAAAAAGGCTCTTCAATGATCTCTCCCCCGCCCACAAACTTGACCAGAATTTCGACTCACTCCCATCACCCTTTTTCTTTTCTAAGTTACCCCAGAACCATCTCCCTTATCGAGATCGACTCGGTCAACGCTCAACTGAAGTAAGCTCGGCTCGAACTCGAGCTCGACTCGACATACTAACGAGTCAAGTCGAGCAACCCAATACTCGACTCGATAAACTCGTGAGATACTCGATATTTTATGTATAATTAGTTTAATAATATAATGTAAAAAAAACTATTATTACGTTGAATTAATTTGTTATCTTTCAATAATAAATATAATATAAGGGTAATATTTATTTATTTATTTTTCATATAAAATGCAAAATAGGGTGCTAGTTGTAATATCCGCAATTTCCATTTTTGATATTTTTTTTTTGGCGGAAGTCTATTTTAGCGATACTATTGTGACTGTTTCGTCATTCCGAGAATGATTAATTCTACACTTTTTGTCATCCGAGTTCATTTCGGTGTCGTTTTGTTGAGTTCCGTGTTCTTAGCGATTTCTCCACGTATGAGTTCGACTTTGTAAAATCACCATCAATTCTTGAAAACTTCAAAAGTTCTGAATCTTTTCAGTATTATAGAGCATCAAGTTAGCTTTCCAATGGTTCAAACGGTGAGTCAATCGGAGTCCAGACGAAGGAGTTATGGTCGAAATAGCTAAGACTACATAGTGAGCCTAGAGCGGCTGTACCGCTGGCCGCGGCCCTCTGCTGGCCGGGCCGCAGCACTAAACTGGCTGCTGCTCGAATTTTGGCCGCGGGCCGCGGCACACTAAGTCCGGGCCGCGGCACGCGAGTCAGATTAGCCATATTTCAGCGGGATTTTGGGAGAATGTTTCATTTTCCTCTCCTCTCTTCTTCTTCCTCTCGTTTTGGGCGATTTTGGGCGATTTGTCTTAGAGATATCATCCTCCTCAAGTTCTTGGTATGGATTAACAACATCAATTCGTGTTCTTCATCATTAATCCGAGGTATTTTCTTGATTCTCTAGAGTTGACCTTTTTGGGAGTTTTGTTCTTGATTTCGTTTTGCATCCAATTTTGATAAATCGATTGATGTTAGATGTTGTTATTAAACATGTTTTATGGATTGTATATCCATATCTTCGGTCCATTTCAACCCGAAGGATGATTTCGGTGTTTTTGGGGTGTAGTGAACATTTGATGTTCGACCAAATGTTCGAATGAGTTTTCCTTCAATAAGTTGTTGTAATCTCCGTTGTTTTTGGTCTTGATTCTCGTCGTAATCATATTTTTGTTGTTACTTCTGGAGGATTATATGTGCTCGAGGATTCCGAGTTGAATCCCGTTTGGTGATTGATAATTCGTGTGGTGTTATTCTCGTAGTATCTGCGGTGCTATCGTGTTCTTGATAGTGTTCGGGAGTTCAGGGCTGTTCGACCGCATCCCATACGTTGTCTCGTTGCGATCGTGGTTTCGAGGCAAGTATCTTGTTCATACATCTCTTGTTTTGTGGATATGATGATCGGTGATTGTCTTGGTGTGTTTGTTTGGTTGGTTGAAATGAACTTTCAAAAGACTCGGTTTAGCCTCGTTAAGGGTTCTCTTTCAAAACCGTGTGTATTTTGTGAATGTTGTAGTTGCGAATGGTTATATTAATCCTATGGATATGTTCGATGTTGGTATTGTAATTGATGATATATCTAAAAACTTATATTCCCTCATTTCGGTGCGTTGTGGTTTGACGTTTGCGTCGTGTTAAGTGTTTGTTGCCTCTGGGTGAATTGCTTGGATATCCTTGGTGTACTATGTTATGTGTGTATGTGTTTTGGCTTTTAACCACTCCAACAGGGTCTCGGTAGGTATCTATAGAGACGTGGATCGACGGTTAATTGCGATGTGTATGTGTTCTAGCTTTTAACCACTACGGGTTAGATCTGATTGGGTCTCGCTAGGAGTCTACAGAGACGTGGATTGACGGTTAATTGCGATGTGTATGTGTTCTGGCTTTTAACCATTATGGGTTAAATCCGACGGGGTCTCGGTAGGGGTCCACAGAGACGTGGATCGACGGTTAATTGCGATGAGTATGTGTTTTGCCTTTTTACAACTACGGGTTAGATCCGACGGGGTCTCGGTAGGGGTCCACAGAGGTGTGGATCAATGGTAAATGCTGGTGCACTTTTATAATGTGTTTTGGGTTATGTTTTGTTGATTTTATATCTGTCGAGGACACGTGACGTGGGCTTTGAACCCTGTGAATTGTTGTTGGTTATTTATTTGTGAAAGAAAATCTTTGGGCTGTGATCCTATTAGTTTTGGAAAGAGAAGGATTCGAAAATTCTAAATTGTTTTCCGTTAAAACTCCCGAGGGCATTTTAAACCATTTTACGAATTGTTCTCTTGATTTGTGATCTTTCGAATTTGGAAAGCTTTACTCAAACTCTTGCCTCGGGAAGTATTTTCGTTACGTTTGAATCTTTGAGGATTCCTGGTTATTGTTATTTTTGAACATGATTTGTATGACTCGTATTTTGCACTTTGTACTTGCATTAGCAAAATAGTGGAATTTTGCTAACCCCCAAGTAATCGGGGGGTGGATGTCTGTATTGCATTCAGGTTTTGGGGAGCATAACACAGAGTTGGTATGAAGGATGATGAAAGATGATCGATACTAATCACATGAGGGGCCGTACGTTGTTGTATTGGTTCAGTTGCACTTTATTTTTTCGCTGCAGTATTTTCCCCATTAAACGGGAGTATTTTGTATTTGACCCCTACGTGGGCATGTATTGAGATTGAATTGTACGTATTTATTGAAAGACCAAATCGGTCTACTGATTCATTTTAGCCTTAAAGGCATTGTTGGGATGTTCGATGTTGTTATCAGCTGGTAGATCCTTGAGAAAAGGTTTTACGGTGTGTAATATCCCTGAGCGGATTGGGGGTGTTGCATAAATGGTATCGGAGCCAGGTTATGGAAACCTAGGTTGTCGGGTTTACTGGTGTCTGTTGAGTTTTTGTCTCATCAGATTTTGCCTGACTGGGTCGTGTCGCGACGCGTCGTCTGAGTTTGTTGGTCGTGATTAATATCGTGGGGCGATCATCATCTTCGTGCGACCTGTGGATGTAGATCTCCCTTCTTTGTGATTGTGCCTCGTCTGATGCGAGTTACTGGTATGATTATGTGTTAAGCGATGGAATACTTATGTAGATTTTTTGCTCCGTGATATGTGTTTACTCGACTCTCATATTTTGTTTATATGAGGAGTGTTGTCGCTGTTTATGTCTTTTTGATTTTTGTTTTTATCCGTTGTTAATGATTTTCAAAATGATTTGCTTGTTTTGCAAGTATTTTTGGAAACCTTTGTGCTTAATATAGAATGGTGATGTAATTGTGTGTGCTTTGCTCACCTCGGGAGGGTCCGACGAGGCCTCGAGGGAATCTATGACTTCACTCTGGATTCACGCGTTTGATTTGCTAGCCAGCTCGGGAGGGTCCTTAGAGGACTCGAGTGGGACCAGTGGCTTCACCCCCGTCCTAGGCAAATTGATTATTGACTGTTTGTTTTCCGGAAAAGACATGCCTTGTTTTGATTTCGAAATGACTTGACACGTGTGCTATGATATGTGTAAACGAATGTTGTTATATGTGAGTTTTTGGGCATTCTAGCCTAATAGATTTTTGAAAACCTTGAGTATCATAGAGAATAAATTTCGAGATGTACTTTTAAATGGATTATATTTTCGAGGCGCCTACTAGCGCAACTATATGTTTCAAAATTCTTCTACTTTGAGGACCAAAATATTTTTAGATATTTTAGTAAGTTAGAAATGCATTTGCTTAGACCCGAAGGTCGAATATTTCTGAAAGTTTTTTTCACTTAAAAGAAAAGTGTCCTCATTTTTATCAAATGCAAGATGGTTTTTCAAGGTATCGATAACGATGTTTGTACTACTTTTTGAAAGGTGATACTCAAGATCAACCGGTGTTTCCAAATTGTTTTCAGAAAGGTGGTTTTCATTTTTAAAACCTATCATTCCTGTTTGCGGTCTGGGAATGTACATATGATGTTCGCATTGTCGTTAGAATGTTAGCTCCCGAGTATGATTGAATTGGTGGCGTGAACGTTGAGTCCTTTGCCACGCATTTGTTGTGTTAGCCCTCTGTGAGAGGTGAGATGTTGGTATTGAATGTTGTCGCTTTGTGGTGATTTACGTGTTTTCGCACCCATGCGAGCTGTTAGAATTTGAGTTTGTATGATTGTGTACATACGTGGTTGTTTCGTGATGTTTAGTAATTGTATGCTGGTTATCGTTCGGGCCGTTGTAATCGTCGAACGATGTCGTTGTTGTTGTGATTTTTGTATGTGTTGATATCTTATGCTAAGTTGGCATCTCCGGTATGTTGTTTTGTGATGTTATGTTTCATTGTATCTAGCATTTGTATATTCGGTATGCCGAGCAGAGGTGTTTCAACCGTGATGTGCCGGGGTCATGCACGTACAAATTGCCCTTCCTCGCCAGTAACGCGTTTCAAGTGCGGACTCGAGGGACACAGAATCCAGTTTTGCGAATTGGTTACTGAGACTTCCGGAGTTCGCGCTTCAGCATAGATATCAGGATCGGCTCTAAGAGGCCCATAGGAGATGTTTCTGTCAGTTGCTTTTTGTGTTGTTGCCTTGTTTCTATTGTCGTGAGTTGCGGGGACGATATTTCTTTTATAAGAGGTCGAATGTAATACCCGTATTGTTTTTGGACTTCTGCATTTTCTCTTTCTCAATTCTATCGACTCGCTCGTGTTCGTTGATACTTTTTGAACTTGTTTGGTATCTCGATTGCCATCGTTCGAACGGGTTGTGACCTTGTTTTGGATCAATCTGATTATCGTTGTGACTTTTCCGAGTTTGGTTCGATTCTTGTAAACCTTGTCCGAAATTAACGTTCTTTAGTTTATACAAGTTTTGTTTATATCTTTAGTTGAAATGTGAACTTCGGAGTCGTTGTTCGACCGTTGTTATTCGATCATTGTTGTTCGATCATTGTTGCTTAATCGTTGTTGTTCGATCGTTATTGTTCGATCATTGTTTTTCAATCGTGGTTGTCCGATTGTTGCTGTCTGCTCTCGTACTGCGAAGAATTGTCGTTCACCGTTAGTCAGCTGCTTTGAGTGTGGCTAGGTGGGTCACCGAGCCGTGCATTGCGAGACGGTAGCTGAGAGATTTGGGGATCGAGGTTGTGTCTCTACTTCGAAAGGACATGGAGATGCCTAGTGTGGTTTTTGAGGATTTCGGCGTAGTCCGAACTCTTTATGGTTGCACTTGTAGATCGTTTTGTGTTTATTTTCTGTTTTCTTAACTTTGCATGTTTTCTTATATTGGTACCTCTTTATTTGTGATTGTTCGGATAATTGACTCGATTGTACTATTTGTTTGATAACGCTTATCACTTGTTGGTTTTATTATGTTTCTTTCTGTAGCGTTGTGATGGTCGTCGTGGAGCGTGTTTTCACGTCGTATGTTTCTTTGTGTTGCTTGTAATGTTTTGCCGTTGGGCGTGAGTTTTCGGTTCTTGTGTATCTCGTAGAGTTTTCCTGGCGGGATATTGCTTCTCCCTACTTGTTTTAAGTTTCGGGACGAAACTTCTTTTAAGGAGGGTAGTATGTAATATCCGCAATTTTGATTTTCGGTAATTTTCTTTTTTTGGCGTAAGTCCATCTTAGCTACTCTATTGTGACCGTTTCGTCATTCCGAGAATGATTAATTCTACAATTTTTGTCATCCGAGTTTGTTTCGGTATCTTTTTGTTGAGTTTCGTGTTCTTAAGCGACTTTTCCACGTATGAGTTCGACTTTGTAAAATCACCATCAATTCTTGGAGATTCCAAAAATTCTGAATCTTTTAAGTATTATATAGTATCAAGTTAGCTTTCCAATAGTTCAAACGGTGAGTCAATCAGAGTCCGTACGAATGAGTTATGGTCGAAATAGCTAAGACTATATAGTGAGCCTGGCGTGGCTGTACCGCGGGCCGGGCCGCGGCACTAAACTGGCTGCTACTCGAATTTCAGCTTCGGGCCGTGGCACACTCAGTCCGGGCAGCGGCACGCTCATATTAGCCCTATTTCAGCGGGATTTTGGGAGAGGGTTTCATTTTCCTCTCCTCTCTTCTTCTCCCTCTCGTTTTGGGCGATTGTTTGGGCGATTTTGGGCACTTTGTCTTAGAGATATCATCCTCCTCAAGTACTTGGTGTGGATTAACAACATCAATTCGTGTTCTTCGTCATTAATCCGAGGTATTTTCTTGATTCTCTGGAGTTGACCTTTTTGGGGAGTTCTGTTCTTGATTTCATTTTCCATTGGATTTTGATAAATCGATTGGTGTTAGATGTTGTTATTAAGTATGTTTTATAGATTGTATATCTATATCTTCGGTCCATTTCAACCCGAAGGATGATTTCGGTGTTCTTGGGGTGTAGTGAACATTTGATGTTCGATCAAATGTTCGAATGAGTTTTCCATCAATAGTTTGTTGTAATCTCCGTTGTTTTTGGTCTTGATCCTCGTCACAATCATGTTTTTTTTGTTCCTTACGGAGGATTATAGGTGCTCGAGGATTCCGAGTTGAATCTCGTTTGGTGATTAATAATTCATGTGGTGTTATTATCGTAGTATTCGCGGTGTTATCGTGTTCTTGATAGTGTTCGGGAGTTCGGGGTTGTTCGACCGCATCCCATCCGTTGTCTCGTTGCGATCGTGGTGTCGAGGCAAGTATCTTGTTCATACATCTCTTGTTTTGTGGATATGATGATCAGTGATTGTCTTGGTGTGTTTGTTTGATTGGTTGAAATGAACTTTCAAAAGTTTCGGTTTAGCCTCGTTAAGGGTTCTCTTTCAAAACCGTGTGTGTTTTGTGAATGGTTATATGAATCCTATGGATATGTTCGATGTTGGTATTGTGATTGATGATATATCTATAAACTTATATTTCTCTCATTTCGGTGCGTTGTGGTTTGATGTTTGCGTCCTGCTAAGTGTTTGTTGCCTCTGGGTGAATTGCTTGGATATCCTTGGTGTACTATGTTATGTGTGTATGTGTTCTGGCTTTTAACTACTACGGGTTAGATCCGACGGGGTCTCGGTAGGGGTCCATAGAGACGTAAATCGATGGTTAATTTCGATGTGTATGTGTTCTAGCTTTTAACCACTACGGGTTAGATCCGACAGGGTCTCGGTAGGGGTCCACAGAGACGTGGATTGACCATTAATTGCGATGTGTATGTGTTCTGACTTTTAACCACTACAGGTTAGATCCGACGGGGTCTGGGTAGGGATCCACAGAGACGTGGATCGACGGTTAATTGCGATGTGTATGTGTTTTGCCTTTTTTACCACTACGGGTTAGATCCGACGGGGTCTCGATAGCGGTCCACAGAGGCGTGGATCAACGGTAAATGCTGGTGCACTTCTATAATGTGTTTTGGGTTATATTTTGTTGATTTTATGTCCGTCAAGGACATGTGATATGGGCTTTGAACCCTGTGAATTGTTGTTGGTTTTTTATTTGTGAAAGCAAATCTTTGGGTTGTGACCCTATTAGTTTTGGAAAGAGAAGGATTCGAAAAACCTAAATTGTTTTCCGCTAAAACTCCCGAGGGCATTTTGAACCGTTTTACGAATTGTTCTTTTGATTTGTGATCTTTCGAATTTGGAAAGCTTTACTCAAACTCTTGCCTCGGGAAGTATTTTCGTTACGTTTGAATCTTTGAGGTTTCCTGGTTATTGTTATTCTTGAACATGATTTGTATGACTCGTATTTTGCACTTTGTACTTACACTAGCAAAATAGTAGAATTTTGCTAACCCCCGAGTAATCGGGGGGTGGATGTCTGTATTGCATTCAGGTTTTGGGGAGTATAACACAAGGTTGGCATAAAGGATGATGAAAGATGATCGATACTAATCACATGAGGGCTCGTACGTTGTTGTATTGGTTCAGTTGCACTTTATTTTTTCGCTGCAGTATTTTTCCCATTGTACGGGAGTATTTTGTATTTGACCCCTGCGTGGGCATGTATTGAGATTGAATTGTACGTATTTATTGAAAGACCAAATCGGTCTACTGAGTCATTTTATCCTTAAAAGCATTTTTGGGATATTCGATGTTGTTATCAGCCTGGTAGATACTTGAGGAAAGATTCTACGGCGTGTAATATCCCTGAGCGGATTGGAGGTGTTACAGTAGTGGGTTCATCCCACATCATTTGCTTAGAAATATAGGGGTTGAGAGTGGAGTTACAAAAGAGGAGGTGGGACCATGCGAGAAAAAGTGAAAATAGCTCATCCCACATCGCTTGGTTACAAAATATGGGGAGTGAGAGAAGATTTATAAAAGGGAATATAGGTGCAAGTTTTGAAACCATATTTAGCTTGACCATAGTCAAAGCTTGAGCCTTATTTGAGTTTTAGCTTAATCATGGTTCGAGCTTGATTTAAGCTTCAAACGAATTTGAGTTGAGTTCAAGCATGAGAATAGGCAATCGAATTCAATGATTCGAGCTTGGAACGAGCTTGTGTTCGAGCTTGAAACGAGTTCGAGTTCGAACTTGGGGAATTGGTTGTCGAGTCGAGTTCGAGTTTGGATTTTCACTACTCGCGAGCTTTTGAGTCGAGTTCGAGCTTGAGATTTTTTTTCGAGTTCGAGTCGAGTATATTGATACTTGAGCTCGACTCGCATTATTTACACCCCTAATTAGGATTACTATCAATTTTTCCTCGCAAAGATGTAAAAGTAAACATGTTGTTGTAAGATCTTATATTTTTTATAAAGTGGTTACTAATTGGAGTTTTCCCACTTAAAAGATCTACCAACAATTGTGGTGGTATTTTCAGCTTTGGAAGCTCAATTTTTTAAACTGGTATGGAAGATCGTGAATTTTTTAAAGATCTCATATTTACCCACTTGTGTAGATTGCAATTGGTATGAAAGATGATGATGATACTATTGTTGTAATACCTCTTTCAACATATGTAGTTTTATTTGTTCCTAAACTCAATTCACCTAAAAGAATAATGGGAAAAAAGTACACACATATTTAGCTAATAATATTCCTTACTAAAGTTAAAGATAATTGAGCTACATAAAAAATACTTCATTTGTTACCTCGTAACTTTCTTCCACCTTTTCTTTTCCATTTATTTTTGCGTATATTTCTTGCCTCTCTTACTTTAAATTAATCCATTTTGCTCTAAATATATTATAGAATGCAATATAAAATGCTGTTAAGTTAGTATATTAAAATACAATATTATAAATTAGGGACATGTCGATACATTACCTAATTATACATTCAAAATATAAAATTTTTTAATGAATAAACTAAGCATATACTTTTAGGTATTGCACCTATAAATATCAAATTATATCATCATATTTATTTTAAAATATTTTATAGTATTAATTTTTAAATTTTTTAATATAATCAGTAAGTTTTTTATGTAATATTTTTTATATACCAACTAAAATTAAATTCATATATATTTATAATTTATAATTTTTATTGGGCCATGATTTATTTTATTTAAATTGTACTGTGCCTAATTTATTTATTCACTTTCGTATGGCCCAAAAGCCCTTATAATCTACTGCAGAATTTAATAAAAAACCAAATTAATATGCTGAACCTACGGCACGTGTGTAGCTCTTGATGAGTTAACGTGTATCTCTAGAAAACCCTAGGGTCGCCGCCGCCCACCTCTTATACCCTCCCCTCCGCCCCCCAATATTTTCCCTACCCTTTTAATTTGAGCGGTCGACTCTCTATCCCTCACCACGTGTGTGACTCTTGAAAACTCTATGAGACACTCGTCCCTCTACTCGAGTCATCGCCCACTTCCTTATATGAACTATGAAGTCCAGACTCTTTCCTTCCCCCTTTAACACATGAGAGTCTATAGAACCCTAGATGAGAGTGAGACACTCATGTTTCTACTCCAACTGCTGCTCAGCTCCGATATATTGATAATTTTATTATGTTTTTAATTCCTTTACATCTATACGGATATATGAAGACGTAATATCTTCGTATGTGGAGATGATTTTGACAGAAAAGGGTTTGATTCATCATTTTGTCCCGATTATTTCGGTTGGTAAATAGCTGAAAATGAATTCCCGACTTAGTCTGTCAATTTTTTCGAATACCTTTAGAATTTCGATCGTCTTTACATAAATTAATAAGTGATATCATTGTATCTGAAGAATAAAAAGAAAAATATTCGTAGTTTTCAGCTGAGTAATAGCTTTAAACTATGATTATATTTTTTTTCCGATAAATGTTTATTTATGATTAATATATGAGTTTATATTATTTTATGTATCTAATCATGTAGATCTAAAAATCTATATTTTCTATAATTTTATTTATGTGTGATTTCACTGTACATGAAAAAGAAAACAAAATTATTCTTAGTTTTTAACTAAGTAATAGCTTCAAACTATGAATACCTTACTCTTCGGACATATTTATGTATTCCATACTTAATATGTGAATTTATATTATTTTATATACATAAATAATGTAGATCTAATTATTTATGATTCCTCTAATTTTAAATATACATCGTATATCTAAAATTCAAACAAATATATGGTTACATGCTTGGGATAATTGAAACATGGCAGATAATGGAAACAATTAGATAAATGAAATAGGGCACGTAATATAGAAACTATGGTTCATGCTGCGGCAATTGAACGGTATCGTTTCTTGCCTTGGTTTCATTGATAATAGAAACTATGCCTTGTAGATCTAATTATTTATGATTTTTATTAATATTGTTTCATATTAATTTGTGGCTTCAGCTTCAGTTATGAGGATCTGGTTGTTTATTTAGATATATGTCTTCAAGGCATGACAAAGAATATGGAGACTGCTTTGGAACTCATAGCTGAAGCCGTTTAACATACTGTTTTAAATTAATTGATAACAAATATAAGAAGAATCTTCGATAGGTCTCTTTCTTTTCCATTTAAATGAATATATGAAGGATTGATTCATTTTCTTACCCGATTATTTCAGTTGATAAAAAGATAAAAATGAATAATATTCAGTCACGTTTACAAATACTTGTATGCCACTCTAATGCAAAAAGAAAAAGAAAAAGATTCATAGTTTTCAGCTGAGTAATAGCACCAAACCGTGAGATCAATTTTCTTCCGATATAGATCTATTAATCTGTCATTTACTTCTACTGTTCTAAGTTACTTAGAACTAAAGTACCTGCAAAATCTTAGATGCATTGATAAGTTTTTCATTCGACCGTATAATAGTTAATATTTTTTGTGCATATTTTTGACATGAGATGTATAAATCGAGTAGATACAATTTATATCAATAAATTTGATGAAATGTAATTTTTTAAAACTTAATATATTTTGAAATATCTTTATTTCTTTATACTGTTCAATTTACTGTGTATATTGAATATAGTACAAAACTCTAAATTATATAATTTAGTTTCATCAGATATAGTTATCTCAATTTAAATGCATAGTCTATTCCGATAACTACGACTTAGTTATATCGGTTAAGCTATGCCATTCAAAAATATATTGGATGAAACTATAATTTAGTTATATCAATAGATCTGATGAAATTTATAGTTTTTAAACTTTAAAATAATTATATCGGAATTTTATGAACATTTAAATTTTATACGAAACTCTTCAACTCAGTAAAATTTACATGACATGTAACTCACTCGTTGAATCTGATGAAACTTACATCGATTTTGCCCCGATTATATCTGTTGATATCCTCGTCAATGCTCTGGAATTTCTTTGAGTAGGATTCGTTTCATCTCCATCCTTGCTGCCTCTGGTCTGTGAAGTATTACAGTACACATAACATCCAATTAAGGTAGCCAAATATTCAGATATTCAAACTTGTAGCAAATTCTTCTTTTTTTCTAAATTGTGCGAATATCAGTTTTGAAACGAAAAGAATATTATATGCATTGAAATTAAAATACTAACATAAACAAACGAACCTTTAAAGCGAATCTGTCTTTAAAATGAACCTTTAATATATCGTTTTGTTTAAACAACTCTATGGAAAACGTAATGACTATAAACCATTTCAATTATACAAAATGAAAGTTAAAAATGTCAGTTCTTCAATTAACTGATCACATAGTAGTGGAAATATTTAGTTTGACCTAGTCAACTATAGTTAATATTCAGTTTTATTTTTCACGGTAACCTGAAATAATTTTTTTAAGGGTGGCAAAATAAAAAAAAAAAAAGGCTTTTAAGGTAAGTGAAATGATAGAGAGGAGAACCCCATATTTCAATAATTTGAATCTGAATTTTATCACGGTATTTACTGTATTGCTTAACTAAAACATTAGATTTTGAAAATTACAAATGAATTAAGAAATATTAGATTTTGATAATTAGAAATGTATAATATATTTTTCAAAATATCACTTTTATTTTTAAACTATGTATTTGGTATAATATACTGGTTTAACTATCTCGTTTTTAAAATATAATATATTTGGCAGAATAGTACTTTTATTTTTATATTGTTGACTTTTAGCTTCTGAGAATAAAATTATAACAATTATGCTTACTTGATTTTTGGTATGCAACAATTATGATTTGAATTTCCTTCTAGATTGATGTATATTGATGCTTGGCATACATAAACAATATACCAGATATAATAACTGATTGTTACAACATGATTTGCATTGCCTTCTAGATTCTAGTGTATATTTAATTGGCATATATAAACAAAAATAATAAGAAATAATGACATTTACAATAAACAGTAACTAAAGTCTCCTGGAATTATAAGAAATCGAAAAAAATTAAAATTAATATAAAACAACTTATTAGATGAAACATACATAAGTTTAGTCTAAAGCTACTATTAAGCTAACATACTTTTGAAAATGAAATAAATTCTGCAATAATGCAAATGAGATTATCTTTTTTTTATTTCTCTTTCTTAACACACTTCTTCCTTCTCTTTTCAAATCCGCCGTCCGATGCACCTTTCGTATTTAATTTTTTTTCTCGTAGTTCTTCAAGTTCTTTATCAACAGCTTTGTTGCTATTTTCACTCGAATTGAGGATCATGTTTCCATTGTCTCCAATTTCTTCATCATGGCATAACAACCTCACTTCCTAAAAAAATACATAAACATCATAAATAAAAATAATTATAAATATTTAATATAAAAAATTACTATACTAACCCTTTTCCGAACGTAGTTCTCATTGTAAACAGATAAAATCTTTTCATCGGTAGTAAGCCTGGTCACATTATAGATCACAGAGTCGCGGCACTGATCCGTCTCTCTAACTTGCACCTTAAAAAAGCCTAACACGATCAGTCAAGGCCTCTTCAATCTCCTTTGGAACAAAATTGAATGACTCCGACTGTATTCAAACCAAAAATATTATTGTAAGTTCCATAAAATGTTTTTTTTTTTTTTTTTTATAAATTTGTAAAATACAACGCACATTAGATTTCGTGACATCTGTTGTTGTTTTTCCTATCAACTCATAGCATTCTTTATCCCACAACATTGTTGTTACCCAAAATATTATCCGGAGATGATATTGCTGGAATGGTCGAGTAACAAACAAATGCGAGAGCACGTCCGTGGGAAAGTAAATAACACAAGATTTGCCGGGATTGTTAGTCCCGGGCTTGAATGCTCTCGCGAGATATTATTAATACAAATACTTTGGAGTACAAATATTAATGTTAGAGTACAATTATAATGAGTGTAAAGACCCTAGTTATCTTAGCTATCGAGCGTGAAGATTGCCGGAAGAACCAGATATGATGCTCTGTGAGTTCTTGTAACAACGATAGAGTGCTGCGACGACTGTGAGAAATCGACGGTCTCTCACAGTATATATTAGCTGAATGTCTGAGCTCCTGGACTTGCGAATCTCTTCGAATCTGAACTATAGAGAGATCTTGCCTCTGCCGACCGTCTTTTGATTGAGAGGTGCTGAGAGAGAAATCCTAAACGGGTTCAAGAGAGAAGCCGAGAGTCTGAGTCTTTTGTGAACGTATTGTCAATGCCTGAACGTTTTTCCGAGTGGAAAGTCTGAACCTTTCTTCAGTTGCTGGGGGTTCCTTATTTATAGGACTAGGAGTTGTTGGGCGATCGCCTCTGCTGTATTATAATAAGCGGGCGATCGTCTTTAGCACATGGGTTGGTCTCCTTAAAGTCCGCAAAAGTTGCTGGCTATCAGAAATGCGAACCAATGAGAGGCTAACACGCGTCTATGTCGCTGTCCTCGGAGGCCCTACTTAGGACCTTTTGGCGGGTTTGTCGGTAGGTGAGGCCGTCCTTGTCACTGACAGCTGCTGATGGGCTGGAGTCAACGATCCATGTTACACAACGCCTTTCGCGGATCTGCACATGGGTGCTTGCTTCGTGATCCAGTCTTCGCAGACTTTGACGGACGAAGGCCTTGTTCGTGGCACAGGGCGGTCGTCCTAGGTCGGGCACCAGATTCGATCGCTAGGTCCCAAATGGCGATCGCCTTGGGAGTCGATCGCTAGATACTCAAAGGTGGTCTGTTACCTTCGTTCTGACAAGGTCGCCGTAGCTCATTTGGTCATGAACTCGGCCGCCCGGCCCTTATACCGATCGCCGTCGAGGCGTATAAATCGCCGCACAACAATTGCCCCCCAGCTCGCTCCGATGTCGGAGACGTGGGGTGATGTGGTTCTGCTGGCGATCGCTTAACTTAGACGAGTGACTTAGCATTTTCCGGCGGTGACGATCGTCTTTGAGCGGATTGGTTTTGAATTTGGACGACCTGGTCGGTCGCTGAAATGAGCGGGATATGAAAGTGGTTGCAGAAAAGTCTACGGGTCACGTGTCGGGTTCCTGTTGGGGGAGACCGATGGTTAGGCATGACTTCTCGTCTGGCGTGTCCTTGAAACGACGCGTACGCGGGTTTCAAGGGAGGAATTAATTGCGACGGTTGCACTTCGGCCCCCGAGATTCTCCTTATTTGCACGGAAGCCCCTGCCTTATCCTATAAAAAGGGGCTGGGCTGCAGTGTTAAGAACCTTATGCGATTTCACCGGAGAAGAAAATAGTCGAAAATTTTCTGAAGCTTTTGCCTGCCGATCGTCGATCGACTCAACCGTTCGGTAAGAAACACTCATTTTCTCCTTTTCTTTTTTGAGAATGTCTGGGGTACCTCCATCATCTGGAATGGACATCGCCTCTTCCGCCGGGACTTCGACTGTCCGGGGAGGCTCCTCCGCGGAATTCCATGCGGAGACGGCTGCTGAGGCTATCCGCGCCAGTATTGATCCCGCGGAAGTCGAGGCATTGTTCAACGAGGCCGATGCTGCCAGGGAGCCGGCGGCTGAGCAGAAACGTTTGCTGGCGGAGAAGGATTTGGTAGTGAGGGCATATTGGGAGCAGCATAGCGCCTTTGGCCAAGCCTATTTGGCCTTCGCAGAAATCATGGAGAGGTTGGTCGGTCCGTGCCCCAAGTTCGGTTATCGGGAGTACTCGATCGCCCATCCCTATCAGTCGGCGAAGCTGTCGATGTTTCGGGCCGCGCAGCGCTCTTAGTGGTCCCTCGGCCAGATCAGGAGCTCAGCGACCAGGAAGGACCTGGCCGTCTGGAGGGCGAGGTACGATATACCTTCAGATGTGGATCTTTTCACGCCGGCCGAGAACGAGCGAGCTGACCAACCTCCGGAGGGTATGGTCGCCGTGAATGAGGCGATTATAGAGGCCGGTCTGCGGTTCCCTCTGTCGTTTGTCGTCTCCCATTTGTTGGCCGCTTGGAACGTGGCGTCGCTTCAGCTAACACCGAACGCCTGGCTTCAGATCGTCTGTGCCCTCACCTTGTTCGGCGGTCACCGACTGTACCGCCATCCCTCGCCATCGGAGATGAACCACTTATTCAAGATGACGATTCAGAAGGGGTCTGTCGGCGACTATCATATCCAAGGCCGTTCCGGTCGGGTGATCCTTGGGGTTCCGAACAAGGTGCGGGGCGATCCGGCGAAATAGTTCTGGGTCGGCGGTGCATGGAAGGCATCAGCGAGCGATAATCCCACGGGCGAGCTGGATATTCCCACTAGCTTTCGGGAGAGGAATCCGGGTAAGGGATCTGACTCTCCCTTTGTTCGGATATGTACTGAACTGATCTAATTTGGTCTTCCTTTTGCAGGTTTCCATATTCCGGTGGCTGACAAGCTACCTTTCGATTTTTTGGTCGTCTGGGAACGGATACGCAGTCTTCCGGACGATGATTTAGACGCTCGCCGGATTAACAAAGAGAGTCGTTGGCTGTCTTCTCGGCTATTCCGTTTCCCGCGACACCTTTCCGTCCTAGGTGTGAATTTCTACGATCTCCTTTTGCTTGGCGATCATCCTGTTTGAAGAAGGTGTTTAACCATTGTTTGATCATTACTTATTGTAGAGGTCCGCTTCCCTCGCTTCTTGGAGCCTCCGCCGGAGATTGCCATGTTGAACCCCGGAGTTTTGAGTCGCCTGCGCCAGAAGAGGTCGAGTAGAGTTCCTACGGTGGTGCTACCTCTTATTCCGGAGGTGAGGCCTCATGTAGAGACGGTCGCAGTGAAGGAAAAGGTTGGGGGAACCTCCAGTCTCTGCCCCTGCTGGTGAGGTGCCGATCGCCGCGCCTCCGCTCTATGTGGTCCCCTTGGACGATGAGCCTACGCCTTCGTCGGCTTTCCTGCAGGCCATGGCGATTGTCGAGACCGAGACCCCTTACGGGAAACCGTACTTCGGTCGTGACCACGAGAAAGCCGAGAGGTAAACTTCGTTTTGTTTTGCTGAGTTTTGTCACTTGCGTAGGAGATGTGCTAACTCTTCTGTTCTTGATGCAGGATCCGCAACACTAACCCTGCATGCCCGCCGCTGGTATTGGATTTCCTCGCGGGCCGATCTCCTCGCGAGGCCTGTGATGTCCCGCAATACATCAACCCGGATGTTTCTGCTTTGCCGAAGGCCTGGACGACCGACTTGGATGCGATCGCCCGCCAGCGATCCGGGAACACGATGCAGGCTGCTTTCGCTCTCACCCTTCAGGCGGCGACGATGGCTGCCCAGGCTGTGAAGGAGTTCGAAGGGCGTCTTTCTACTTCTCGTATTCAGGCGGACCTCGAGGCAGCTCGGAAACAGAACTCCGAGTTTGTCGACAGGATCGTGGCTATGGAGAAGGACTCTTTAGATGCGGCTAAACGGGCAAGTCAGGATCTTGAGTTGGCGAGACAGGATTCTGAGCGAGCCCGGGCGACGGTCGATCGTCTTCAGGACCAGATGACAGAGGCCCGTCGGTCGTAAGCGGCTGCTCAGAAGGAGGCCGATCAGCTGAAGGTGACTGTCGCTCGGTTGACCAGTGAGCTGGCATCGTCGAGGGGAGATACAGCTGCTAAGGAGTCCGAGCTTCAGGGTGTGCAACAGGCGGTTGCGGAGTTGAAAGGGAAGCTGGAGGCGACTGAGGCCGATCCTTTTCTCAGCGTGGAGTTCGTCAGCGAGTTTGCCTATTATATGGCGTTCGTTGACTCGCTCCGCGCCGCTAAGAAAGGGGGGTTGGAGGTCGGCTCTCTGACTGAAAACTTCAAGGCATGCGCGTTGGAGCATCCTCTTCATTCTGCCTTCTCCGTGCCGATTTTGGACCTCGTGGATATCGGCGTAGACCTGAGCTGGTACCCGACTCCCGAAAATCTTGTTCATCCAAATGCTCCGGAGGACGGGGAGGCAGCTCCGGAATCCGGCGAGGGATCGCGTGCCGATCCAGTGGTCGAAGGTGAAGGCCAGGCAGGGGCAGCCTGAGGTCTTACGTCCTTTTGTTTTCGTTTTTACCTTGTAATTTTTGTAGCTTTGTTATACTTAGGCCTACGGGCGACCGTGTATGTACTTTGATATTCCAAGTAATGAAATGAAAGTTTGCTTCTTCGATTTATTGCTCGAATGATTACTTTTCCGAGTCTTTGCATGACTTTATACAAATGTGTGAGGAGAGATTTTTGCATGTACAGCTTCAAGTGAATTTGATAAACTCATATTGATAACTTTTACAACAAGATCGATCGCTGCACATACATCTGAAAAATGCCAATCTTCGTATGTAATTGAATAGGGACGATCGTCATATATATAGCTCCACCCTTCCCCCTTGTTTTTGTTCACTTACTGAAAGTAAGGGGACGAAAATAAATCGTTGAGTGAGCGGTCTTCAATTTTGCTGATTCCTCGAGGAAGGTCGTCCATCTCGGTCTTGAGGAACCATGCACAATCGCGGAGTTTGATGGAACCGACCTCCACAATCATGTCTTGTGCGCGAGCGACATTCCGTATGATGGCTAAGTTCTCGCGACTCACTTAATTGTGAGGGTCCTCCATAGGCTGTGCCTCGCCTCATATTTAAACGAGGGGCGTGCGGTCTTGGTCTGGAGGAGTCCTTACGCGGGGCATCGTCGGATTAATCGACTCCACGACCGCAGCTTATTAGCACTTTTTCTACCTCGGACCGCCATGTTAGATGGCGATCCTCGACGGTATACGTTGTGACGGGGGGAGGGACGCGTCGCATTGTCCGGGAAGGATCCACCATGTTAAGTGATGGACCTTTGAGGGCGGGCGAACGTGTCCACAGATCTGTTTTGGAGGGCCCTTCGACAACGCCCGCCTCGTATTTAAATGAAGGGCGAACGATCGTGGCCCAAAGGGACCTTACACGGGCACAGAGAACGGTTCCATCGTCCTCCATAGCCATGTCGACACTTTTCTACCTCGGACCATCATGTCAGATGACGATCCTCGACAGTATACGTTGTGTAAGGGGAGGAGGTCGCCTGCCTGGGTTCTTCATGTTGATGACGAACTTTAGAGGGCGAGTGAGTCATCCTATGATTTGCTTTTGGAGGGTCCTTCAGCGACGCCCGCCTCGTATTTAAACGAAGGGCGAGCGATCGAAGCCCAAAGGAACCTTGCATGGACGGATCTTCGGTTTCATCGATTTTCGTGACCATGGTGGCACTTTTCTACCTCGGACCGTCATGTCAGATGACGATCCTCGACGGTATACGTTGTTCTACGGGAGGCAATCGCTGCCTAGGTCCATCATGTCAAATGACGAACTTTAGAGGGCGAGCGAGTCATCCTCTTTTTCGAAGCGTTTGCTCAGACAGTAGCCTTTGGTTCGATGAGGCGGGAATCGGGGAGAGACTTCCGAAGTTCCCTTCTCTCGATTGAAGCATATGGATCCGGTCGCTGAGGTTGATCGAGGGGTCGACTCGTTTGAGTCTTCCGGCCTGTTCGCTTTCGACTCTGGAGACCGTATCGGGAGATCGATGGGGATCCGGCTAATCCAATAAACTGTCCAATTTTCCCTCCTCGAACAATCTCCAGAGTTGTCTGAGGAGGTCGCGACATTGGTTGGTGCTATGACCGGGACTCTTGTGGTAATCACAATATTGATTGTGGTCCAGATGACCGTTGTCCCTTATTGCCTTTGGCTTGTTTAGCGGTTCGCGCCCCTTGATGGCGTAAAAAATGTGGGCCGGAGTTCGGTTGAACTTGTGGAGGAGATGGGCCTCCACATCCTCGTAGGCCTTGAGATCACCGGGTGGCTTGGCGACCGCTTTTTGGTTTTGGCGATCGCCGTCTTTCGGACAGGAGGCGGCGTTCCCTCGCCTAGGTAGAGGGTGAGCAGCCTCTGCCTCGCCAGAAAGTCGGCAGCCTTAGCGCGTAAGATCGCGTAGGTCGGGGGGATGTCCTTCGTAAGGTGCCTAAACATGGGCGAATGACCGTAGAATCCCCCAGGACCGAGTAGAGAGCGAGCTCGTCACTGATGGGCTCGCCGGTGAGGACTATTTCATCCATCCGGTCGATGTAATCTGCATCGGATTCGTCTTCCCCCTGCCTGATTTTCATCATGCGGTGGTGGCCTTCTGGTCTGCCGACCTTGGTGGCGAAGTATGACGTGAAGTCACTCGCCAGTTTCTCAAAGGAGATGATCGATCGCGGTGGTAGTGAGACGTACCACCTATGGGTCAGCTCGCCCAATGTTAACGGGAAGATTCGGCACTTGGTCGCGTCTGATGCCCCACACCCAGTCATGTAAATCCGGAACTTACTTAGGTGGTTCTCGGGGTCCAATCTCCATTCGTATGTAACACCCCCAAATCCTATTGGGTCATTACAGTGCCGTGGACCCCACACCAGGAGATCCACCAGGCGAACATGACTAAATTACATCAAATTAACTAACAAGGGAGATCACAGTCCCTACTATGATATCCGACACAATATTCCGATAGGGAATTTCAACGACAAAAGTGGGCCTACATGGCCAAAAATAACAATACAACCACACTCACGAGCTTTGCCCGGGTAATATATAATGATAATGACTAACAAACTGGAGAACACTACAACTGACTGACCAACATAAACAACTCGGACTAGTATCGCTTGAATGCCTCGTCGCCATCATCATGCCCCTGTGTCTGAACTCTCTCCTCGCAAGCACCTAAAACATGAAAACATGTTCCGCCCCCACGGGGTCAGTCATCCAGATAATGAACATCAAATACATGTATAACATGATATGCATCCAAAGGAAGAATGAAGCGGTATAATGATAATAATAATACGAGATGCTCACAAACCAAGGTAAGAACCGAGCATTCGTGAAACACTATGCCCACGACATACTATTAATACCTGTTCGACAGGTTAGAACGTAAATGCCCAACGGCAAATCATAATTATAGAGTACCACAATGAATTACACGACATGAAACAAACCAGAGCTGAATTAATTATGAATCACAATGCCCGAAGGCTCCAATGAAATTACAAGTCAATCACAAAGGCCTGAAAGCCACTCAGCCGAAGCTGTCAAATATCACAATCACATGAAGCCAAAACAGCCCGAAGATGTATCGATTAGGGCCGAAGCCACGGCACGAAGCCGTATCACAATTAGGGCCGAAGCCACGGCACAAAGCCGTATCACAATTAGGGCAGAAGCCACGGCACGAAGCCATATCACAATTAGGGCCGAAGACACGGCACGAAGCCGTATCACAATTAGGGCCGAAGCCACGGCACGAAGCCGTATCACAATTAGGGCCGAAGCCACGGCACGAAGCCGTATCACAATTAGGCCATCCAATGGCCGTGACCTACTGAATTATAGGTGTTGGAAGCCCAACCGTGAAGGTTCAAGCCCCAAACTTTCCCATAATGAGCAGTAGCCGAGACTAGCCTCCAAAACATAATTAATCACAAACGGCAACGATCCGAAAATTACCGAATTCACAAGAAGGATAGTGTGTTGCCTTGAGTCGGCCAACACGACGATAGTAACTCACGGATGGGCATAGTCCTCGACGGTCCCAATTCAATACCTCGATTACCTTAGAATTGTCAATCGATAACAACGACACAACGGATGGGAACTATCCTCGACAGCCCCAATTCAATACCTCGATTGCCTTAGAGTGGCCAACCGATAACAATGATGCAGCGGATGATTCAATACCTCGATTGCCTTAAACGACCAGTCGATAACAATGATACAATGAGTAATTGAGCACCTCGATTGCCTTAAACGGCCAGTCGATAACAATGATACAATGAGTAATTGAGCACCTCGATTGCCTCAGAACGGCTAATCGATGACAATGATACAATGAATGATTGAACTCATCGATTGCCTTCGAACGGCCAATCGATAACAATGATACAATGAATGATTGAACTCCTCGATTGCCTTAGAACGGACAATCGATAACAATGATACAATGAATGATTGAACTCCTCGATTGCCTTAGAACGGCGATTAATGAACAATAATAATGTTTGGCATAATTGCCGAAAAGTATCGTATCGAATGATCCCTTAATATCAATGAACTCATGGAGAGACTAAGTCTCGGAATGATACAACATATTAATACACATATATGATGACATTAATCTCATTGACTAGTACAAGTATAAAACTTGCCTCAATCCGACGGCGAGAAAGTCCTTCCACGAACAACGTCCTTTATGAAATTGTCGGCCGCTTGAACAACCTTGAACGACACAAACACCAAAAATTCGTTCAATATACGAATCAAGCATGATCACCACCAACTCAAAAGTCGAAACAACACTACCCGAAACTCATTGGGGCATTTAAACAAACACGTTGTAAACAATCTCCAATTGTTTACAACCAAAACTCAATTATATCAAAAACCAACCTCCAATGGATGATTCAATCCAACAAAACCTCATGAATACTATCAATAATCCAATAGGAATACTTAAATCGGGATTTTAACAACATCTAGTCGACCCCCCCCCCCAAAAAAAAATCCAAGGTCAACACCAAGGTGTTCTTGAAAAATTCCTTAATGATTCACAAATTCCGAAAATTACATCAATGAATCCGTAAGAATACAAGTATCTAAGATAGATAATCCATATCTAACATATTCCAACATAAAAGCAAGCTAACTCAAAGAGATCAGGAATAAAACCTTCAAATCCCGAAATTCAAGCTTCAATGAAAAATTACCTTGATTAGGATGAAGAATCCACAAACATGTTGTTAATCCACACCACAACTTGAAGAAGATGAAATTATATGAGTTTGATGATGCTAAATCGCCCAAAATATCGCCCACAAATCGCCCAAGGAGGAGAGGAAGAAGGAAAGTGATGAAATGAGGATGATTCCACAAGAAAACGCTGATATAGGCAAACCTGTACTGTGTGCCGCGGCACAGGGTGAGTGTGCCGCGGCCCACGGCCAAAACCGCCCAGCACATCGCTTGCTTTGTGCCGCGACCCGGCTGTATAGGGGCCGCGGCCCATGTGCCCGCTCCAAAGATAAAAAGGCACATGGTGCAGCCTTAGCTATTCGACCCTAACTCCTTCGTCCGGACTCCAATTGACTCACCGTTTGAACCATTGGAAAGATAACTTGATGCTCTATAATATTTAAAAGATTCAAAATTTTTGGAATTTCCATGAATTAATAGTGATTTTACAAAGCCAAACTCATACGTGGAAAAGTCGCTTAAGAACACGGAATTCAACAGAACGACACCGAGACGAACTCGGATGACAAAAAGTGTAGAATTAATCATTCTCGAAATAACGAAACGGTCACAATAGAGTTGCTAAGATGGAATTAAACCCGAAAAAAAAATTATCGGAAATCGAAATCGCGGATATTACATACTACCCCCCTTAAAAGAAGTTTCGTCCCGAAACTTAAAACAAGGTGGGAGAAGCAATATACCGCCAGGAAAACTCAATGAGATACACTAGAACTGAAATCTTGCTTCTCATCGGCATCGGATGCCCATACAAACACTGATTCACCTCCAAAGAAGAACAACAATGCACATATAGTCCTCGGAACCATATCTATCTCACGCCCAAGTCCCCATGACTTGACGTCTCGAATCACAATGAACAATCACCCAGATTATCACGAAATCTCGGTACAACACCAAAAGGAATGCATCAAACGATCTCAAAATCTCAAGATTCTCAAATACGATCATTATAAAATAGATCAACAATAAATGATCCACAACCACGATACATTATTACGGATTGAGTTATACAGTCATCCGAAAGACAAGGCTACATTTAAAATGTACCCAACATCGATATCCTCCATATCATCGATCTCCTCGATCCCAACGATTCAACAAAGACTCAAATCTGAACTCACCGCTTAATATGACCCCGAAAGGTTACCAGAAACGAGAGTGACTATGATGAATGATAAATGATTAGAAATCCGACAAGGATCAAGAATGACTCACCGAGGTGAACTAATAAAGCAATGAGTGATAACTCAAATGAAATGGTTGGAACCATTATTCCCCGTGAAGTGAATGATTAGTTTGATAATTATAAGTCTCAACGTGATTGATATATGATGAATGAATTATATGAATGAATGAATGACAAATGAAATGAATGATTGTACTATTACCGAGCAAGAATTGACTTGTTCAAAACCGGTGATGAATGTCCTTACCCCTGGCTCTCGAAGCCTGATAGGACCCCTTAGATGATGCACGGGCTGGAGTAATAAAATCCCTCGAGGCCCTTGAGCTCTCTCGAGATCTACCGGCACTAGAACTCCTGCAGTATTTTCGTAGGTGTCCCTGCCTCCCACACAGAAAACAAACAATAGCTGGCACCGTACACCGAGTATTAACGTGTCTTGCTGAATGACAGTTAAAGCAAACAACAGTCGAACTCGTCGTCTGAGAGGAAGATGCTTTCTCAGCACGAAGACGACTGAAAACGACCTCTTGGACGTCGGAGCCCGATGTCCCTCAGAACGAACCGGCATCCTAGTCCTCCCACCGGAAGAAACTGAAGGGTGTTTCTCAGTAAGCTCCTTGATCAAAAGCTCTGCTCCAAGAGCCTTCTCGATGAACTCACCAAGCGAATTACAATTGTGATTGAACAAATACATCCTCAACTGCGGATTTAGCCTCTTGCTAAAATATTTGATCTTATCCGCCTCAGTACGGATAACTGACGAAGCAAACTGAAGTAGTCCCTGAAACTTCTCAGCAATGACAATACACCCTCGTCCTCGACGTATTCGGGGTTCAAAACCTCTGACAACTTGGCTTCACAAAGTGAAGCCGGATAATATCTCTCTAACATGAGAGTCTTGAACTCACTCCAATCACAATCGCGATCGGCGGGTTTCACAGAAAGCCACCACGAATAAGCACACTTACTCAAGTAATAAGCCGCTACTGCCACTTTACTCTCTTCCGGACACTGAACCATGTCGAAGAGTTTATCTAAATGCTCAAGCCAATGAACAATATCAGCTAGTTCCGACGAACCCTCGAAAGTAGGCGGCCTCTGATGAGAGATATCGCCAACAATCTGATTCACTTCTCCAGTCTGTCCATGAAACGGCACCTGGAATCCCTGTTGCGGTGGGCCATGAACCATCGAGGTCTGCATGGTCTCTATCATCCGCGTCATCTGAGTCATCTGGGCCATCATGCCCTGCATGCATATGAATGGGTCCACCCGATCACCTTCCGATTGGGCTGCTTCTCGGGTACGACTCCGTGACAGTGAATGATTATCTGATAGTGAATGAGTAGCATAGCTAACTGATGAACACATGTTATCTCTCGCATTTGCGCGGGCATTCACACGAGATCCAGGGTTTTGGCCCACACCGCGACCTCTTCCCCTGCGTCCTCTGACAGCTCTATCCATACTGAAGCAGGAAATACACATGATAATTATAGATCCCACATGAATATCGCATTATGATTACGTGACGGAATGATAACAATGAGCATACACGCTATAACACAATGAATGCATTAATAATGCAATAAAATGATCATCGACATAACGCCGGAATATGATAAGATCGCATGAACGATCAAGTGAGGTGACATGATTATTTGATGAAATTTCTGAAATGATAATCTTGAATATGTTAACAAGATTGATAGTTCGATCCAAAAGATCAACAACTGCGCAATGAGATTGACTGCGTGATTAATGAATTAACATGATCGACAAGATCAAAAATGATGATTGAGGATTATTATCTGATGAATGAGTTGATCTTTAATGCTTACACAGGTCACACGTGCTCCAACACAATTAATCATGAATCAATCATAACAATAATATCACATATGGGTTTCAACAAAGCATGTATAATTAATGACATAATGAATGTATGAACATAAAGAGAATCGAGTCCTTACACAGGTCATACGAAGCTTCGAGGTCTCGCGATACTAGTCTTCACTGATGACGAATCGATGAATGAATGACTCGATGAATGAATGACTCGTGCAGTCGTATTAACTTAACAACTCACAAAACTCGACTATCCTGATTGTCATAATCTGACAGCCCCCCTTACTACCGCGACGGTAGAGCCACATAACTCACATATCAGGGTATCTCACAACCCAAAGCTCTCTGATACCATCTTCTGTAACACCCCCAAATCCTATTGGGTCATTACAGTGCCGTGGACCCCACGCCAGGAGATCCACCAGGCGAACATGACTAAATTACATCAAATTAACTAACAAGGGAGATCACAGTCCCTACTATGATATCCGACACAATATTCCGATAGGGAATTTCAACGACAAAAGTGGGCCTACATGGCCAAAAATAACAATACAACCACACTCACGAGCTTTGCCCGGGTAATACATAATGATAATGACTGACAAACTGGAGAACACTCCAATTGACTGACCAGCATGAACAACTCGGACTAGTATCGCTCGAATGCCTCGTCGCCATCATCATGCCCCTGTGTCTCAACTCTCTCCTCGCAAGCACATAAAACATGAAAACATGTTCCGCCCCCACGGGGTCAGTCATCCAGATAATGAACATCAAATACATGTATAACATGATATGCATCCAAAGGCAGAATGAAGCGGTATAATGATAATAATAATACGAGATGCTCACAAACCAAGGTAAGAACCGAGCATTCGTGAAACACTATGCCCACGGCATACTATTAATACCTGTTCGACAGGTTAGAACGTAAAAGCCCAACGACGAATCATAATTATAGATTACCACAATGAATTACACGACATGAAACAAACGAGAGCTGAATTAATTATGAATCACAATGCCTGAAGGCTCCAATGAAATTACCAAGACAATCACAAAGGCCTGAAAGCCACTCAGCCGAAGCTGTCAAATATCACAATCACATGAAGACAAAACAGCCCGAAGTTGTACCGATTAGGGCCGAAGCCACGGCACGAAGCCGTATCACAATTAGGGCCGAAGCCACGGCACGAAGCCGTATCACAATTAGGGCCGAAGCCACGGCACGAAGCCATATCACAATTAGGGCCGAAGCCACAGCACGAAGCCGTATCACAATTAGGGGCGAAGCCACGGCACGAAGCCGTATCACAATTAGGGCCGAAGCCATGGCACGAAGCCGTATCGCAATTAGGCCATCCAATGGCCGTGACCTACTGAATTATAGGTGTTGGAAGCCCAACCGCGAAGGTTCAAGCCCCAAACTTACCCATAATGAGCACTAGCCGAGACTAGCCTCCAAAACATAATTAATCACAAACGGCAACGATTCGAAAATTACCGAATTCACAAGAAGGATAGTGTGTTGCCTTGAGTCGGCCAACACGACGATAGTAACTCACAGATGGGCATCGTCCTCGATGGTCCCAATTCAATACCTCGATTACCTTAGAATTTTCAATCGATAACAACGACACAACGGATGGGAACTATCCTCGACAGCCCCAATTCAATACCTCGATTGCCTTAGAGTGGCCAACCGATAACAACGATGCAGCGGATGATTCAATACCTCGATTGCCTTAAACGGCCAGTCAATAACAATGATACAATGAGTAATTGAGCACCTCGATTGCCTCAGAATGGCTAATCGATGACAATGATACAATGAATGATTGAACTCCTCGATTGCCTTAGAACGGCCAATCGATGACAATGATACAATGAATGATTGAACTCCTCGATTGCCTTAGAACGGCCAATCGATAACAATGATACAATGAATGATTGAACTCCTCGATTGCCGTAGAACGGGCAATCGATAACAATGATACAATGAATGATTGAACTCCTCGATTGCCTTAAAACGGCCAATCGATAACAATGATACAATGAATGATTGAACTCCTCGATTGCCTTAGAATGGCCATTAATGAACAATAATAACGTTTGGCATAATTGCCGAAAAGTATCGTATCGAACGATCCCTTAATATCAATGAACTCATGGAGAGACTAAGTCTCGGAATGATACAACATATTAATACACATATATGATGACATTAATCTCATTGACTAGTACAAGTATAAAACTTGCCTCAATCCGACGGCGAGAAAGTCCTTCCACGAACAACGTCCTTTATGAAATTGTCGGCCACTTGAACAACCTTGAACGACACAAACACCAATAATTTGTTCAATATACGAACCAAGCATGATCACCACCAACTCAAAAGTCGAAACAACACTACCCGAAGCTCATTGGGGCATTTAAACAAACACGTTGTAAACAATCTCCAATTGTTTACAACCAAAACTCAATTATATCAAAAACCAACCTCCAATGAATGATTCAATCCAACAAAACCTCATGAATACTATCAATAATCTAATAGGAATACTTAAATCGGGATTTCAACAACATCTAGTCGACCCCCCACCCCCAAAAAAAAAAATCCAAGGTCAACACCAAGGCGTTCTTGAAAAATTCCTCAATGATTCACAAATTCCGAAAATTACATCAATGAATCCGTAAGAATACAAGTATCTAAGATAGATAATCCATATCTAGCATATTCCAACATAAAAGCACGTTAACTCAAAGAGATCGGGAATAAAACCTTCAAATCCCGAAATTCAAGCTTCAATGAAAAATTACCTTGATTAGGATGAAGAATCCACAAACATGTTGTTAATCCACACCACAACTTGAAGAAGATGAAATTATATGAGTTTGATGATGCTAAATTGCCCAAAATATCGCCCACAAATCGCCAAAGGAGTAGAGGAAGAAGGAAAGTGATGAAATGAGGATGATTTCACAAGAAAACGCTGATATAGGCAAACCTGTACTGTGTGCCGCGGCACAGGGTGAGTGTGCCGCAGCCCACGGCCAAAAACTGCCCAGCACACTGCCTTTGTGCCGCGGCCCGTCCAGAAGGGGCCGCGGCCCGCGGTACAGCCCGCTCCAGCATAAAAAGGCACATGGTGCAGCCTTAGCTATTTCGACCATAACTCCTTCGTCCGGACTCCGATTGACTCACCGTTTGAACCATTAGAAAGATAACTTGATGCTCTATAATATTGAAAATATTCAGAATTTTTGGAATTTCCAAGAATTAATGGTGATTTTACAAAGTCGAACTCATACGTGGAAAAGTCGCTTAAGAACACGGAATTCAACAGAACGACACAGAGACGAACTCGGATGACAAAAAGTGTAGAATTAATCATTCTTGGAATAACGAAACGGTCACAATAGAGTTGCTAAGATGGAAAAAAAATTATCAGAAATCGAAATTGCGGATATTACATACTACCCCCTTAAAAGAAGTTTCGTCCCGAAACTTAAAACAAGGTGGGAGAAGCAATATCCCGCCAGAAAAACTCAATGAGATACACTAGAACTGAAATCTTGCTTCTCATCGGCATCGAATGCCCATACAAATACTGATTCACCTCCAAAGAAGAACAACAATGCACATATAGTCCTCGGAACCATATCTATCTCACGCCCAAATCCCCATGACTTGACGTCTCGAATCAAAATGAAAAATCACCCAGATTATCACGAAATCTCGGTACAACACCAAAAGGAATGCATCAAACGATCTCAAAATCTCAAGATTCTCAAATACGATCATTATAAAATAGATCAACAATAAATGATCCACAACCACGATACATTATTACGGATTGAGTTATACAGTCATCCGAAAGACAAGGCTACATTTCAAATGTACCCAACATCGATATCCTCCATATCATCGATCTCCTCGATCCCAACGATTCAACGAAGACTCAAATCTGAACTCACCGCTTAATATGACCCCGAAAGGTTACCAAAAACGAGAGTGACTATGATGAATGATAAATGATTAGAAATCCGACAAGGATCAAGAATGACTCACCGAGGTGAACTAATAACGCAATGAGTGATAACTAAAATGAAATGGTTGGAACCATTGTTCCCCGTGAAGTGAATGATTAGTTTGATAATTATAAGTCTCAACGTGATTGATATATGATGAATGAATTATATGAATGAATGAACGACAAATGAAATGAATGATTGTACTATTACCGAGCAAGAATTGACTTACTCAAAACCCGTGATAAATGTCCTTACCTCTGGCTCTCGAAGCCTGATAGGACCCCTTAGATGATGCATGGGCTGGAGTAATAAAATCCCTCGAGGCCCTTGAGCTCTGTCGAGATCTACTGGCACTAGAACTCCTGCAGTATTTTCGTAGGTGTCCCTGCCTCCCACACAGAAAACAAACAACAGCTGGCACCATACACCGAGTATTAACGTGTCCTGCTGAATCACAGTTAAAGCAAACAACCGTCGAACTCGTCGTCTGAGAGGAAGATGCTTTCTCAGCACGAAGACGACTGGAAAACGACCTCTTGGACGTCAGAGCCCGATGTCCCTTAGAACGTAAATGCCCAACAGCGAATCATAATTATAGATTACCACAATGAATTACACGACATGAAACAAACCAGTGCTGAATTAATTATGAATCACAATGCCCGAAGGCTCCAATGAAATTACCAAGACAATCACAAAGGCCTGAAAGCCACTCAGCCGAAGCTATCAAATATCACAATCACATGAAGCCAAAACAACCCGAAGCCGTATCACAATTAGGGCTGAAGCCACGGCACGAAGCCGTATCACAATTAGGGCCGAAGCCACGGCACGAAGCCGTATCACAATTAGGGCTGAAGCCGCGGCACGAAGCCATATCACAATTAGGGCCGAAGCCACGGCACGAAGCCGTATCACAATTAGGGCCGAAGCCACGGCACGAAGCCGTATCACAATTATGGCCGAAGCCACGGCATGAATCCGTATCACAATTAGGCCATCCAATGGCCGTGACCTACTGAATTATAGGTGTTGGAAGCCCAACCGCGAAGGTTCAAGCCCCAAACTTACCCATAATGAGCAGTAGCCGAGACTAGCCTCCAAAACATAATTAATCACAAACGGCAACGATCCGAAAATTACTGAATTCACAAGAAGGATAGTGTGTTGCCTTGAGTTGGCCAACAGGACGATAGTAACTCACGGATGGGCATCGTCCTCGACGGTCCCAATTCAATACCTCGATTACCTTAGAATTGTCAATCGATAACAACGACACAACGGATGGGAACTATCCTCGACAACCCCAATTCAATACCTCGATTGCCTTAGAGTGGCCAACCGATAACAATGATGCAGCGAATGATTCAATACCTCGATTGCCTTAAATGGCCAGTCGATAACAATGATACAATGAGTAATTGAGCACCTCGATTGCCTCAGAACGGCTAATCGATGACAATGATACAATGAATGATTGAACTCATCGATTGCCTTCGAACGGCCAATCGATAACAATGATACAATGAATGATTGAACTCCTCGATTGCCTTAGAATTGCCAATCGATAACAATGATATAATGAATGATTTAACTTCTCGATTGCCTTAGAACGGCCAATCGATAACAATGATACAATGAATGATTGACCTCCTCGATTGCCTTAGAACGGCCATTAATGAACAATAATGACGTTTGGCATAACTGCCGAAAAGCATCGTATCGAACGATCCCTTAATATCAATGAACTCATGGAGAGACTAAGTCTCGGAATGATACAACATATTAATACACATATATGATGACATTAATCTCATTGACTAGTACAAGTATAAAACTTGCCTCAATCCGACGGCGAGAAAGTGCTTCCACGAACAACGTCCTTTATGAAATTGTCGGCCGCTTGAACAACCTTGAACAACACAAACACCAATAATTCGTTCAATATACGAATCAAGCATGATCACCACCAACTCAAAAGTCGAAACAACACTACCCGAAGCTCATTGGGGCATTTAAACAAACACGTTGTAAACAATCTCCAATTGTTTACAACCAAAACTCAATTATATCAAAAACCAACCTCCAATGGATGATTCAATCCAACAAAACCTCATGAATACTATCAATAATCCAATAGGAATACTTAAATTTGGATTTCAACAACATCTAGTCGACCCCCCCCCCCCCCCCAAAAAAAAAAAAAAAATCCAAGGTCAACACCAAGGTGTTCTTGAAAAATTCCTCAATGATTCACAAATTCCGAAAATTACATCAATGAATCCGTAAGAATACAAGTATCTAAGATTGATAATCCATATCTAATATATTCCAACATAAAAGCAATCTAACTCAAAGAGATTGGGAATAAAACCTTCAAATCCCGAAATTTAAGCTTCAATGAAAAATTACCTTGATTAGGATGAAGAATCCACAAACATGTTGTTAATCCACACCATAACTTGAAGAAGATGAAATTATCTGAGTTTGATGATGCTAAATCGCCCAAAATATCACCCACAAATCGCCCAAGGAGGAGAGGAAGAAGGAAAGTGATGAAATGAGGATGATTCCACAAGAAAACGCTGATATAGGCAAACCTGTACTGTGTGCCGCGGCACAGGGTGAGTGTGCCGTGGCCCATGGCCAAAAACTGCCCAGCACACTGCCTTTGTGCCGCGGCCCGGCCAGAAGGGCCAGCGGCCAGCGGTACAGCCCGCTCCAGCATAAAAAGGCACATGGTGCAGCCTTAGCTATTTCGACCATAACTCCTTCGTCCGGACTCTAATTGACTCACCGTTTGAACCATTGGAAATATAACTTGATGCTCTATAATATTGAAAACATTCAGAATTTTTGGAATTTCCAAGAATTAATGGTGATTTTACAAAGTCGAACTCATACGTGGAAAAATCGCTTAAGAACACGGAATTCAACAGAACGACACCGATACGAACTCGGATGACAAAAAGTGTAGAATTAATCATTCTCGGAATAACTAAATGGTCACAATAGAGTTGCTAAGATGGAATTAAACCCGAAAAAAAAATTATCGTAAATCAAAATCGTGGATATTACATCGTACAGAGGTGTTTTGGGAGGAGCGATCCTCGGTTGCACGGGGGCAAGCTCGACGTGGAACGCGAGTGGCTCAGTCGGTCCGATGATCTTTCTACTGGCGCTTGCTCCAGTATCCAAGAGCGCTTTCATCTCATCGAGCTGGCGTTGCATAGCGGCCATCACAACGGTCTGGCTGCTTGCGGCTAGGCGCTCGGAGCGGGAGCTGAGGTGATCAAGTACTGACCCCCTGGCTCCGCTGTCGATGATTTCCTTACTGCATGGCTCGATTCTTTGGCGGATGGGGGCCAGACGGCCGACCTGTAAATGGTTCGGAGTTGGGTAGGCCGAACTCCTGGTGACGGACTCGGATTCCGTCGTCTCGTGGTTGGGGACAGAATGCCCCTGCCGCCATAATGGATCGCTCCCTAAGCGGATGAAAATGGAACCGTCCCACCTAGCGAGAGCCTTTTCTCACGAATCGGGGCTTTCGGACGATCGCTCGACCAGTAACCCCTTGAACTTCCGTTTGCCCGCACGGCGGATGGCCGAGGGAGTAATAGCTGGCGCCGCGTATGCTCTCCGTCGCTCCCTTAGGATGGCCATAACCTCCTCGATATGTTCCGCGGTTTGGAACTGGTCGAGTGAAAGGCTGGGGCCGTCCCTCGGGTGCGGGATCGAGAGTCTCGCGTTGCCGCGGCTACCCTCGTCCGTCGTGAGTTGGGGCTCGGACTGAGCCGGAATCAGGCTTCCGGAGGATCGGAGAGTGGCTCTCTTCGATGTGGTGGGAGACGTCATGAGTCTGAAGGTTTTCTCTGAAGAACGGTGAGTGTTTCTTTAGGTATATGCTCCGGAGAACAGTGAGTGTTCTTCGAAACGGTCGGAATAAAAATGAAGATAGATGCCCCTCCTTCTAGCGCCAATTGTTGTTACCCAAAATATTATCCGGAGATGATATTGCTGGAATGGTCGAGTAACAAACAAATGCGAGAGCACGTCCGTGGGGAAAGTAAATAACGCAAGATTTGCCGGGATTGTTAGTCCCGGGCTTGAATGCTCTCGCGAGATATTATTAATACAAATACTTTGGAGTACAAATATTAATATTAGAGTACAATTACAATGAGTGTAAAGACCCTAGTTATCTTAGCTATCGACCGTGAAGATTGCCGGAAGAACCAGATATGATGCTCTGTGAGTTCTTGTAACAACGATGGAGTGCTGTGACGACTGTGAGAAATCGACGGTCTCTCACAGTGTGTATTAGCTGAATGTCTGAGCTCCTAGACTTGCGAATCTCTTCGAATATAAACTATAGGGAGATCTTGCCTCTGCCGACCGTCTTTTGGTTGATAGGTGCTGAGAGAGAAATCCTAAACGGGTTCAAGAGAGAAGCCGCGAGTCTGAGTCTTTTGTGAACGTATTGTCAATGTCTGAACGTTTTTCCGAGTGGAAAGTCTGAACCTTTCTTCAGTTGCTGGAGGTTCCTTATTTATAGGACTGGGAGTTGTTGGGCAATCGCCTCTGCTATATTATAATAAGCGGGTGATCGTCTTTAGCACATGGGTTGGTCTCCTTAAAGTCCGCAGAAGTTGCTGGCTGCCAGAAATGCAAACCAATGAGAGGCCAACACGCGTCTGTGTCGCTGTCCTGGGAGGCCCTACTTAGGACCTTTCGGCGAGTCTGTCGGTAGGTGAGGCCGTCCTTGTCACTGACAGCTGCTGATGGACTGGAGTCAACGATCTATGTTACACGGCGCCTTTCGCGGATCTGCACATGGGTGCTTGCTTCGTGATCCAGTCTTCGCAGATTTTGACGGACGAAGGCCTTGTTCGTGGCACAGGGCGGTCGTCCTAGGTCGGACACCAGAGTCAATCACTAGGTTCCAAAAGGCGATCGCCTTGGGTGTCGATCGCTAGATACTCGAAGGTGGTCTGTTACCTTCGTTCTGACAAGGTCGTCGTAGCTCATTTGGTTGTGAACTCGGTTGCTCGGCCCTTATATCGATCGCCGTCGAGGCATATAAATCGTCGTACAACAATTGCCCCCCAGCTCGCTCCGATGTCGGAGACGTGGGGTGATGTGGTTCTGCTGGCGATCGCTTAACTTAGACGAGTGACTTAGCATTTTTCAGCGGTGACGATCGTCTTTGAGCGGATTGGTTTTGAATTTGGACGACCTGGTCGGTCGCTGAAATGAGCGGGATATGGAAGTGGTTGCAGAAAAGTCTCCGGGTCACGTGTCGGGTTCCTGTTGGGGGAGACCGACGGTTAGGTATGACTCCTCGTCTGGTGTGTCCTTGAAACGACGCGTACGCGGGTTTCAAGGGAGGCATTAATTGCGACGGTTGCACTTCGGCCCCCCAAGATTCTCCTTATTTGCACGGAAGCCTCTGCCTATAAAAAGGGGCTGGACTGCAGTGTTAAGAACCTTATGCGATTTCACCGGAGAAGAAGATAGTCGAAAATTTTCTGAAGCTTTTGCCTGCCGATCGTCGATCGACTCAACCGTTCGGTAAGAAACACTCATTTTCTCCTCTTCTTTTTCGAGAATGTCTGGGGTACCTCCATCATCTGGAATGGACATCGCCTCTTCCGCCGGGACTTCGAGTGTCCGGGGAGGCTCCTCAGCGGAATTCCATGTGGAGACGGCTGCTGAGGCTATCCGCGCCGGTATTGATCCCGCAGAAGTCGAGGCACTGTTTAATGAGGCTGACGCTGCCAGGGAGGCGGCGGCTGAGTTGAAACGTTTGCTGGCGGAGAAGGATTTGGTAGTGAGGGCGTATTGGGAGCAGCATAGCGCTTTTGGCCAAGCCTATTTGGCCTTCGCAGAAATCATGGAGAGGTTGGTCGGTCCGTGCCCCAAGTTCGATTATCGGGAGTACTCGATCGCCCATCCCTATCGGGCCGGGCGGTCTGTCAGACGGGCCGCGCAGTGCTCTCAGTGGTCCCTTGGCCAGATCAGGAGCTCGGCGACCAGGAAGGACCTGGCCGTCTGGAGGGCGAGGTACCATATCCCTTCAGATGTGGATCTTTTCGCGCCGTCCTAGAACGAGCGAGCTGACCAACCTCCAGAGGGTATGGTCGCCGTGAATGAGGCGATTATGGAGGCCGGGCTGCGGATTGATCGCTGGGATTCACGTAGTATGGTTTTCAAATCCGATCAATTTTAAAATTTGTAAAACCTCGAAGTATTTCCAAGGTGTCGAACCCAAGGGAATTGATGTGTCGAAAATAAAGGAAGTAACTCTACTCAAAATTTGACTGCTATTTAGGAATCCGAAAATTTTGTTTGTTCCTAATTTTCTAACTTTAAAAATCAAAAAATAAAAATTAAATAAAAGATAAATTATCTAAATCAAGCAAATAAAGCAAATTAGCAAGATAAAATCACAAGTGAAAGCTAATTGATCCTAGGGTAGTATCATCTAATTGAGTTCACACAATCCATTCACTTGATTCCTTTTCCCCAAATTTTAATTCAATCCTAGAAATAATCACTCAGCCGATCTAGAATTCCGATCAAGGTAAACTAGAAAGATAGTTAATTTAAACCTTTTTCCCCGCCAGGGTTCAAAGAATTTAAATCACTTAAAAAGCGCCAACTTATTTATCTATGATTTATCTTACTCCACTTAGGTCTTAAGATCAAATCATATTGTGCATCAAGTATTTCCACTAATTAATTAATCCTTCCGGGCAAAATCAATTAGCTAACATGCATCGATTAAGGGCCCTTTAATCTAGCATGAGATTTAACACATCTTGATCACAAGCCTAGGATGAAAGCTAAAAAGGTAATTAAAGGAACATCATGTGAACATCAATTAAAATTACTAACCCTAGAATCAATCAATGAATTTAGCCAGACATAATTGAAATTAAACAAGAAATAGATGGAGAATGCATATTATTAATATGAAAAGAGAGATTACAACCCTTACGGATGAACTCTGAGTCTTCAATCTCCGAAAAAGTAGAAAAATAATAATAATTGCTTCTTCAAAAAGTCTCGTCTCCAAGAAATTAATCTTGCCAAAAAGATGTAAAAATCTGCTCAATATGATAAAGGATGAAAAAGAATGATGAAAGATGGTAAAACTAGGTCTATGAAGGGGTGTATATAGCCTATGGGAGTTAAAATCCCGATTAGCCCTAATCTAGGAAACAAAATCTATCCAAAAGAGTTATAATCCATCAAAACACGAGAGCCCGCTGAGCAGCCTATCGGCCTGGCCTATCGGTCGATAGCTTGCCCGATAGTTGGTTCGTCGGTCGACTTCACTTGATAGGGCAGGAACACCTTTCGGACGCACCTATCGGCCGATAGGCTGGCCCGATAGGTTCGTCTGTCTCTTGCAAAAATCAGTTTCTTCCGTCCGTTTGACTCGACTCTCGGTCCTTTGTCTCGTTTTGGGTCCTTTTGGCTTTAAAAACCTGCAAACACACTAAAACCAACCCAAACGCGTAATACGGCTCGACTAATCATAAATAAGCCAAATACGAGCACATTAATCACGAAACGAGATAAAAACCTAGTATAAAATCCTAGAAAAAATGTGGTAAAATTACCACTTATCAAACCCCCCCAAACTTAAGCCTTGTTCGTCCCGAACAACAAAAAGAAAAGAAAAAGAATGTCGTGAATCATCGTGCAACTCATAGTGTTCAACCTAATCAATACTATCCTGTAATTCTCTCTAAATAATCCGAGTGTCGTAAAAGCGAGCCGCACTTTCGAATAATGATTCCGCAAAGTAGTCAAGTTCAGTCCTAATCATTCGTTCATGAAGAAAATCCACTCAAAGATTAACAAAACGTGAGTCAAATCGACCGTCAATATGAAAGGCTAAAATAAACAAGCTAGTTCGTCCCGTTACGATCTAGTGGCACAATTTTCACGAGTTTCATAACTAATTTACCTGACAAGATTCCCTTATATATATGTTCAAGAATTTGATTCGAGTTGACCACTAGGTTAGGATCTCGGATGTTTCATCGGGGTAATCCTAGGTGGAACTTCCATTCTCATGTATTAGGAAACCGTTTGACGTAAAAAGACACTCATGGGGCACATGGATGCTTCTAGTTACTAAGTTCCCGTCTACAACGGAGAAACAACTCGAATATATAATTTCCGCATGTCCGAATCAAGGTCGCCGTTTTGCGCGAGAGTAAGCAATGGTCACGCGAATACCCGGTTACTAGGTTCCTATCATTGGCACATGTGAAATACCTAAATCACTAGTCTAATCAGTCGTCGTTTTACGCAAGGGTAAACAACGGGTCACGCGAATGCCCCTTACTAGACTTCCCTTCATAGAACAACATTATCTCGACTTTTGGGAAAAGCGGCCGACTCTAAACTCAATCTAAGTGCCAACACGACTAAAGAAACAGTACGACTCACTATCCGGAAGATGTAACCAAACGTATTGACGGTGATTTTAAAACAAGTATGTATCGTCTCTTATCTGCCAAGACCTCTACAATCACGAAAAATTTTGGACCTAAATGAATACTATGCAAAACGAAATAATCGACTACACTGACTAAACTCGACTAGTTTCTTGAGAGAAAACAAAGTGTCGTAACATCGATATCACACAAATAGAAGCACGAAAAATTCACGAATAAAGAAAAACTAAGACAAGCAAGGCTATCTAAAAAAATTAAAAATCTACCCAAGCAAGGCATCAAAGCAAACAACGAAAAGCAAATAAAAGCAAACACGAAATCTAAAAAAAAACTACTACGACCTAAAAAAAAAAAAAAATAGAAACTAGCAAACACACCAAACGAAAATGAACATAAAAATCTAAAACTAAGCAACAAAAGCCAAAACCACACAACACCAATATGATAAGCACAAATAAAAACAACGGGCACCAACACAAGCAAATAATGATACAAGGCATACAAGGTACTCACACGTAAAGAAATTAACAAAGCCGCACTTCTCCCCCAAACTTATTTCGCATCCCAAAGGAGGAATAAGTTTGAAAAGAGAAAGGAGTGGCTTTGTTAACGGAGTACCTGATCACTGTGGCGGAAATGGCGGGTTTGTCGGCGAGCTCGGATCATAGCGGGCATGTGAATCACGGAAAGGAGCAAAGTGGTACATCTCGTGGAGCATTCGGTTGTAGTGGTCCTCCTGGGCCCACCTATCTTCCTGCCTCTTCCTCTCTTGCTCCCTCCAAGCAATCTCCTCTTGTCGCCACACTCTGTCCTCTTCGGCTCGTTTCTCCACGAGCTCGTACAACTCATTGACCCAAGTGGCAACCACACCCACCCGAGTCTCAACCTCGCCCAGCCGAGTTTCCAAAGAACCAAACTCGGTTGTCAAAGAACGCATACTCGCCAAATGATAGTTGTCTTGCACCTGCATACTCTCTTCGTGCATCTCTCTCTCTCTCAAAAAATCTCGACTCAAAAGCCTCAAAATCCGGAGCCCTCATCTGAAAACTACTACCTACACCGGTGGGAATCTCGTCACGGCTACCCCCCTCGGGTATATCATCCAGCTCCTCCTCGGCTCCCTCCAAGAACGGCTCATCAATGGTCACCTCCCGGCGTTGCCTCTTACGAGACGCATCCAACGGTCGGATAAGTGCCAAATGAGCCTCGGAGCTCATACTCCACCTCGCATATACATCGGACGCGTCGCCCATCACAGAGGTCAAGGTCGGAGAGGGGAGTCGGAAGAGGGACACGGTTTTGTTCCGACCGTGCAATTTCCAGTCGAACCCCTCGGTGAAGGCAAGCATCTCTTGCCTCTGCAGTGTCGGTTTATCCAAATAGATGTCTCGGGACACCGGCTCTCCTCTAATGCGCACCCCAAGATGCTCGCGATAGGGTCACGAACGCCCAATCCCAATCCTCTGCTTCCCGGCCACCGGCTTGTTTCTCCATGTGCTCAATCGAGAAAACATCCGGCGTGCTTCCGTGTACCGTTCAAGGCCGACCGATTAAGGTGAAGATCTGTGGACAAGCACGTCCCAGTCGATGCGGCTCAAAATCGTCGAGGTGAGCAGACGGTGGATATAACGAGAACCGGGTTCTGATCGAGGAGGCCTTGGCATACGTCGGATTATAAATGAGAAGCGTCTCCTCCTGCGGTAAATCATCTTGGACCACGGCTCTATGTTTTCTTTGGCATGATCGCCTGCTGAAATGACCCGTCCTCGGCCCCGTTGATAATGGCGTTAACCCGTCGGCGAGAGCTCCCTTCTGTGTTGTCGAGGTTGAAGCGAATAGATGCCGGAGTCCCGTGCTCCCTAAAAACCTCAAGTGTGGACAGAAACTCCACGGTGAGCACGTGGTAAGCGAGATAGTTTGCCCGAAAAATTTGCTCAAACCCGCACTGCCTCGCTAGTAACATAATATCATCGTATATACCCATACCCCGAGCCGTCTCCTCATGCAAAAATCGGCAATGCTTGTGTGACATTCCGATAAGGTGCGACCACCTTCTTTTAGACTCAGATCCAGTCAATCTTAGCTTGAACTTCTTCGGGTCGAGTGCAGCCGGGATCGGAATAGCCGGCACTACCTTCGTCGGAGCCTTTTCCTTCTCTGTGGTTGCCTTAGACTTTCCGGCCTTACTCGGCTTCGACTTCTTGCTTTGATTTCCAGCCATTTCAAAGTTCCTACAAAACAACCCTCCAATCAATATCCAATAAGCAACTCATAATGCAAACATTCAACAAGCGTCGACATAATCCAATAATCCCACAATATCAACTAAGAGCCCTATAATGTCCAATAAACATCAAAATCATAGTCCCGACAGCCATATACTACGATCAACAAATCACACAACCTCCCCCAAACTTAGACTCCCCCATTTCATATTCAAAGGATCAAAATCACAACCCACAATAACAAAACAACACACTACGATCATATTAGGGCAAATTCTCTCCAATCCAATCTAATTCATCAACAATTCAACTCATATCAATCCCAATTAACAATTCAATTCAACAAATTTACCCAATTTCAACAAATTCGAAATTAGGGTTCTTCCAATTTGGGGTTTTTTTTCAAAATTCGTTCAATTTCATCAATTAATCCCCCAATTCGAAGTACCCATGAACAATCAAGCATAGATAACATGTTTCCATCAAGATTCTATCAACAATCGGGCATAAAATTCAAAGAACATCAAAGTCTAACAAAAGCCCCCAACAAGTGGATCCCCAATTCATAATTCATCAAAACTCCAAAAAGAATCCGTCAAAGTGCTTCAAAACATGTATAGAATTGAAAAACAATAGGATTAAGTGTCGAAATAAAGTACCTTGATCGAGTTTTGAGGAAGAAAGGTAAAAAAAATCGCCCCTTTCGTTCTATCGGCCGATATGTGTGTGTGTGTGTGTGAGAAAATCGGGTGGTGAAGGTGTTTAAAAGGGGTATTAATCAATCGGGTCGAGGCGGATACTGGGCCGGGTATGTCCTATCGGGCAGGCCTATCGGCCGATAGGCTGGGCCGATAGGAACTACTGAAACTTACGTACCTCATATCGGGTGGGATATCGGTCGATGTGGTCTTCCTATCGACCACTGCTTGTAACATAAAATTTTTTTTAATTTTCCTCAGCCTATCGGCCGGGCCTATCGGCCGATAGGCTCGTCCGATAGGTTTGTCTGTCTCAAAAAATTTTCAACTTTTTCTGGTTCGCAAACTTGGTCCCGTTTTTGCTTGGATATGGCGATTAAAGACCTGCAAGTATCCAAAACTCGGCGTGCATGGGTTAGAACTTAACAAAACTAACAAAGCTACTACGAAATTAGAAACTACAAAAATCACGCAAACGAAAAATCGAAAACAAACGAATAAAACGAACTAATATACATACGTTGGGTTACCTCCCAACAAGTGCTATGTTTAACGTCTTTAGCTAGACGATACCTCATTCATTCCGGGTCTTCGAGGTAAGTAACATACTTCTCTTCGTGGTGCAACGGCTTGAAATAGTGCTTCATCCGATGTCCGTTCACAATAAACTTGTTCCCATCTTCTTTCATCACGACACATGATCCGTTTTGATTTACTTGAAAGACGGTGTATGGACCAGTCCACTTTGACATCAACTTCCCCGGAAATAGACGAAGCCGAGAATTGAAAACGAGCACTTCGTCTCCCGGGACGAAGTCCTTCTTCCGAATGCGATCATCGTGAAACTTTTTCGCTCTTTCCTTGTAAATCCTTGCATTTTCGAAAGCCTCGTTTCTCCACTCGTCGATTTCCAGTGACTTCTCTCTTCTCGATCCACTAGCCTCAAGAAATTCGAAATTAATCCGTCTAGTGGCCCAATACGCTTTAACTTCCAGCTCCACCGGTAAATGACAGGATTTCCCAAAGACGAGCTGGTATGGAGACATTCCAATTGGAGTCTTATACGCGGTCCGATAAGCCCAAAGTGCATCATCTAGATATTTAGCCCAGTCTTTCTTGTTCGTGACCGTCTTCTCTAAAATTTGTTTGATCTCCCGATTGGCGAGCTCGGCTTGTCCATTAGCTTGTGGATGATAGGCGGACGTAATCTTATGTTTAACTCCATATTTTGCAAGAAGGGTTCCTAACCACCTATTATTAAAGTGGCTCCCCCCGTCACTCAACAAAGCTCGTGGAGTCCCAAAACGAGTCAAGATGTTCTTATTAAGAAATTTAATCACCACTTTCGAATCGTTCGTAATCGTCGGCATCGCCTCAACCCACCTCGACACGTAGTCGACCGCAAGTAAAATATACGAATAGCCTCGTGATTTTGCAAACGGACCCATAAAAATGATACCCCATACGTCAAACAACTCTACTTCCATAATAGTGTGCTGCGGCATCTCGTCTCTTTTTGCTATGTTCCCCAATCGTTGGCATCTATCGCAATGTTTCAAAAAAGCTTGGCAATCTTTATGAATAGAAGGCCAATAGAAACCACATTGGTACACCTTCATGGCCGTTCGATTCGCTGCAAAATGACCCCCACTCGGTGCACTATGGCATTCTTCAATTATCCTTTGCCATTCGCTTTGTCGAACACACATGCGAATAATCCCGTCCGCGCACCTCCGATAAAGAATAGGGTCTTCCCAATAGTAGAATTTAACGTCATGGAAGAATTTCTTTCTTTGATGAGAAGAAAGACCCGTTGGAACATGCTTGATAGCAAGGAAATTAACATAGTCCGCGTACCATGGTGTATCGTCGGCCAAGGCTAGGATATGCTCGTCCGGAATGTTCTCCTTTATTTCGACCCTCGAATCTTCTCCCTCAACCGGCTTCTCGAGACGGGAAAGGTGATCGGCAACAACATTCTCGCACCCCTTCCTATCCCGGATCTCCATGTCGAACTCTTGTAGAAGGAGTATCCATCTCACTAATCTCGGCTTCGAATCCTTCTTGGCAAATAGATAGAGAATCGCTGCGTGATCGGTATGAACAATAGTGTGAGTGCCCACTAGGTAAGGTCGGAATTTGTCGAATGCATAGACCACGTGAGCAACTCTTTTCCGTCGTGGTGTAGTTCATTTGGGCGAATCCATCGTCTTACTCGCATAATAAATTACCGGAAAAGCTTATCCGTTTTTGACCCAAAACGGCCCCAACGGCTTGATCGCCGCATCGCACATCAACTCGAATGGTGCACCCCAATCCGGAGTGATCAAGACCGCGTCGAAATTAAGGCTCGTTTCAATGTCTCAAACGCCCTTAAGCAATCATCATCAAGCGAAATTTCGCGTCTTTCTCGAGCAAGGAACATAACGGCCGTGATTTTGAGAAATCCTTAATGAACCGTCTATAGAACCCCGCATGGCCTAGGAAGCTTAAATCGATTTAACATTGGTTGGAGGCGGTAATTTCTCGATAGCAACCACCTTCGCTCGATCAACCTCCAATCCTTCCGAAGATACTTTATGCCCAAAGACTACTCCCTCTTGCACCATGAAGTGACATTTCTCCCAATTTAGAACAAGGTTCGTCTCCTCACACCGGGCAAGTACCAAAGATAAATTTTTCAAGCAATGGTCGAAAGTTGAACCAAAAACTGAAAATCATCCATAAATACCTCCATTATGTTCTCGACTAATCCGTGAAAGATGGCCATCATGCACCTTTGAAAAGTTGCGGGTGCGTTGCACAAGCCAAACGGCATCCTCCGGTAGCGAATACCCCATAAGGGCACGTAAAGCGGTCTTGTGTTGGTCTTCGGAGCGATAGCAATTTGATTGTACCGAATACCCGTCCAAAAGCAATAATACTCGTATCCGGCCAAACGATCTAGCATTTGATCAATAAATGGAAGTGGAAAATGATCCTTCCTCGTCGCCGCATTAAGTAGCGGTAGTCGATACAAACTCTCCATCCCGTGACTAGCCTTGTCGCGATTAATTCATCTTTCTCGTCCTTGATCACGGTCATACCCCTTTCTTAGAGACGACTTGAGTAGGACTCACCCACTCACTATCGGAAATCGCATATATCATCCCAAAGATCTAACAATTTGAGCACCTCTTTTCTCACAACCTCTTGCATTCTTTGGATTTAATCTTCGTTGGCCTTGCACCTCGGCTTATGATCGTCTTCTAGCAAAATCCGGTGCATACAAATAGAAGGGCTTATTCCCTTAATGTCCGAAATCGTCCATCCAATCGCCCCTTTGTGTTTTCAGCACCCGTAATAGCTTCTCCAAGTTAGTAGGTCCGAGAGAAGAAGAAACTATCACGGATAGGACTCGTTCGCCAAGAAGCAATATTGTAAGTGATCCGAACGGCTTAAGTTCTAACCCGGCACCTCGATCGATCGGTCCTCAGCGACAACTCCCCCTTGAACGGGTTTGTTGACATCAAGATAGCATACGTCCCTCTCATTAGATCGAAACTCGTTCGCCTCCAACATTCGAACATACATTGGCAAATCCTCGTAAATTTCTTCAGCATCGGAATGTGAGTAAATGGATTGTGAAATGCAATGCTCCAACAAGTCGGTCGGGGGCGGCATAATAGACTCAATTGCATAACATTCCTCGGGCGCATCCTCGGGCTTCTTCATCGCGTCATAGATGGAAATTTTCAGATTTTGATCATTAACCCGGAAGGTAAGATCACCCTCTTGAACGTCGATAAGTGCTCTCCCCGTCGCTAGAAACGGTCTCCCAAAGATCAATGGTTGATTCTCGTCCTCGGGCATATCAAGAACCACGAAATCGGCCGGGAAGACTAAGTGTTGGACTCTAACGAACACATCCTCCACAACTCCCCTCGGATAAGAGATCGACCGGTCCGCCATGAGTAGAGAAATGGTAGTTGGCTTCATCTCCCCAATCTTTAACCTCTTAAAGATGGATAAAGGCATAAGATTGATGCTTGCCCCGAGATCACACAATACATTACGGAACGTTTGGTCGCCAATCATGCATGTAAAAGTAAAACGTCCCGGATCCTTCTGCTTGAGCGGGAGCTTGTTTTGAATGATAGCGCTACACTCCTCTGTCAAATTTATTGTTTCAAACTTTGCCAACTTCCTCTTGCTTGCCACAGCGTCTTTCAAGAATTTCACGTACCCCGGCATGTCTCTCAAAGCGTCTAGAAGTGGAATGTTGATATTCACCTTTTGAAACATGTCGATAAATCGTTGAAGCTTTTCATCATGTCTCGACTTGGCCAATCGCTGTGGAAATGGAGCTTTTACCTCAAAATCCTTCACATTCGAACCTACAGGAGCCTTTCGACCGATAGGGGGGTCGATAGGATCAACTGCTGGCATTCTGTCTGGGTATCGGGTGGGCCTATCGGCCGATAGTCTTGGCCGATGGGCCTGCTGCATTTCATCTTCCTTCTCGTTCTCGGCTCCCGTTTCTAGTACATCCTCGTTTCCAGATTTCTCAATTTCAGCCCCATGATTCTGTACCTTGTCCCACTCCGAAGCTCGATTGCGTTGCATTGTTGCGTCTTCGGGTTGGTCTCGGTCTTGCTCGGAAAATGGCCCGGCTTATGAAATCCGGCAGGCGTTCGCCATTTGACTCATTTGGGTCTCCACCATCGACATCCGCTTTGTCAAGGCTATCACTGAGTTTCCAATAGATGTCACACTATGCTCGAGAGCCCCGAACCTCTTATGCTTTATAAATAAAATCTTTTTGACTTGCCTCTAACCGTTCCAACATCTCTTCCATCGGTGTCTTAGCAATCGGCTCTTGAATAACCCCGTTTTTCACGTTAAATCCCGGTGGTGGCTGAAGAGCATTGTTCGGGTTGGCATAGGAGAAATTAGGGTGGTTTCGATTGTTCGGATAATAGTTCCCCCTATTTCCCCCTTGCCGGAAGTTTCCTCCTTGCACGTAATTTGCATCCTCTTCAATTGCAATAGGCTCGTTTAGCTCTTCAAAAACTGCATTGACTCCCAAAGTCATCTTTCTTAGTATCTCAAGCTCTTTTTGTTGTCTCTCAAATTTAGCCTTCAAATCACCGTAGGCGTCCTCGTCACCGGATGGAACCTTTCTTCTCGTCATCTTCCTATCGGTCACCTCCTCGTAATCATTGTTGACCGCTAGCTCGATGAGATTCTTGGCCTCTTCATAATCGTTAGCAAGAAATCCCCCTTTCGAGGAATAGTCCAACTCTCTTCTAGCCTTCCTCGTCAAACCCCGATAAAACCGAATGTAGATTTCCTCCTTGTCAATTCCATGCTGTGGGCATTTGCGAAGTAGCTTCTTAAATCGGATCCATGCCTCGTATAAGTATTCATCCTCATATTGCTCGAATTGCAAGATATCGTTGATTTGTTTTTGCACCTTCGAGGGAGGATAGAACTGTGCTAAGAACGACCGGGTCATCTCTCTCCAAGTACCAATTTCCTTCCGATCTAGGCTCTTGTACCAATCTAGCGCATCGTCTTCTAAGGAGAACCGGAATAGGCGGAGCTTAATGACATCCGGAGGCACTCCGTTTTGCTTGATGGTGGCACATATGTCCAAAAACGACTCAAGATGAGCATTTGGATCTTCATTAACTCCTCCTCCGTATGTTTGAGACTTCACCGTAGCGATGAGGGACGGCTTAAGCTCGAAATTGTTGGCATCAATCTTTCCCCAACCTCCTTCTTGATAATCGTCCAGCTTAGGTCGAAAGCGGGCATTCAAAGGGATCTTCTCGGGACGAGCGAGTTCTCGTGGTGGGTCAAAAATGCCGGCCATGGTATCAACGAAAGGTATAGAAATAGTCTCGGTTCTCGCTTCTTGCTTCTTCCTCCTCAAAGACTTCTCGATTTCCGGATCCAAAGGAAATAAGTCCTTTCCTTGGGATCTTGTGATCATGCACCGCCTACAAGGAAGAGAAAACAAGATGTGAGGAAACGAGATCGAATATTAATAATAATAGTAAACAACCTAAAGTAACAATCTCTTCTTTTTCGAATTATCCCCTTAAGTTTTCTATCAATTCCCCGGCAACGGCGCCAAAAATTGATCGCTGGGATTCGCGTAGTATGGTTTTCAAATCCGATCAATTTTAAAATTTGTAAAACCTCGAAGTATTTCCAAGGTGTCGAACCCAAGGGAATTGATGTGTCGAAAATAAAGGAAGTAACTCTACTCAAAATTTGACTGCTATTTAGGAATCCGAAAATTTTGTTTGTTCCTAATTTTATAACTTTAAAAATCGAAAAATAACAATTAAATAAAAGATAAATTATCTAAATCAAGCAAATAAAGCAAATTAGCAAGATAAAATCACAAGTGAAAGCTAATTGATCCTAGGGTAGTATCATCTAATTGAGTTCACACAATCCATTCACTTGATTCCTTTTTCCCAAATTTTAATTCAATCCTAGAAATAATCACCCAGCCGATCTAGAATTCCGATCAAGGTAAACTAGAAAGATAGTTAATTTAAACCTTTTTCCCCGCCAGGGTTCAAAGAATTTAAATCACTTAAAAAGCGCCAACTTATTTATCTATGATTTATCTTACTCCACTTAGGTCTTAAGATCAAATCATATTGTGCATCAAGTATTTCCACTAATTAATTAATCCTTCCGGGCAAATCAATTAGCTAACATGCATCGATTAAGGGCCCTTTAATCTAGCATGAGATTTAACACATCTTGATCACAAGCCTAGGATGAAAGCTAAAAAGGTAATCAAAGGAACATCATGTGAACATCAATTAAAATTACTAACCCTAGAATCAATCAATGAATTTAGCCAGACATAATTGAAATTAAACAAGAAATAGATGAAGAATGCATATTATTAATATGAAAAGAGAGATTACAACCCTTACGGATGAACTCTGAGTCTTCAATCTCCGAAAAAGTAGAAAAATAATAATAATTGCTTCTTCAAAAAGTCTCGTCTCCAAGAAATTAATCTTGCCAAAAAGATGTAAAAATCTGCTCAATATGATAAAGGATGAAAAAGAATGATGAAAGATGGTAAAACTAGGTCTATGAGGGGGTGTATATAGCCTATGGGAGTTAAAATCCCGATTAGCCCTAATCTAGGAAACAAAATCTATCCAAAAGAGTTATAATCCATCAAAACACGAGAGCCCGCTGAGCAGCCTATCGGCCTGGCCTATCGGTCGATAGCTTGCCCGATAGTTGGTTCGTCGGTCGACTTCACTTGATAGGGCAGGAACACCTTCCGGACGCACCTATCGGCCGATAGGCTGGCCCGATAGGTTCGTCTGTCTCTTGCAAAAATCAGTTTCTTCCGTCCGTTTGACTCGACTCCCGGTCCTTTGTCTCGTTTTGGGTCCTTTTGGCTCTAAAAACCTGCAAACACACTAAAACCAACCCAAACGCGTAATACGGCTCGACTAATCATAAATAAGCCAAATACGAGCACATTAATCACGAAACGAGATAAAAACCTAGTATAAAATCCTAGAAAAAATGTGGTAAAATTACCACTTATCACGGATCCCTCTATCGTTCACCCTCTCCCATTTGCTGGCCGCTTGGAACGTGGCGCCGCTTTAGCTAATGCCGAACGCCTGGCTTCAGCTCACCTGTGCCCTCACCTTGTTCGGCGGTCACCAACTGTACCTCCATCCCTCGCCATCAGAGATGAACTACTTATTCAAGCTGACGGTTCAGAAGGGGTCTGTCGGCGGCTATCATATCCAAGGCCGTTCCGGTCGGGTGATCCTTGGGGTTCCGAACAAGGTGCGGGGCAATCTGGCGAAATGGTTTTGGGTCGGAGGTGCATGGAAGGCATCAGCGAGCGATAATCCCACGGGCGAGATGGGTATTCCCACTAGCTTTCGAGAGAGGAATCCGGGTAAGGGTTCTGACTCTCCCTTTGTTCGGATATGTACTGAACTGATCTAATTTGGTCTTCCTTTTGCAGGTTTCCATATTCTGGTGGCTGACGAGCTACCTTTCGATTTTCTGGTCGTCTGGGAACGGATATGCAGTCTTCCAGAGGACGATTTAGACGCTCGCCGGATTAACAAAGAGAGTCGTTGGCTGTCTGCTCGGCTATTCCATTTCCCGCAACACCGTTCGGTCCCATATGTGAATTTCTACGATCTCCTTTTGCTTGGCGATCGTCCTGTTTGAAGAAGGTGTTTAACCATTGTTTGATCGTTATTCATTGTAGAGGTCCGCTTCCCTCGCTTCTTGGAGCCTCCGCCGGAGATTTCCATGTCGAACCCCGGAGTTTTGAGTCGCCTGCACCAGAAGAGGTCGAGTAGAGTTCCTACGGTGGTGCTACCTCTTATTCCGGAGGTGAGGCCTCATGTAGAGACGGTCGCAGCGAAGGAAGAGGTTCGGGAGGAGGAACTCCGGCCGAACCGCAAGCGATAGAGGTCGGAGGAACCTCCAGTCTCTGCCCCTGCTGGTTAGGTGCCGATCGCCGCGCCTCTGCTCTCTGTGGTCCGCTTGGATGATGAGCCTACGCCTTCGTCGGCTTTCCTGCAGGCCATGGCGATTGCCGAGGCCGAGACCCCTCATGGGAAACCGTACTTCGGTCGCGACCACGAGAAAGCCGAGAGGTAAACTTCGTTTTGTTTTGCTGAGTTTTGTCACTTGCGTAAGAGATGTGCTAACTCTTCTGTTCTTGATGCAGGATCCTCAGCACTAACCCAGCATGCCCGCCGCTGGTATTGGATTTTCTCGCGAGCCGATCTCCTCGCGAGGCCTGTGATGTCCCGCAATACATCAACCCGGATATTTCTGCTTTGCCGAAGGCCTGGACGACCGACTTGGATGCGATCGCCCGCCAGCGATCCGGGAACACGATGCAGGCTGCTTTCGCTCTCACCCTTCAGGCGGCTACAATGGCTGTCCAGGCTGTGAAGGAGTTCAAAGGGCGTCCTTCTACTTCCCGTCTTCAGGCGGACCTCAAGGCAGATCGGAAATAGAACTCCGAGTTTGCCGACAGGATCGTGGTTATGGAGAAGGACTCTTTGGATGCGGCTAAACGGGTAAGTCAGGATCTTGAGCTGGAGAGACAGGATTCTGAGCGAGCCCGGGCAACAGTTGACCATCTTCGGGACCAGATGACAGAGGCCCGTCGGTCGTACACGGCTGCTCAGAAGGAGGCCGATCAGTTGAAGGTGACTGTCGCTCGGCTGACCATCGAGCTGGCGTCGTCGAGGGGAGAGACGACTGCTAAGGAGTCCGAGCTTCAGGGTGCGCAACAGGCGGTTTCGGAGTTGAAAGGGAAGCTGGAGGCGACCGAGGCCGATCCTTTTCTCAGCATGGAGTTCGTCAGCGAGTTTGCCTATTATATGGCGTTCGCTGACTCGCTCCGCGCCGCTAAGAAAGGAGGGCTGGAGGTCGGATCTCTGGCTGAAAACTTCAAGGCATACGCGTTGGAGCATCCTCTTCATTCTGCCTTCTCCGTGCCGATTTTGGACCTCGCGGATATCGGCGTAGACCTGAGCTGGTACCCGACTCCCGAAAATCTTGTTCATCCGAACGATCCGGAGGACGGGGAGGCAGCTCTGAAAGCCGGCGAGGGAACGCGTGCCGATCCAGTGGTCGAAGGTGAAGGCCAGGCAGGGGCAGCCTGAGGTCTTACGTCATTTTGTTTTCATTTTTGCCTTGTAATTTTTGTAGCTTTGTTGTACTTAGGCCTACGGGCGACCGTGTATGTACTTTGATATTCCAAGTAATGAAATGAAAGTTTGCTTCTTCGATTTATTGCTCGAATGATTGCTTTTCTGAGTCTTTGCATGACTTTATACAAATGTGTGAGGAGAGATTGTTGTGTGTACAGCTTCAAGTGAATTGATAAACTCATATAGATAACTTTTACAACAAGATCGATCGATGTACATACATCTGAAAAATGTCGATCTCCATATGTAATTGAATAGGGATGATCGTCGTATATATAGCTCCGCCCTTCCCCCTTGTTTTTGTTCACTTAGTGAAAGTAAGGGGACGAAAATAAATCGTTGAGTGAGCGGTCTTCAATTTTGCAGATTCCTCGAGGAAGGCCGTCCATCTCAGTCTTGAGGAACCGTGCACGATCGCGGAGTTTGAAGGAACCGACCTCCACGATCATGTCTTATGCGTGAGCGACATTCCGTCTGATGGCTAAGTTCTCGCGACTCACTTAATTGTGAGGGTCCTCCGTAGGCTGCGCCTCGCCTCGTATTTAACCGAAGGGCGTGCGGTCTTGGTCTGGAGGAGTCCTTGCGCGGGGCATTGTCGGATTAATCAACTCCACGACCGCGGCTTGTTAGCACTTTTTCTACCTCGGACCGCCATGTTAGATGGCGATCCTCGATGGTATACGTTGTGACGGGGGGAGGGACGCATCGCATTGTTCGGGAAGGATCCACCATGTTAAGTGATGGACCTTTGAGGGCGGGCAAACGTGTCCACAGATCTGTTTTGGCGGGCCCTTCGACTATGCCCTCCTCGTATTTAAACGAAGGGCGAGCGATCGTGGCCCAAAGGGACCTTGCACGGGCACAGAGAACGGTTCCATCGTCCTCCACAGCCATGTCGACACTCTTCTACCTCGGACCATCATGTCAGATGACGATCCTCGACGGTATACGTTGTGTAAGGGGAGGAGGTCGCCTGTCTGGGTTCTTCATGTTGATGACGAACTTTAGAGGGCGAGCGAGTCATCCTCTGATTTGCTTTTGGAGGGTCCTTCGGCTATGCCCGCCTCGTATTTAAACGAAGGGCGAGCGATCGAAGCCCAAAGGAACCTTGCATGGACGGATCGTCGGTTTCATCGATTTTCGCGACCGTGGTGGCACTTTTCTACCTCGAACCGTCATGTCAGATGACGATCCTCGACGGTATACGTTGTGCTAGGGGAGGCGATTGCTGCCTAGGTCCATCATGTCAAATGACGAACTTTAGAGGGCGAGCGAGTCATCCTCTTTTTCGAAGCGTTTGCTCAGACAATAGCCTTTGGTTCAATGAGGCGGGAAATCGGGGAGATACTTCCGAAGTTCGCTCCTCTCGATTGAAGCATATGGATCCGGTCATCGAGGTTGATCGAGGGGTCGACTCGTTTGAGTCTTCCGTCCTGTTCGCTTTCGACTCTGGCGACCGTATTAGGAGATCGATGGGGCTCCGGCTAAGCCAATAAACTGTCCAATTTGCCCTCCTCGAACAATCTCCAGAGTTGTCTGAGGAGGTCGCGGCATTGGTTGGTGCTGTGACCGGGACTCTTGTGGTAAGCACAATATTGATTGTGGTCCAGATGACTGTTGTCCCTTATTGCCTTTGGCTTATTTAGCGGTTCGTGCCCCTTGATGGCGTAAAAAATGTGGGCCGGAGTTCGGTTGAACTTGTGGAGGAGATGGGCCTCCACATCCTAGAAGGCCTTGAGATCGCCGGGTGGCTTGGCGACCGCCTTTTTGGTTTTGGCGATCGCCGTCTTTCGGACAGGAGGCGGCGTTCCCTCGCCTAGGCGGAGGGTGAGCAGCCTCTGCCTGGCCAGAAAGTCGACAGCCTTAGCGCGGAAGATCGCGTAGGTCGGGAGGATGTCCTTCGTAAGGTGCCTAAACATGGACGAATGACCGTAGAATCCCCCCAGGACCGAGTAGAGAGCGAGCTCGTCGCTGATGGGCTCGCCGGTGAGGACTATTTCATCCACCCGGTCGATGTAATATGCGTCGGATTAGTCTTCCCCCTGCCTGATTTTCATCATTCGGTGGGGGCCTTCTGGTCTGGCGACCTTGGCGGCGAAGTATGACGTGAAGTCACTCGCCAGTTTCTCAAAGGAGATGATCGATCGCCGTGGTAGTGAGACGTACCACCTATGGGCCAGCTCGCCCAATGTTAATGGGAAGATTCGGCACTTGGTCGCGTCTGATGCCCCACACCCGGTCATGTAAATCCGGAACTTGCTTAGGTGGGTCTCGGGGTCCGATCTCCCTTCGTACAGAGGTGTTTTGGGAGGAGCGATCCTCAGTTGCACAAGGGTAATCTCGATGTGGACCGCGAGTGGCTCAGTCGGTCCGATGATCTTTCTACTGGCACTTGCCCCAGTATCCAATAGCGCTTTCATCTCATCGAGCTGGCGTTGCATAGCGGCCATCGCAGCGGTCTGGCTGCTCGCGGCTAGGCGCTCGGAGTGGGAGCCGAGGCGATCAAGTACTGACCCCCTGGATCCACTGTCGATGATTTCCTTACTGCGTGGCTCGATTCTTTGGCGGATGGGGGCCAGACTTCCGACCTGTAATTGGTTCGGAGTTGGGTAGGCCGAACTCCTGGTGACGGACTCGGATTCCGTCCTCTCATGGTTGGGGCCAGAATGCCCCGGCCGCCATGATGGATCGCTCCCTAAGCGACTGAAAACGGAACCGTCCCGCCTAGCGAGAGCCTTTTCTCGCGAATCGGGGCTTTCAGACGATCGCTCGACCAGTAACCCCTTGAACTTCTGTTTGCCCGCGCGGCGGATGGCCGAGGGAGTAATAGCTGTCGCCGCGTATTGACACGCTTTTAGTGTAACTATCGCAAGTGCACGATATCGTATCAAGTAGTAAAGTGGACTTTTTGAGTCCGGTTTATCGATCCCACAAGGAAGTTTTGTTATAATTTGAATTATACACTATTAGTCTATTTTTATAGATACTTAAGATGAGTGAAACACACAATTAAAAAGTTTTATTTAATAATTGAAAAGAAATTGCAATAATAGTTCTAATATTATAAGGAAATAAAAAGATTGCAATAATTATAGATTGATTAAACGATAAAATGAAATAGTTGGGATTACAAACTTAGTTCGTCATTAGATATAAAAGATGTATTGGAGATCATAAGATGAATTTACTTATTATGTTGTGTAGATTCGATTTTCCTTAAAAAGACGGTTTCTCTTTCGAACTATAAAACGTCCCTTACATATTGAATCAATCCACTATATTTCTATGTTGGTTGGCTTCAATACATAGCATTAGGATTTATGAAAATAACTCAAAGAATCATCTAAGGACTAGGGGTATATTTCTATCCCCTAGAACAACTTAGAGTGAAGATCATTTGATCTAATCAAACATATTTTCTTTCGAAACATATGAAGACCATAAATATCGTCATTTATTGGCCAAATAAATAAAGATTGTTAAAACAATGAAAATCACACACAATAATAAGTAATTCATAATAGATCTTTATACAAACATAAATAACATGACTAACCTTGTTTATAATCCCAACTAAAGATTACTTAGCCCATGAAGGGTTTATTATACATGTTACAAGCTTTGGTGGTCATGTTTAGTTGAATCAAGAGAAAGAATTGATCCTAACTCCCTTAGTAGATAAAGGAGATAGAAACAATAAACTCTCTGAACAACATATGTTATACCACACTTACAAAGATCACTCAAGAACACAAGTGTGTTCTTCACACAAAAAGAAAAGTTTACAAGAAAATGGAAAATTATAAGATGAATGATGAATGATGAAGGATCTAAGGAGTCAATTTATGTAATACCCGTGTATTTTGTGAGTGTTATTTTGGATGTATTTTGTGGTATTGTGGTTATTTGGACCGTATATATTGATGATTGACCTTGGCATATTGATGGCTGATTATTGTTGGGTTCCGTGATTCTCGGATTGTGCTCGTTTTAGCTGGACTTCTTGCGAATTTAAATTTGGAAAATAGCAGTTAGCGCACGCTAAGACTGTATGTCTAGCGCACGCTAACCAGGTTCGAGTAGCGCACGCTACTCTTGTGCAATAGCGTGCATTAGGCCCGCCGACAAGAAGCTCGGACTCGAATGAGGCGTTAGCGTACGCTATGGGCGGACTAACGTACGCTATTTCGATGTACTAGCGCACGTTACTTGTATGATAGCGTGCGCTAGGATGTCAGGTCAGTGAGGACAGAAACGTTTCTGGACTGCAGGTACTTGCAGGTAGCGCACGCTACTGTATGGAGTTAGCGCGTGCTAGTATCAATCGGTAGCGCGCGCTAACAGATAGTTCGGGCCAGACGCTACGAGCTGGCGAAAGTTCGGATCGCTTTTCTTCAAGCAGTGCACCGCCTCGGCTCGTTAGCGCACGCTAAGCTGTAGCCGTAGCGTGCGCTAATACCTCCCGATATATATATGGGGGTAGGTTCAGAAACGTCATTTTTCACCTCTTCCTCTTCCCTTCGGCGGCTGGGCGATTTGGAGTGTAGTTAGACGTGGTTTTTCGACCAGTTTTCACCATCCAACAACATTTTCGTGTTCCTAAACTCAATCTAACAAGATTTCATCCAGTGTATCATCCAAATCAAGGTAAGATTGTTCAATCCCTAGTTTTTGGAATTTTGAGGGTTTTGTTTAGATCTCGTCATTCTAGTCCGTTTTAAACCTTGAATTGGGTCAGATTATGATTGTGAAACCATAATCCCTTGTTTTTCTTGAAGTCTACGGATTTCGTTTGAGTTCCCACCTATTGATTTGAGTATGAACAACTCCGCCTTAGTAGTGTTTGATAGTTTGTCCCTAAGAGTAGAGTTTGAAGGGAATCCCTTCCATTTCCGTGGTGTTGTGTTTTGATTCCATATTTCGATGTGTTAGGATCGAATCGTTGAAGGAAGTTCGGACCGTACATTCATCCGTTCGCCGTTTCTTGTGTCGTTCAAATTGAGGCAAGTACTTTGATTGTGTTTAATGTACATCGTGTGAATATGTAAAAAAATGGAATTTGTGCCAAATGGTTGATCGAGTGTGTGTGAGCCGAGTAAAACCAGTGAGGGTCCCCTGGGGTCCGGTAGGCCGCGTATCCCTACGGATCACTCGGTTGGGCTATACACCAGGGAGGGCTGACGAGGTGTCTCTGGGGTGTTTATCTTGCTTGAGAGGTACAGGGCCGGTATAGCTCGGGAGGTTGTTTTGTGATGATGATTGTGATGTGGTATTAGGAATATACGTGATGGCACTATGATTTTCTCGTGGTTTTGTTGATTATTCACTTGTTGTACATATTCTAGAATCATTGTACTTGCACCGGCTTCTTGTGACCCTTTTTGGGGTGGATATACTTTTGTGTATTCGTGCAGGTCCAGTGGGAGGACTAGCACGGGACGGACACGAGCTTGGTGGGTAGCATTGATATCGTGCATTATTTTGAGTTGATGGTCATATGGTCATGGTCAAAGTCGTGTTTTGGTTTTGTACTCGCTAGTCTTGTCGGTGTTGTATGTCATGTCGTTATTAATGGTTAATGATGTTGTTGTATTTCCGTGGTGAACGGTCATATTAGTTATGATTCCTCGGGATGATATGTTGTTTGGTATTGTGATGTATGTTATGTTGGAATTGAAGTTGGTTTTGAATGTATGAACATTTATGTTTGTCGTATTTAATGTGTTTTATTTGGGTCTAAGCACAGTAGGTTCTCCAAAAAGGATCTACGGCGCTGTAATATCTCCGTAAATCATGGGGGTGTTACGAATATGGTATCGAGCCTAGGTTTATGGATACCTAGGCATCGGTGTTTTGGGTCTATTAAATTGAGTCAGTTGTTATCTACGATATCATTGGCATGCTACCACCTCGTGTTGCCTGTGTTGGAAGACTCTTCGGATGTTGGTTGTTTCTTTCCTTCGGAAATAATTACCTTAATATTGTGCAATCTATTATTGTAATCATTTCCTTGTTGAATCATTCTTACTCTTCAGTATGCCGAGAGGTAGAGCTATCCGTCAACGTGGTCGTGGTAGAGGCCATGGCAGAGTGGTAGTGTCTGAGTCCGAGAGGTCCGTTTCAGAATCGTCATCTCGCTCTGCGACTAGGTCGGACCCGATTCCTTCGGGAGGTTCGAATGGAGGCTCGGAGGCCGAGGTGCCTAACGTTCTTCAACAAGTTGTAACACAAGTGCACCAACTGGCACAAGTGGTGCAGAATATTGAGGATCGATGGCTTCAAGAAGTTATGAAGATGAACCCTCCCAGTTCGATGGTTCGGTGATGCGAACAATTGGGATCATTGGTTAGTTGAGTGGAGAAGATCTTTGACGGTATTGGTTGTCCTGAAGCCAAGAGAGTCCCGATTGCTCAATATCTCGATTGATGACGCTTGACCGGTGGCGAATGTTAAGCCCAAGGACCGTGATGTCACTTGGGAAGAATTTAAAGAATTGATGGAAGCTCGGTATTGTCAGTAGCGGTTCGGCTAGCAAGAGTCGGTGAGTTCTTGAGCTCAACCCGAAGATGTTCCTATTTCGAAGCAATCAAGACATACAACAAGCAGTTAGTGTATGTCCAAGATCGAGTTAAGGATGAGATAGACAAAATGCTTCATTTCGATGCAAGGATGAAACCGGAGGTCCGAAAGTATATGGCGGGCCTTGGGTGTACTACTTTGAGAGAATATCAGGATAGAGCACTTGCTTATGAGATGGTGTCAGTTCCGGTTCCTGCAGTTTCGAGCTCGAAGAAACCAAAATTTTCTGGTAGTTTCCGAGGCAGTGGATCGCGTAGGCCTCAATCTTATGTGCAATCTTCTGTTGGTTCCCCTCAACCTAGTGGAGGAGTGCCGAGAGTTTGTTTTAATTGTGGAAATCCGGGACATGTCAGTTCTCGTTGCACTACTCGCCCCATTGATTGTTTTAAGTGTGGGAAGCAAGGTCATCGCGCATTATATTGTGAGTCAGTGGGCAGAATATTCTCTAAACAGTCTCCTACCCCGGTGGCACGATTACGGGTCAGCCAACTCCGAGTGTCGGACGCGGCGGTGGCAGAGGTAAAACCGAGCATAAGGATGCATCTAGCATTGGATCAGCCCCACCCCGATTGTATGAGATGAGGCGGGTGATGACGTAGGGACCGCCACTACGTCGGGTATTGTTTATATTTCGATGCACCCGGTAGATGTATTGTTTGATTACGGAGCTACTCATTCTTTTATATCATTATCTTGTGTGAATCGTTTGGGCCTAGACGGTCTCTCTACATGTGAACCTTTTATTGTTGGGTTGCCAAGTGGGGAAAGGATAGTTGGGGATCAAGAGATCGCCAATTGTCTGTAACCATTGGCGGTAAAGATTGGTCATCCGATTTGATTGTGATCGATATGATGGGAGAGGATTTAATCCTCGGTGATGATTAGTTAAATCGGCATGGAGCGATAGTAGATTATCATCGGAAGATAATTTCGATAGTCGCGCCGGATGGTGCGAACACGTTTTGAAGGGCAAAAACACGGTACTTACGGGAAGTTTATTCGAGCCATGAAAGCGATGAAATTATTGCGACAAGGTTGTACCGATTATTGGTGTTACGCATTAAAGTCGGAAGTTGGCGAGTACGATTATCCTCTGTTCGATTGTGAATGAATTTCAGACGTATTTCGGATGATTTGCGGGATTGCCACCACATCGTGAAGTAGAGTTCGTCATCGAACTAGAGCCCAATGCGGCGCCAATATCCAAGGCACCGTCTGAGAATGGCCCCATCGGAAATGTTAGAATTGAAGAAACAATTGGGTGAATTGTTGGACAAAGGTTATATTCGGCCTAGTGTGTCTCCATGGGGTGCACCGGTATTGTTTGTACGAAAGAAAGATGGGTCCTTACGGCTATGTATTGACTATCGTGAGTTGAATAAACTCACTATTAAGAACAAGTATCCGTTGCCAAGAATCGATGATCTATTTGATCAATTACAAGGGGCTACGGTTTTCTCCAAGATTGATTTGAGGTCAGGATATTACCAACTCCGAATTCGAGATTCGGATATTCCCAGGTCTGCATTTCGGACGAGGTATGGGCATTACGAATTCGTAGTTATGCCATTCGGTTTAACAAATGCTCCGGCGGCCTTCATGCAACTTATGAACAAAACTTTTATCGAATATCTCGATAAATTTGTAGTGGTGTTTATCGACGATATATTAATCTATTCCAAAAGTGAGACGGAGCATCTTGAACACTTGAGAATCACGTTGAGTATTTTGAGGGGTGATAAGCTTTATGCTAAATTTTCTAAGTGCGAGTTCGCTTAAAGAAGTTTCTTTTAGGACACATCATCTCGATGGTATTCGTGTAGACCCTCAAAAGGTTGAAGCAGTCTTAGCTTGGGAGCCTCCACGGAATGTTAAGGAAGTTCGGAGTTTTCTAGGATTAGCGGGCTATTATCGTCGATTTGTTGAAGGATTCTCGAAAATTGCTCGACCGCTCACCCTATTATTGCAGAAGACACGAAATTTGAGTGGAGTGATGAGTGTCGAAGAGTTTTGATGAGTTGAAAAAGCGATTGACTACGTCTCCGATCCTATCCTTACCACCCGGAACGGAAGGTTTCGTTATTTATAGTGATGCTTCTAAACAAGGATTAGGATGTGTATTGATGCAAAATGAGAGAGTAGTGGCTTATGCGTCTCGACAATTAAATCCATACGAGATGAATTATCCTACTCATGATCTTGAGTTAGCATTTGTGGTGTTTGCGTTGAAAATTTGGAGGCATTACTTGTATGGTTCTTCTTGTCGAGTGTATACGGATCATAAGAGATTGAAGTACATATTTACGCAGAAGGAACTAAATATGCGTCGTAGCGATGGTTGAATCGCTTAAAGATTATGATCTTGACATTCTTTACCATCCGTAAAGCAAATGTCGTTGCCGATGCGTTAAGCCGCAAGTCGATCGTGTTGCAAAAGTTGGAACTACTTACCATTCAACCGAAGCTTAGGCGAGTTGATTGATATGGAAATTGAAGTTTGGCCTCACGTAACTCAAGGATAGTTGCGTTTCCTTGAGATTACATCCTCCGTAATGGAAGATATTAAGTCAGCAGTTAGATGATCTCTCAATTGTGCAACTTCGGGAAGACAGTGTTAGAGGGAAAGCTCCTGGATTCTTAATCGATGAAGACGGAGTTCTTCGATTTCGAGGCGAACTTGTGTACCTAATCGAGATGATCTCAAAGGTAATTTTGAATGAAGCACATTCTACTCCGTACTCGATTCATCCGGTATGAGTAAAATGTATAAGGACTTGAAGAAAAACTTTTGGTGGCCGAACATGAAGAAAGATGTAACAGAGTTCGTGTTGAAATGCTTGACTTGTCAGCAGGTTAAAGCGGAACATCAGAGACCCGCCGGTAAATTGCAACCGCTACCAATTCCGGAATGGAAGTGGGAAGATATAGCGATGGATTTTATTGTGGGAATGCCAAAGACGCGAACTGGAGTAAATATGATTTGGGTAATTGTTGATCGGCTAACCAAATCCGCACACTTTCTGGGCATCAGAGATACTTGGGGACCGGAGAGGTTAGCTCGGTTATTCATTGCGGAGATTGTGAGACTCCATGGTACCCCAAAGAGTATAGTGTCGGATCGCGATGGGCGTTTTGTGTCACATTTCTGGCAAGCAGTACATCGAGCACTCGGTACCAAATTGAATTTCAGCACCGCTTATCATCCCAGCAGCAGGGACAGTCGGAGAGGACAATCCAAACGCTGGAAGACATGTTGAGGGCTTGTGCGTTGGATTGGAAAGAAGATTGGGAGACTCATTTACCATTGATTGAATTTGCGTACAATAACAGTTGGCATAGTTCGATTGGGATGGCTCCGTTTGAAGCATTATACGGAAGACGGTGTAGATCGCCAATCTGTTGGGACGAGCCGTACGAGTTACTTGGAGTAGAACCGGACTTGGTGGTTCAAACACGGGAAAAAGTCGCAATTATTTGGCAAAGGTTGTTGACTGCTCAGAGTCGACAAAAGTCATATGCCGACGTTTGTCGTCGACCGTTAGAGTTCCAGGCGGGAGACCATGTGTTGTTGAAAGTATCGCCGACTCGTGGAGTTCTTCGGTTTGGTAAGAAGGGGAAGCTTAGTCCTCGTTATATTGGCCCCTTCGAGATCCTGGACAAGGTAGGCGATGTAGCTTATCGACTAGCATTACCTCCGACGCTTAGTCATGTTCATAATGTGTTTCATGTTTCACAACTGCGTAAGTATGTTCCCGATCCCAGCCATGTTATTGATTATCAAGAGATTGAGGTTAGTGATGATGTTACATATGAAGAACAACCGGTAACCATACTAGAGAGACGAGTGAAACAATTGCGACGGAAAGTGATTCCGTTAGTAAAGGTCCAATGGTCTAAGCATGGAATTGAGGAGGCCACGTGGGAGACCGAGGAGAGTATGCGTGCCCGATACCCCGAACTTTTTGTATCTTAAGTTTCGGGACGAAACTTCTTTTTAGGGGGTAAGGGTGTAATACCCGTGTATTTTGTGAGTGTTATTTTGGATGTATTTTGTGGTATTGTGGTTATTTGGACCGTATATATTGATGATTGACCTTGGCATATTGATGGCTGATTATTGTTGGGTTCCGTGATTCTCGGATTGTGCTCGTTTTAGCCGGACTTCTTGCGAATTTAAATTTGGAAAATAGCAATTAGCGCACGCTAAGGCGTATGTCTAGCGCACGCTAACCAGGTTCGAGTAGCGCACGCTACTCTTGTGCAATAGCGTGCGTTAGGCCCGCTGGACGGTAAGCTTCGGACTCGAATGAGGCGTTAGCGTACGCTATGGGCGGACTAACGACGCTATTTCGATGTACTAGCGCACGTTACTTGTATGATAGCGTGCGCTAGGATGTCGTCCGTTGAGGACGAAGCGTTTCGACTGCAGTACTTGGAGTAGCGCACGCCATCAGTATGGAGTTAGCGCGCGCTAGTATCAATCGGTAGCGCTAACAGATAGTTCGGCAGACGCTACGGAGCTCGGCGAAAGTTCGATCGCCTTTTTCTTGACGATGCACCGCCTCGGCTCGTTAGCGCACGCTAAGCTGTAGCCGTAGCGTGCGCTAATACCTCCCAAGATATATATGGGGGTAGGTTCCAAACGTCATTTTCACCTCTTCCTCTTCCCTTGGCGGCTGGGCGATTTGGAGTGTAGTTAGACGTGGTTTTTCGACCAGTTTTCACCATCCAACAACATTTTCGTGTTCCTAAACTCAATCTAACAAGATTTCATCCAGTGTATCATCCAAATCAAGGTAAGATTGTTCAATCCCTAGTTTTTGGAATTTTGAGGGTTTTGTTTAGATCTCGTCATTCTAGTCCGTTTTAAACCTTGAATTGGGTCAGATTATGATTGTGAAACCATAATCCCTTGTTTTTCTTGAAGTCTACGGATTTCGTTTGAGTTCCCACCTATTGATTTGAGTATGAACAACTCCGCCTTAGTAGTGTTTGATAGTTTGTCCCTAAGAGTAGAGTTTGAAGGGAATCCCTTCCATTTCCGTGGTGTTGTGTTTTGATTCCATATTTCGATGTGTTAGGATCGAATCGTTGAAGGAAGTTCGGACCGTACATTCATCTGTTCGCCGTTTCTTGTGTCGTTCAAATTGAGGCAAGTACTTTGATTGTGTTTAATGTACATCGTGTGAATATGTAAAAAAAAAATGGAATTTGTGCCAAATGGTTGATCGAGTGTGTGTGAGCCGAGTAAAACCAGTGAGGGTCCCCTGGGGTCCTAGGGCCGCGTATCCTACGGATCACTCGGTTGGGCTATACACCGGGGAGGGCCCGACGAGGTGTCTGGGGTGTGTATCTTGCTTGAGAGGTACAGGCCGGTATAGCTCGGGAGGTTGTTTTGTGATGATGATTGTGATGTGGTATTAGGAATATACGTGATGGCACTATGATTTTCGTGGTTTTGTTGATTATTCACTTGTTGTACATATTCTAGAATCATTGTACTTGCACTGCTTCTTGACCCCTTTTGGGGTGGATATACTTTGTGTATTCGTGCATGTGTCCAGTGGGAGGACTAGCACAGACGGACACGAGCTTGGTGGGCAAGATTGATATCGTGCATTATTTTGAGTTGATGGTCATATGGTCATGGTCAAAGTCGTGTTTTGGTTTTGTACTCGCTTGTAGTCTTGTCCGGTGTTGTATGTCATGTCGTTATTAATGGTTAATGATGTTGTTGTATTTCCGTGGTGAACGGTCATATTGGTTATGATTCCTCGGGATGATATGTTGTTTGGTATTGTGATGTATGTTATGTTGGAATTGAAGTTGGTTTTGAATGTATGAACATTTATGTTTGTCGTATTTAATGTGTTTTATTTGGGTCTAAGCCTGGTAGGTTCTCCAAAAAGGATCTACGGCGCTGTAATATCTCCGTAAATCATGGGGGTGTTACAATTTATACACCTAAAGTCATCTAATAGCTCCAAAACTCCAGCATTATTACATTAGATCGGATCAATGTCAGCCATCCCCTCAATAATACACCAAAAGTATAAAAAATTAGACAAATCATAGCAATTTGTCAAGAGTTACTAGTAACATTCGGAGTTACTACTGTAACTAGGGTGACTTACGGCCGTAACTCCAGAATGTTACGGCCGTAACGTGGCTTCGTAAATTTGTTCACTTGAAGCTTTGATAGTTATGTTTTCAGCCTGAATTTCTCGACTTGGCGTTTTTGCCCAGATCTTCTTCGGATGATAACTTTTGATATATAACTCTGATTTTGAATCCGGAAAGACTGACGAATTCGTCTCGGAAAGCCCTACAACATGAATATATCAAAATTCAATAAAGAGAATATTTATTAAACATGTTGTTTCTTGAGTAATTCAGTTATTTAATCCGATCATCATCCGATAAAAATAAAATTATTAAAACTAATAAATTAAAAGCAAAAAACGAGTAGACTAGCTCAATTATGGGTGAATTTTATCGATACAAACCATGGATAAGTGTACTAAACTGACACTTATCACACCCCCAAATTTGAATTCTTGCTAGTCCCGAGCAAGACTCTTTATTATTCACACTCCAAAAATAAAATAAAAAAAAAAACAAAAATAAGAAAATTAATACACACATAAATTAAAATATAAAAAGAGAAAAGGAGATCAAAATGCCATTAATAAATAACAACCAGCTTTATACAATAGATAGAAATGAATCAAGATTCAAAATAAATCTACTAATATTTTTGAAGTTAAAACACGGTTTTTATTTTGTAATTCCAAAATGTAAGGTTTCCCCCCAATAGGTTGATTATTTCTTTCCCACTCGTGATACACACGACTCCCTTTAATGGTTGCTCTCGATCACTCGTTTATTTTTCGACTCAATATGAAGAAGAATTTTATTGGCGTCATCAAATATTGTGATTTTCACAAAATTGAGTGTATTGAAATTCAGCTGCTAATTAATTCAAATCTGCTCATAAACTACATCCCTTTTAGTGATAGCTTTCACACCGTTATTTGCTAACGTGTAGCTCTTTTCACTAACACAATTTCTATCTCATTATTTTTCTTTCGTAAAAAGGTGATAGCTTTCACACCGTTATTTGCTAACGTGTAGCTCTTTTCACCAATTTTTCTGAGACGGCAGCTACGCACCAACAATGGTTAGTCCTTTATTTTTCGCAAAATTTAAGACATCCAAAATTAGGCAGCTATTGCTGCTCAACACTTCTCCTTTTCGTCATTTATTTTTTTAGGTGATAGCTTTCACACCGTTATTTGCTAACGTGTAGCTCTTTTCACCAATGACTCCTTTTTTTTAGGGAATAGAATTTTTGCAGAAAATCATTTCTTAGTTTAAGCATGAAAAATCAAAAACTCCACAAATTAAGTAAATTTCAGTTCTATTTTTCATCAACCGATTGATTCTTCTTTTCTCAAGGTAACGAATGACTCGATTTTATATGATAATTACAAGGCTTGGAAAGAGAGATTAAGGCTCAAAATTTTTTTGGAATATACAATTTTTTTACCGGTTAAAACGATTTTAGAAGCTTGTATATAGCTAATTTATTGGTGTTATGGCCAGATCTAGAAATCTCATAAATCAAAATACTATAAATATATATATATATATATATATAAAATTAAGGCAAATAACCAAATCAATCAAAACACACACCAAAATTACAACACACCAAAATACTAAAACAAACCACCCCCAAAATTGAAAATAAAACTGTCCTCAGTTTAAAAAAAAAAAATCAATGCAGAAAAGCAGAATACTCCCTGTTAAGAAAGTTGATGTCTGAGCTAACACCTTTTAGAATCTGCAAGAGAATAAATATATGAGGCACACAACAAAAGAAAATAAAATATACTCGTAAGTATAACACAATTTTTAAGATGCGCATCAAGAAAGTCCGAAGAGTCGCCTTACGCTGCCATCAAAGTTTTTATAAAAGCAAAACACGAAATAGAAATTATAGCAATACATAAATCGCGAATAGATGCGCGTCAAGAGATCAAGATGAAACTCCTTAAGCTGCCATCATTTAGCACGATTATTACACACGACAGAAAGTAAAAATACAAGAGATCCGACATGGTTTATCAAAGGGAGAGGAATGAATCCACTTTTCGTTTTCTCACGGTAAAATCTTCTACCCAGACAATTTTAGCTAGAGCTGGATTTGGTTGAGGAACAAATTCATTGAGTTTTTTGATTAGTTCTTCTGGTGTTGTTGCAACGACTATGATTCGTTTTGCACGCTCGGAAATAAAGCCCTTTTCAGCAGAGTAGTCGATGAAAGACAGTAAACCATCAAAGAAACCATTGACATTAAGCACACCTATTGGTTTTTGATGAACATTTAGCTGGGCTCTGGTAACCACATGAAAAAGTTCCTCATGGTGCCAAAACCACCGGGAAGGGCGATAAAGGCGCCAGAATTATTTATCATGTGAGTTATGCGATCTTGCATATTCACAGATCTAAACTCATCTCCAATAGTTGACCCGGTGATTTTACTTTCAGCCAGAGGTTTTGGGATTATTCCCAACACTCTTACTCCTTTCATATAGGCGTATGCACTCGTCCCATTAATCCTAGACTTCTCCTCCGTAAACTACATGAATGCATTTTTCTCTAAGGTACGACCCAAGTTGTGGGCTTCAAGAAATCATGCCTCTTTTCCAATTAGCACCACAAAAAATGCATACTGTGTTAAATTTTTTTGTTGAAGATGATGACTCCATTTTTGAAAAAAAAAAAAAAAATTTAAGAGAGAAACAGAGAAAAGTGCAAGTTTGAGGGATGAATGAAAGAAACCAGTAGAAAGTTTATTTATAGAAGAAAAAGAAGGTAAAAATTGTTTAACAAGTTTGTGATTGCGTTTGATTGTGCTTCAACTACTCAATAGAATAATGAAAGCATTTATCGCGTATCACATTTTTTATTCAGAAAATCTCACCACACAACAAAAATAAAAGATACTTACGCGTATGTACAGTAGTTGTGATTGTGGCTCACATCTTCCTCTGATTTTACGTTCAGAAACGGCCTAAACGCCTTCTATGAGTCGGGGAGAAGCTTCCCATCCAATTTTCTTACAAATTGGCAAACAGGGTCTTTTAACGTCAGATTCCCAAGACGTTGTTCATATTCTGGTTTGAATTTATTCCACAAACATTGAATTCCGTAATATACAAGTCCACTATGATGTGTGTCAAGAGAACTTTCGATATTATCTAAATTCTCCTTATTCAGACCATCATTAATGAACTGAATTTTATCTTCTCTGTTTGTAGATGGAATTCCTAAAGATCGACATTTTGCATTACAGTTCCATCTAGCACATTTATAGCAAACGGCTAGTATCTTTGCTCGTCGTTTCTTGGCATATGAACTTTTTCCAAGCCCTGGTAAAAATCTAGTTGGTGTTTCTGTGAATTCACCTTCTATTCTTACTTTAGCTTCGATAATGAATCTTATGTCAAAAGGTATGCTTTTATTCGTAAGCAACCTCATCCTTTCAAGCCTTGTCTTGTAAATTTTTAAAATTGCATTTTTGCTTAGAAAGGGAAATCTTTTTTCAATTTTAAACAATGTTTCGTCCATGATAAAAAAAATAAAATAAAAAGACAATGAAAATAATTGAATAAAATATTTACAAATATCAATTGTTGTGGGAAATCAAAATCCGACTTTAATAGTCACGGAGTACCGTTATCCGCCACTTGACCGGACAAACACAATTTAGTACTAAGTTACAACGTCGAGAAATTTGTACCTACAAAAATAGTTTACAATGTAAGATTTCAAATATAACTTATACTTCCCCGGCAACGGCGCCAAAAACTTGACACGCTTTTAGTGTAACTATCGCAAGTGCACGATATTGTATCAAGTAGTAAAGTGGACTTTTTGAGTCCGGTTTATCGATCCCACAAGGAAGTTTTGTTATAATTTGAATTATACACTATTAGTCTATTTTTATAGATACTTAAGATGAGTGAAACACACAATTAAAAGGTTTTGTTTAATAATTGCAAAGAAATTGCAATAATAGTTCTAATATTATAAGGAAATAAAAAAATTGCAATAATTATAGATTGATTAAACGATAAAATAAAATAGTTGGGATTACAAACTTAGTTCGTCATTAGATATAAAAGATGTATTGGAGATCATAAGATGAATTTACTTATTATGTTGTGTAGATTCGATTTTCCTTAAAAAGACGGTTTCTCTTTCGAACTATAAAACGTCCCTTACATATTGAATCAATCCACTATATTTCTATGTTGATTGGCTTCAATACATAGCATTAGGATTTATGAAAATAACTCAAAGAATCATCTAAGGACTAGGGTATATTTCTATCCCCTAGAACAACTTAGAGTGAAGATCATTTGATCTAATCAAACATATTTTCTTTCGAAACATATGAAGACCATAAATATCGTCATTTATTGGCCAAATAAATAAAGATTGTTAAAACAATGAAAATCACACACAATAATAAGTAATTCATAATAGATCTTTATACAAACATAAATAACATGACTAACCTTGTTTATAATCCCAACTAAAGATTACTTAGCCCATGAAGGGTTTATTATACATGTTACAAGCTTTGGTGGTCATGTTTAGTTGAATCAAGAGAAAGAATTGATCCTAACTCCCTTAGTAGATAAAGGAGATAGAAACAATAAACTCTCTGAACAACATATGTTATACCACACTTACAAAGATCACTCAAGAACACAAGTGTGTTCTTCACACAAAAAGAAAAGTTTACAAGAAAATGGAAAATTATAAGATGAATGATGAATGATGAAGGATCTAAGGGGTCTATTTATACACATAAAGTCATCTAATAGCTCCAAAACTCCAGCATTATTACATTAGATCGGATCAATGCCAGCCATCCCCTCAATAATACACCAAAAGTTTAAAAAATTAGACAAATCATAGCAATCTGTCAAGAGTTACGGCCGTAACATTCAGGAGTTACGGCCGTAACTAGGGTGACTTACGGCCGTAACTCCTGAATGTTACGGCCGTAACGTGGCTTCGTAAATTTGTTCACTTGAAGCTTTGATAGTTAAGTTTTCAGCCTGAATTTCTCAGACTTTGCGTTTTGCCCTGCATCTTCTTCGGATGATAACTTTTGATATATAACTCTGATTTTGAATCCGGAAAGACTGCCGAATTCGTCTCGGAAAGCCCTACAACATGAATATATCAAAATTCAATAAAGAGAATATTTATTAAACATGTTGTTTCTTGAGTAATTCAGTTATTTAATCCGATCATCATCCGATAAAAATAAAATTATTAAAACTAATAAATTAAAAGCAAAAAACGAGTAGACTAGCTCAATTATGGGTGAATTTTATCGATAAAAACCATGGATAAGTGTACTAAACTGACACTTATCACGTATGCTCTCCGTCGCTCCCTCAGGATGGCCATAGCCTCCTCGATCTGTTCCGCGGTTTGGAACTGGTCGAGCGAAAGGCTGGGGCCATCCCTCGGGTGTGGGGTCGATAGTCTCGCGTTGCCGCGGCTACCCTCGTCCACCGTGAGTTGGGGCTCGGACTGAGCCAGAATTAGGCTTCCGACGGATCGGAGAGTGGCTCTCTTCGATGTGGTGGGAGACGTCATGAGTCTGAAGGTTTTCTCTGAAGAACAGTGAGTGTTTCTTCAGGTATATGCTCCAGAGAACAGTGAGTGTTCTTCGAAACGGTCGGAATAAAAATGAAGGTAGATGCCCCTCCTTCTAGCGCCAATTGTTGTTACCCAAAATATTATCCGGATATGATATTGCTAGAATGGTCGAGTAACAAACAAATGCGAGAGCATGTCCGTGGGGAAAGTAAATAACACAAGATTTACCAGGGTTGTTAGTCCCGGGCTTGAATGATCTTGCGAGATATTATTAATACAAGTAGTTTGGAGTACAAATATTAATATTAGAGTACAATTACAATGAGTGTAAAGACCCTAGTTATCTTAGCTATCGAGCGTGAAGATTGTCGGAAGAACCAGATATGATGCTCTGTGAGTTCTTGTAACAACGATGGAGTGCTGCAACGACTGTGAGAAATTGACGGTCTCTCACAGTGTGTATTAGCTGAATGTCTGAGCTCCTGGACTTGCGAATCTCTTCGAATATGAACTATGGGGAGATCTTGCCTATGCCGACCGTCTTTTGGTTGAGAGGTGCTGAGAGAGAAATCCTAAATGGGTTCAAGAGAGAAGGCGAGAGTCTGAGTCTTTTGTGAACGTATTGTCAATGCCTGAACGTTTTTCCGAGTGGAAAGTCTGAATCTTTCTTCAGTTGCTGGAGGTTCCTTATTTATAGGACTGAGAGTTGTTGGGCGATCGCCTCTGCTGTATTATAATAAGCGGGTGATCGTCTTTAGCACATGGGTTGGTCTCCTTAAAGTCCGCAGAAGTTGCTGACTGCTAGAAATGCGAACCAATGAGAGGCCAACACGCGTCTATGTCGCTGTCCTGGGAGGCCCTATTTAGGACCTTTCGGCGAGTCTGTCGGTAGGTGGGGCCGTCCTTGTCACTGACAGCTGCTGATGGGCTGGAGTCAACGATCCATGTTAGACGTCGCCTTTCGCGGATCTGCATATGGGTGCTTGCTTCGTGATCCAGTCTTCGCAGACTTTGACGGACGAAGGCATTGTTCGTGGCACAGGGCGGTCGTTCTAGGTCGGGCTCCAGAGTCGATCGCTAGGTGCCAAAAGGCGATCGCCTTGGTAGTCGATCTATAGATACTCGAAGGTGGTCTGTTACCTTCATTCTGACAAGGTCGCCGTAGCTCATTTGGTCGTGAACTCGGTCGCTCGGCCCTTATACCGATCGCCGTCGAGGCGTATAAATCGCCGCACAACAAACATGAACCTTGCACTTCCACTTTCATCGAGTACCAACACTTTAATTTTATACCTATTTTTATAATAGTAATAGATAATTGTCAGGTTGAAATTGGACATAAAAAACTTTTTAAATAGAAAAGTGAATTGGTAAATCATACTTGTATTGTCCTCGATGGTCATTCATTCCACACTTTGCACACTGAAAACTGTTAGAGGTATGTGACAGTTTCTTAGAACACTTATTGCATGCTAAGTAGCACCAGTCATTCAAACTCTCAACTTGAATTATGGTAGCAGATACCCAAAACTGGCCATCCTTGTCAGATCGAATAATTTCAGCTAAGTTTATGACATCAGCTTCCGTGTTTTTGAAAGCATCGTATATATTTGGAGTAGAAATACTTTCAAATGTTGTTAATGAAGTACAAACTGAGCCAGAGTTGGCCAATCTGATTTCAAAATTATTAGTTCACTAGTTAAACCACATCAACTTTCAAAAATCTGTTGACAAAAGAAATTTATAAAGCCGTAGAATGTGTAATATCCGGATTTATTACGGTGTATTTCATCTGTATTCAAACCCTGTATTATTAGGATTTGTGGTTTTGATTATTAGAGTGTGATATTTCTTGCATTGATATCATTGTACATAAGTATAGAAACATGCAAAATTTCTCAAGCAAACTCGTGATAGCGCACGCTAAGAATGTAGCTTAACGCGCGCTATCGGGCTACTACTAGCGCACGCTATGCATATAGGAGTTGCGTGCGCTAAGAACTCAATTATTGAACTGGACGGCTAGCACATGCGCCAGCCGGGACATGGGTCCGGATAAGATTCCCGCGGACGAACCTGGACAGTTCTGAAGTCAACTCTTATTAGCGCGCGCTAAGGATAGCTTAGTAGCGTGCGCTAATCAGTTAAAATGCAGAATATTATAAATGGGACAACAACCCGTTTTGGCTTACATTTCAGTCATCCATTCTTCATTCTTGAGAGGCCAGAGAGCTATACTAATCCTTCTACACACTTAGAACATATCTTGTTGGTCTTTGTATATTGATTATCACTTGTGAGTGATCATTGAAGTGGAATAGCACCTTGGAGTGGCATACAACCAACCGGAGTCGGATTCTACCTTACGGTTCAGTGATTTTCATCATATTAAGGTATGTTCAACCTATCTCCAGACTTAGAATTGGATGATCATATTAACGAGATATTGATTTTCAGTAGTGAATTATCCAAAGTACATCATGTTTGGAATATTGAGATGAATAAGCCTTAAGTACCTTGATTATGAACATCATGATTCGAATCTTATTACATTGAACAAGTAGAGGAAGCTTCTATCATTGGTAATCCGAATCTAGTAGATGACTTCATAACAATCATGGACTTGACTTTAACATCATTATTGTTAGATGAATCTAAAGGATTGATCATGGAAGGATTTATCTAGTATAGATGGCAGGTTAAACAACTACAGCATGATAATGTTAATGGATATAAAGGTGTTGATATCAACCGTTAAGCCTTTCGAATCGTCGTATGAAGATTTGTAGTCGAAATGGAAGATGGTTTCATAATAGTATACATATCCTTGAACCCGAAGTTGTTGTTATCCGTTAAATCATTCATAATCGTATGAACATGATATTCATGGAGGTAACATGAATTATCACGGAAGATTTCACTATTTTGATCATGATGAGAACAGTTTACTGCCCAGCAGTAAACTGCCATGCAGAGTTAGCGCACGCTAAGCTATATAGATTAACGTGCGCTATCGAGCACGAGTTAGCGTACGCTACGTTTGGTACATAACGTACGCTAGGCCATCGACGAAGTCGATCGGCCCGATCGGTGAAATGCGATCATGCATAGTTAGCGTACGCTAGGCTTTGTTGTTTGCGTGCGCTATCGAGCAGACTTAACGCACGCTACACAGAGTACTTAGCGTGCGCTAAGCAGTTCAGGCAGATTACATTTTATGAACTTTTGGCCGTAAATCGAATTGTTAAACATTCGTACGACTGAGATAAATCCTATATCATTTCTTTTGTTAAGGTTTGGTCCTGTTACGTGATTAATTGAGGAGGACGACCTTCGAGTGTTCGTTTTCGTGGAAGTATTGTTCTTGTCTTCAAATCGAGGCAAGTACTTTATTTGTTTTATGTATTGATGTTATACATATTGTCGTGCATGTATGTCGTTGTTGTATGTCCACCTCGTGTTGGTCCGACGGGATCATCGGGGGATCTATGCTAGCGTCTTGTTGGATCATCGGACGGGTTTTTCCACCACGGGTTGGTCAGACGGGATCATCGTGGGTTCTAGCGATGAAGCTGGATCGTGGAATTACCATGTGTATGTTATGATATCATGTTGTGATTATCAGTTGTGTATGTCATTTATGAGTTTCTCGTAGGAGAAGACTCGTTGGTATTTTTGTCGTTTACGTTATTATTCTTCGTGAGATATGAATAATATGTTGTGGTACTTGTACTAGCATCATTGTGCTAACTCCTTCGGGGGTGAACATTTTGTTTATGTTCAGGATCCAGGAGAGCGGGAAAACAACCACTGGAGCTGCATGACGACGAGGGTGCAGAGTGATGTTTCGGCCGGGTTCATTTGTCTGTTGTTTATTGGTTATTTCAATAAGTACTCGAGTACGAAGTCGTTTATGATGGATTTGAATTTGGTGATGTATTATTGAGTTTCTGTTGAACAATTGTATTATTTTTAGTATTTGGTCAGAACTGTTGTATCGAAATTCCATTATTTCCATTCGTTAGTACCTTTTAATGTCTGTTCAATTCTTCAGCCTTGTAAATCCTTATGTAAAGGATTTATGGCGCTGTAATATTCCTGAATATATCGGGGGTGTTACAGAATATGGTATCAGAGCTAAGATTATGGATATCTTGGCCGTTGGGTTAAAATAGGGGTCATTTATGTCTTTTGAAGTAACCGGCCGTGAATGACATCACTGCACTGCCTACGTCTTCATGCGAACGGTGGTTGTAAGTTCCTAAACTCTATCTCGTTCTTTACATGTTATGTCCCTTTATACTCAAATATTAGAACGATGTTGTTTCCTGTATATTTAGTATTTATGCTTACAGTATGTTGAGAGGCGGACGTGGACGTGGTCGCGGTCGTGGACGCGGACGAAGAAATGCTGAAAGGGAAGCGTCGCCTTCTAATCAGGCCAGTCATAGCTCAGGCGAGCCGCAACAATCTATTAATAACGAATCGGAACATGCTGTACCAGAGATCCTTCGTCAGGTGGTGAACCAGATGACTCAATTCGCCCAAGTCGTGGACCGAATGCAAGTGGCGGTGGGACTACAGCGGGGAGAGAGACAGCAAGGGATCCCAGACATGGGAAATCGAGGTGACCGGTGGCTGCAAGAGGTGGCGAAGATGCAACCACCCAAATTCGACGGTATTTCTGAGACTCCCACCTGGGACCATTGGTTGAAGGAACTGGAGAAAATATTTGCCGGAATTAAGCGCCCAGACAATAGGAGAGCCTCTATCGCGCAATACTTTACGATAGGAAGCGTCCGAATGGTGGGAAGCCATCCGGCTGTAGACCATGATCTTGATTGGACGAGTTTAGATTGATGATGGAAGCTCAGTATTGCCCTCGTCCCGTGAGGAAGCCAAAGTTCGGGAGTTTTTCTCCGCTCGGCCTTCGATGTGCAGTATCCCGAGCAATTAAGGCGTTTAACGGTGGCATTTGTTCGACATCTGGTCAGAACAGATGCAGAAATGATGATCCATTTCGATATGAGGATGAAACCAGAAATCCAGAGGTACATGTCCGGATTTGAATGTACCACACTCCGTCAATACCAGGATAAGACGTTGGCGTATGAGATCAAGGAAGCAGCTATGGAGAAATTTTCGGAATCTAAGAAACAGAAAGTCTCTGGTACTTTTACAGAGCACAAGAACAGCGGGCCTCGTAAGGCCCAGTCATCCTTTCACTCTTTCAAGAAACCTCCGCACCCAGTTAGGAACGGAAAGAACTTCGGAGCGACATCAACTATTACTGATGTTACCAGGAAATGCTTTAATTGCGCCCAGACGGGGCACTATCGACGGAATTGCCCCTTTTCTGCCGTGACTTGTTTTGATTGTGGACGAGAGGGACATCGGGCAGTGTTTTGTGAAGAGGATGCAAAGTCTTTTAGAGCCCGTACACCACAGCCAGTCCAGAAGAAAGCCAGTATCCAACAGACGCAGCAAAGTGTTCAGATGCCTTAGAATTTTGGCCGCGGACGAGGCAGAGGACAATGGGACCGAAAGGGGACATCGAGTGCCGGATCTGCTCCCCCACGTTTGTACGAGATGAGGAGGACAGACGATCAAGATGCTGTTGTCGCATCAGGTACTGTCCAGATCCTTTCCCAGCCAGTTAGCGTTTTATTCGATACAGGAGCTACGCATTCTTTTATATCTTTGTCTTGTGTAAATCGTTTGAATATTTCCGGTTTTCATACTTGTGAACCTTATGTTGTTGGTTTACCGAGTGGAGAGAGGATTGTCACAAACTTAGAAACTAGAAATTTCCCTGTATCATTTGGAGGCAGAGAGTGGCTCTCAAATCTGATCGTGATAGAAATGCAAGGAGACGACCTAATACTCGGAGACGATTGGCTTAATCGATATGGAGAAATTGTAAACTACCGAAGGAGGAATATCTCGCTGATCGCTGACGATGGTTCCGAAATATTGTTCGAGGGGTGGAAACCGGGAAGCTCAGTAAAATTGATCAAGGCGATGAAAGTGTCAAATTGTTGAAACAGTGTATCGGATCTTGGTGCTATGCAATGAAGAAAGAAGACGAAATTGTGGAACTTTCATCCATTCTGTTGTGAACGAATTTCCAGATGTATTTCTGACGAGTTACTGGACTACCTCCACGAAGGGATGTAGAATTTACCATTGAGTGGAACTCGGAGCTACACCAATTTCTAAGGCGCCGTATCGTATGGCACCTCTTGAAATGTCTGAGGAAAAGCAGTGGAGGAGTTCTTGGACAAAGGCTATATTGACCAAGCGTTTCACCACGGGAGCGCCGATTCTTTTGTCCGAAAGAAGGATAGATCGCTTCGACTGTGTATTGACTATCGAGAGCTGAACAAATTGATGATTAAGAACAAGTATCCGTTGCCACGGATTGATGATCTGTTTGACCAGTTGCAAGGGGCAATAGTATTCTCTAAAATCGATCTGAGATCAGGATATCATCAGCTGAGGATTAAGGAATCTGATGTTCCGAAATCAGCGTTCAGAACTCGCTACGGACATTATGAGTTTGTAGTGATGCCGTTTGGTCTCACTAACGCACCTGCTGTATTTATGCAATTGATGAACCGAGTGTTCATCGAATTTTTGGATAAATTTGTGGTCGTGTTCATTGATGACATTCTGGTGTATTCTAGGAGCCCGGAAGAACATGTGCAGCATTTGCGGATCGTATTGGAACTTTTGAGAAGCGAGCAATTGTACGCCAAACTTTCTAAGTGTGAATTCTGGATAAAGGAAGTAATGTTCCTCGGCCATGTGGTGTCAGCTAAAGGAGTCCGAGTAGATCCTCAGAAGATTGAAGCAATTATGGATTGGAAGCCTCCAAAGAACGTGAAAGAAGTCCGAAGCTTCTTAGGACTTGCTGGATATTATCGTCGATTCGTGGAAGGGTTTTCTAAAATCTCCCGCCCACTTACCCGACTCCTGCAGAAAACACAAAAGTTTGAGTGGAACGAGTCGTGTCAGACTAATTTTGATGAGTTAAAGAAGAGATTGATGACGGCACCGATTCTATCACTTCCACAGGGAACTGGAGGATTTATAGTTTACAGTGATGCTTCAAACCAAGGACTCGGGTGCGTATTGATGCAGAATGATAAGGTGATCGCTTATGCGTCGCGACAGCTGAAACCTTATGAAGTGAATTACCCAACACATGATTTGGAGCTAGCAGCAGTAGTTTTTGCTTTAAAGATCTGGAGGCATTATCTATACGGGACTCACTGTCATATCTTTACGGATCACAAGAGTCTCAAATACATCTTCAGTCAGAAAGAATTGAACATGCGGCAAAGAAGATGGTTAGAACTGATTAAGGATTATGACTTGGAGATTTTGTATCATCCAGGCAAAGCGAATGTAGTGTCCGATGCACTCAGCCGCAAGCCTGTTTCTATTCAGATGCTCGAGACGCTGACCTCCCAACTTAGCCTTCAACGAGAGATGATTCGAGAAGGAATTGAAGTGTGGTTACAAAGAGTCCAAGGATAACTGTGCGTGATGGAGATAACTTCATCATTAACCGAAGGAATCAAATCTAGACAGGCAGTTGATCCTCTGATGATTCGGTTACGTGATGTTGTGATCAAAGGAAAGGCCCCCGGATTCATAATTCATGATGATGGAGTTTTGAGATTTCAGAACCGACTATGCATTCCCGATGATGATGTTCTAAAACAGACGATTATGAAGGAAGCTCACAGTTCGCCCTATTCTATCCACCCGGGCACCAGTAAAATGTATAAGGACTTGAAGCAGAATTTCTGGTGGGGAAACATGAAGAAAGATGTAGCGGACTATGTTTCGAAATGCTTGACTTGTCGTGAGTTAAGATCGAGCATCAACGGCCTGCCGGAATGTTGAAGCCACTCCCGATTCCTGAATGGAAGTGGGAGGACATATCGATGGACTTTATCACTAATATGCCGAGAACCGGGACAGGAATGAACATGATTTGGGTGATAGTTGATCGTTTAACCAAATCAGCTCATTTTCTAGGCATTAAGGATACGTGGGGACCAGAGAGGTTGGCAAGAGTATATATTAAGGAGATAGTTCGATTGCATGGTACGCAGAAGACCATTGTTTCGATCGAGACGGCCGTTTTGTGTCTCACTTGGAAAGCGATTCATAAGGCCTTGGGGACCGGGTGAACTTGACACGGCTTATCACCGCAGGTGACGGACAATCCGAGAGGACTATCCAAACGGTAGAAGACATGCTAAGGGCCTGTGCCTTAGATTGGTCAAACGATTGGGAAATTCATCTACCATTGATTGAGTTTACCTACAACAATAGTTGGCATGCTTCCATTAAGATGGCACCGTTTGAGGCATTATACGGGAGGAGATGTAGATCGCCCCTATGTTGGGATGATTCGTCGGATTTGATCGGAACAGAACCATAGTTGATCGTGCAGACTCGAGAAAAGATAGCCTTGATTCGTGAAAGACTGTTGACCGCCCAGAGTCGCCAGAAATCTTACGCAGACGTACGCCGTCGCCCATTGGAGTTCAGTACTGGAGATCACGTACTTTTGAAGGTTTCTCCTACTCGGGGAATCTTTCGTTTCGGAAGGAAAGGAAAGCTGAGTCCGAGATATATCGGACCATTTGAGATCCTTGAGAGAGTTGGGGAGTTGGCATACAGATTGGCATTGCTGCCGTCATTATGCCATGTTCATAACGTGTTCCACATATCCCAGTTACGGAGGTATATACCAGATCCCAGTCATATCATTGATTTCGGCGAGATCGAAGTCGCGCAGGATGGGACGTTTGAAGAAAAACCAGTCAAGATACTCGAGAGTCGAGTTAAGCAGCTGAGGAACAAACCAATCGTTTTGGTCAAAGTTCAATGGTCACGTCACGGAATGGAAGAAGCCACCTGGGAAACGGAAGCTGATATGAAGTCCAGATATCTCGAGTTATTTTCGTCTTGAGTTTCGGGACGAAACTCCTTTTTAGTAGGAGAGTATGTAATATCCGGATTTATTACGGTGTATTTCATCTGTATTCAAACCCTGTATTATTCGGATTTGTGGTTTTGATTATTGGAGTGTGATATTTCTTGCATTGATATCATTGTACATAAGTATAGAAACATGCAAAATTTCTCATGCATACTCGTGATAGCGCACGCTAAGAGTGTAGCTTAACGCGCGCTATCGGGCTACTACTAGCGCACGCTATGCATATAGGAGTTGCGTGCGCTAAGAACTCAATTATTGAACTGGACGGCTAGCACATGCGCCAGCCGTGACATGGGTCCGGATAAGATTCCCGCGGACGAACCTGGACAGTTCTGAAGTCAACTCTTAACGCGCGCTAAGGATAGCTTAGTAGCGTACGCTAATCAGTTAAAATGCAGAATATTATAAATGGGACAACAACCCGTTTTGGCTTACATTTCAGTCGTCCATTCTTCATTCTTGAGAGGCCAGAGAGCTATACTAATCCTTCTACACACTTAGAACATATCTTGTTGGTCTTTGTATATTGATTATCACTTGTGAGTGATCATTGAAGTGGAATAGCACCTTGGAGTGGCATACAACCAACCGGAGTCGGATTCTACCTTACGGTTCAATGATTTTCATCATATTAAGGTATGTTCAACCTATCTCCAGACTTAGAATTGGATATCATATTAACGAGATATTGATTTTCAGTAGTGAATTATCCAAAGTACATCATGTTTGGAATATTGAGATGAATAAGCCTTAAGTACCTTGATTATGAACATCATGATTCGAATCTTATTACATTGAACAAGTAGAGGAAGCTTCTATCATTGGTAATCCGAATCTAGTAGATGACTTCATAACAATCATGGACTTGACTTTAACATCATTATTGTTAGATGAATCTAAAGGATTGATCATGGAAGGATTTATCTAGTATAGATGGCAGGTTAAACAACTACAGCATGATAATGTTAATGGATATAAAGGTGTTGATATCAACCGTTAAGCCTTTCGAATCGTCGTATGAAGATTTGTAGTTGAAATGGAAGATGGTTTCATAATAGTATACATATCCTTGAACCCGAAGTTGTTGTTATCCGTTAAATCATTCATAATCGTATGAACATGATATTCATGGAGGTAACATGAATTATCACGGAAGATTTCACTATTTTGATCATGATGAGAACAGTTTACTGCCCAGCAGTAAACTGCCATGCAGAGTTAGCGCACGCTAAGCTATATAGATTAACGTGTGCTATCGAGCACGAGTTAGCGTACGCTACGTTTGGTACATAACGTACGCTAGGCCATCAGACGAGTCAGTCGACTGATCAGTGAAGTACTGACCATGCATAGTTAGCGTACGCTAGGCTTTGTTGTTTGCGTGCGCTATCGAGCAGACTTAACGCACGCTACACAGAGTACTTAGCGTGCGCTAAGCAGTTCAGGCAGATTACATTTTATGAACTTTTGGCCGTAAATCGAATTGTTAAACATTCGTACGATTGAGATAAATCCTATATCATTTCTTTTGTTAAGGTTTGGTCCTGTTACGTGATTAATTGAGGAGGACGACCTTCGAGTGTTCGTTTTCGTGGAAGTATTGTTCTTGTCTTCAAATCGAGGCAAGTACTTTATTTGTTTTATGTATTGATGTTATACATATTGTCGTGCATGTATGTCGTTGTTGTATGTCCACCTCGTGTTGGTCCGACGGGATCATCGGGGGATCTATGCTAGCGTGCGCTGGATCATCGGACGGGTTTTTCCACCACGGGTTGGTCTGACGGGATCATCGTGGGTTCTAGGCAGTGAAAGCTGGATCGACGGAATTACCATGTGTATGTTATGATATCATGTTGTGATTATCGGTTGTGTATGTCATTTATGAGTTTCTCGTAGGAGAAGACTCGTTGGTATTTTTGTCGTTTACGTTATTATTCTTCGTGAGATATGAATAATATGTTGTGGTACTTGTACTAGCATCGTTGTGCTAACCCCTTCGAGGGTGAACATTTTGTTTATGTTCAGGATCCAGGAGAGCGGGAAAACAACCACTGGAGCTGTATGACGACGAGGGTGCAGAGTGATGTTTCGGCCGGGTTCATTTGTCTGTTGTTTATTGGTTATTTCAACAAGTACTCGAGTACGAAGTCGTTTATGATGGATTTGAATTTGGTGATGTATTATTGAGTTTCTGTTGAACAATTGTATTATTTTTAGTATTTGGTCAGAACTGTTGTATCGAAATTCCATTATTTCCATTCGTTAGTACCTTTTAATGTCTGTTCAATTCTTCAGCCTTGTAAATCCTTATGTAAAGGATTTACGGCGCTGTAATATTCCTGAATATATCGGGGGTGTTACAGAATGTACCCTTCATTAAAATTTTGGAAAATCCTTGATTCCCCATTCACTATAACCTTGGTAACATTAAAGCTATTTCATACCCTTACTTGCTCTGTAGTAACATACAAATTAGTGTTGAGTTTTAAATTGCAACTCAACAAACAAAGCTATACAATTTTAATACCTCCAAAAATAGAAACCCTTCCGAATTCAATCAGCACAATAATATTTTCCTCTGAGTCTGCTTCAACAAAGGGCAGTAAGTCGTGTACATAGTTGTCCCACAGTGTACATTTGATGTTGTTTTTGACATGATATTCGAGTGTGAACTCCATCCCTTTTCCTCTCTCTGTTGCCATAGGGGGAAGCTGGCATGAAATAACTCTGCCAATCACATCTACCCAAAACATATACAGTTTATTAATCTTTTAAATAGTTAACTGTAAAAAGATATGAATATATAATGCAAACAAAAAAATTTGACCGAAAAGAAGAAACTGGGAACTTTCCTTATCCTTTTCTAACTAATTAAAGGATTTAAGATTATACATAGTTTCAGGAAATTTTTCATCAAATATTCCTCCATTTTTGTTTTCCGTAGGAAATTAATCTTATAAGGGTGGGCAGTTATTTTGAACTTGCTCATATTTCCAGTACTATGAAATCCTTCAATGCATAAAGATGACCCTCGACTGCTTTTGATTTCAAAAACTTCATTGCATGGCCTCTTGCGGAAGCATGCCCTCGATCGCCCTTAAACATATTACACAAAATATTGTAAGTATCTAAAACAGAATCTTAATTAGTGAAGTGTATTTTGAAAATTAACCTCTTTGTCTTGAAAGATGAATTGAAAGCTTGCTACTTCTTTTTTGTTGTTGTATCTAGGAGCATTAAAACTTCTAACCAGACGAAGCCGCATTACCCATAATGTGGTTGATGACTTCAGATCCTTCACCAAATTGAAAAACTAAGGCACTGATCGTACTCTGTATATTCTTGTTATTATTATTTTTGTATTGTAATAGTAAATGCAATTATAATGTAATAGTATTTAAGGTGAAATAGGGGTTAGTTATAGTTGTAGAATAAACATGTACCCATACAACCTCTAAATTAGTGGGGTGAGTAGTTGCACCAGTCTGGTAAAGGGGTACCCGATTAACTCACTTTAACTGACCTACCCCACTAATATATTACGCAGTTTCATTCAACTTGTGCCGTCAGTTCCATCAAATATGCAAAGTAGTGGCTTGATCAGTTTTTTCATTCAAATTTGAAGTTAGTGGACTACTTTCATATCGGTTTCTTCATTCAAATCAGGAAATTAATTAGTGGACAGTTTTCAAGAATTGGTTTCATTTTCATAATATTTATTTTTTTAAAAATCAAATTAACAAAGTTAATCAGAGAGTGACACATGTTTTCAAAATTTAGCATTTTTTTCATTCAAATTTGAAGTTAGTGGACTGCTTTCATATCGGTTTCTTCATTCAAATCAGGAAATTAGTTAGTGGACAGTTTTCAAGAATTGATTTCATTTTCATAATATTTATTTTTTGTAAAAATCGAACTAACAAAATTAATCAGAGAGTGACACCTGTTTTCAAAATTTATGTGCCACCCTATTTTAATTGTAAAGGTAGATAGGCAGAGGCCCATGCCTGACTTTAGTAATTTGCCTTTTATCAACAGATTTTAGTCAAACGGATTAAAATCATTGATATATCAATTTTTGCACAACGGTGATAAACTGCATCAGTAAAAATTGCATTAAATATCTTACACGATTATAATTTTGATAAATTGAATTATGTGATAGATCGTCCTTTGCACAAACGCGATTGTGTTGTATTATTTTACAATCGATATAAATTAGTCTCATAATTTTTTTCGACAATGTTTCAAAATAACTTTAAATGTTTGAGCTTTTGGTCTCAACATAACAATAGAAGTTAAAATTACGTATTTTATAATGTACGCTTGATGTCAGGCAGAGAGATTAGACTGCAGGACCGTCGGAAAAAATCATAGTTATTATGTTGAAAGATTTCAATATTATTCCTCACATTTCCCCTAATGAAATATTACTCACTCTCTCTTTTCCCCTTAAAATATACTCATTCGTTCCATCTTCTCTCACCCCTCCTATAATATATTACCTACTTGTCAAGGCTAGCTAAGTTCAAGTCGCAGTGCACTATTGTTAGTTCACAACCCAACACCATTAGATGCCGATATCATATCCCCCATGCGTTTATTTTATTTTATTGCATCGCATTGTCACAGTACCTCGCAAATGCTGATTGTCTCGGTCCCGAAAATCATTAATTTGGTGATCCCGGTCCCGGTTTCGTTCGGGACTTCGGGAGTCCCGATTCCTGAAATGGGATAAATGTAAGTCCTGATCCCAGTCCTGATCCCGGAGGACAATTTCCCGAAATGTCCTGAACGTCCCAAATGTCCCGATCGGGACAAAATACCCGAAGAAAAAAAAAAAAAAAAAAACAGACCAGAAAGCTAAGCCAATCCTCCGCCGCCGCCGCTGTTGTTCGTGGAACGAATCTGAACCAGACCAGAAAGCTAAGCCCCAGCGCCATTTCTCTTCGCCACAATTGCTGTCCGCGACGGGTCCGACTTTGTGTGTGTGTGTTCGATTAAAGAAGGAAGGGGGGAGGGGCCGACAGTGGGTGAAGGGGGGGTGGGTGGCGAACCACGATGATTTTGTGCGTGTTGTGTGGAAGAGGAGAAGATGAAGGGAAGAGAACTCAATCGGGGTAGGTGGGAATGGAGAAAAGAACAGAAGAAAAGGGGGGCGGCGTGATGTAAAGGGAATAGGGTTTGGGCCAAGGAGATGGTTGGGTTATTCGCGTCAATTGGGGCTTCGGGATAGTCCCGATCGTGGCTCGAGACTCCCGAGTCCCGAAATTACCAAAACCTCAGGTCCCGGTCCCGGTCCCAATCCCGTAAAATTTGGGATTCGGAGTTCCGTTTCCCGTCGGGACTCGGGACTCGGGACGGGACTGGGACTCGGGATTTCCCAGTCCCAAATTCTCAGCCCTAAATATAATTAATCTGATAAACCCGAACAAAATGCAGCCGGTAAGAATTCCAACGTCCAGAACAAATCTGAAACACAAATAGCCGATTCCAGGTTAACAACAGTAATGATAATAACCAATCGGTAATATATATTATATATATAAATATATAACTTATATATATTTCTAATATAATATATATATATATATAGGCAATAAGTATATATGTAAATATAATGTATATATTTTATATATATAATATAATACATATATAACAAATATATAATATATTATAATACTGCAGAATATATATTTATATATATATAACAAATATATATTACTAATTAATTGCACAATATCACCAAGAACAGTAATAAATAAGGATCGGGAAATTCCCTTTTAGGAACGAGATGAATAGGCTTAGATCTTCCGAAACCCTAGCAATTAACACCAAGACAATCCGAACCACTGCCGGCCGGCGACAAGCCCGGTAGCACCTCCACTTCAACCCAGAAACCTCAGAAATCAACACCGATCTCACTCACAGATATCACAACAAAGATATCTCAAGATTTCACTCAGATTCTCAAAAGGTGCAACTCGGTATTCGTTTTTCGGTCTTCCAAACTCCAGCCCCTACTGTAACACCCCCAAACCACTCGGGAATATTACAGCGCCGCAGACCCTCTCCGTGAGGATCTACCAGGCTAAAAACAAAAACAATACATCGCATTACATGCCGACATGGCTACATAATGAGCCATTAGACCGACTTGGTCATTTACCACAATACAACACATTAAACACACATAACTCGAACTCATAACTCATAGCCACGCAGGGGTTGGAATACATCAATATACCCATAAAACGGGAAGACTACACAACGGAGAGTCAAACACTAAGACTCTACCAAAAATACTCAACGAATGGTCATCACGTGATTAGTGTCGTCGTCTTCCATCATCCTTCATACTGATCCTGTGATTCGCTCCCCAGCAACCTACAAGTACCTGGACGCAATACAAACATCTACCCCCCGAATACTCGGAGGTTAGCAAAACTCTACTGTTTTGCTAGTGCAAGTATAAAATATGAATACAAGCCATACATATCATACTCCAAGAACATAATAATCGTAAACATGCTCCCCGAGATAAGTCACTTGATCAAAACAGTTCGAATCATGAAAGGTGGGGATGAAACTCATATACATCTTACAAAACATTTAAGATCTCGAGAGTTTTGAGAACGTTGGGATTTAAGAATTCTCAAGCCTTTGAAACCATTTAGGGACACAGCCCAAAAGTCATTTTCCCAAAATATAATTATGATAACAACACACGGGGTCCACGACCCAATCATACCATTCCGGTCACAAAGCACGGGGTCCAAGACCCGATCATATCATAACAACATGTTTCCACAGATTATTCGCGTCCCGTGCCAGTAAGCCACGGACCTCAGATGCTCCCGCAGAACATACCCGAGTGAATAGCCCACAGGGAAACCATACCAAATCACATGTCACCGTAACACAGTCATGTGACCACAATCATAGATACGTTCATAGTTATCCGGGCATCGCACTAACAAGCTACGAACCTCGGATGCTCCTACAGAACATACCTGATTGGACAACCCATGACACGTACATCACATAACCAAATCACAACCATTAGTTATCCCGGTATCGCGCTAGCAAGCTACGAACCCCGGAGTCCCCGCAAGACATACCCGATGGATAACCCCACAAATTATCCCGGCATCGGGATAGCAAGCCACGAACCTCGGAGTCCCCGCAAGACATACCCGATGGATAACCCTACAGTCCCGCCCGACCCATACTAGCAAGTATGAATCCCGGAGATTCAACAATCTTACATGGTGGCACATCACTTACAACAATCACACAACGATAGTCAATTATCAAGCCAAACAACATTAAGCATAACAACCTCCTTTCAAAGGAGTAACAATTAATATCACAACACGTCACATTCTCACCGAACAAGTACACGTATCGGCACACCATCCTCGGCAAGTCATCACGGTCTATTATATTCACAAAGTATGGTTATAACATCTATCAACATACAACACGTTCTCACATATTTCAAATACAAATTTATTCATGAATCATACGAGTTATCTTGAAGAAAACCCTTTTACCGAGAATATACCGATTCTTTAGAAGGTTCATTAAAACGTTAAAGTTCCACATATAATCAATTATCAACTATCACGTCTACGAAACACGATGTGTATGGGCAAGATACTTGCCTCGAAACTACGAGCAATCGGACAACGAATGGATGAGGCTGAGCAGCCCTCGAACTTCCAAAAACGACCAAGAATCCGGAAACCTACGAATACTATGAAAATAACACCAACTCGAATCAATAACACTAATCGGAACCCGAATCAACACTACGAACAATAAGGATCTAAGGGTTTCCCAAAGAAATCAAGAACTATGTTCTGAGTGATACAAAATCAATAAATGAGTTGTCAAACTGAAAGCCACGGCCAAGACGATCAAGAATACTCAACCGATCGGATGAGAATGGGTAAAAAACACCAAGACCAAGGAAAACCCCCAAATTCAAGAAACTAGGGTTCTAAGAAGAAAATACCTTGATTTGGACCAAGGAGATGATTAGATGATGCTAGATATACATAAATCCACCCCAAGATGACGTTTGAAGAGGAAGGTCGCTCAAAATTACCTCTGGAGCTCACTCCCATCGGAAAGGGATGGAGAAGGGTGAGAAATTATGAATTAACGATGTTGTCCAGTATTTATACTGGACAGTTATTAGCATGCGCTAGCACACTGCATTAGCGCGCCCCAGTGAGGTCAACGCTCCAAAACAAACCGCCTATAACACAGTTAGCGTGCGCTAGCGAATAAGCGTAGCGCGCGCTAATGAGTCACAAACCTAGTCCAGTAGCTCCTGGACTGGTCTGCACCTACCAGGTAGCGTGCGCTAGCGAGAACAATTAGCGTGGGCTAGGCAGATGATAGTGTGCGCTATCAACCAACCATACCGTGCACTATCGAGACTCCAGTCCCAGTCCAGTAGCTCCTGGACTGCCAATTAGCGTGCGCTACACACCCGGTAGCGTGCGCTAATAATGGCACAGTACCGCGCTGATTAGTGCATAATTGATCTAAAATTCATATACAAAAATATTCCTTTTTCCGGGCATAATTGTACTGATTTGTGATTAAAAATACATATTTTACAGATATGTCCAAACATGAGCTAAAAATGGTTATTTTACAGATTACTGACATGAAGCATCAAAAAGGACGGAAAACAAGATCAAATACAACGACGGGAATTTTTTCAAGGCAAAACAACCATACAACACAGCGCAAAAAGGACCGTGTTATGTAGGCCGTTTCACATACGGCGCAACAAGGGCCGTCTCTTGGGCCGTTTCACACACGGCCGGCATTTAGCGCCGTGTCCTCGCGCGTATTTCGGAAGAGACCGATTCACCACAAAACGGCGCACAACACGGGGCAAACTGGGCCGTTTTTCAGCAGATGCCATGCAAAAATAGTCCACTTTTGACCATCTTGTGAACTCAACCACAAGATATTTTTATGGTCAAAAATCTGAAAAATCAAAGACATGGGTGAAGTGTGAACAAAGAATTAATCAAGATATTACAATAGATATTTTGAATTAAATAATCAATTGTATTCTTGAAAATCACCTATAAAAGGACATCTTCATCCATTGCAAAATCAATCTACTCTTCTTGCAAAGAAACACTCCTTTCTTTTAGCAAGATATTTTCCTTAGAACTCTCAATTTTAGTTTGTATTTCATTTTTGGTTTAAAGTTTTTCTTTCATTTAGTTTGTAATTGAAAAGTGCTTGATCAATAAGCACTTAGTATTTTACTTAGTGTTTTACTTTCAATTTTTGTAAGCTTGTAACCTTTGAACAAGTTTGAAGTTATATTTTGAAGTATATTTCTTGTACTTCGATACATCATATTCAAGTAAGTTTTCATCTATTGTCATTAAGTTCTAGTAATTAAAAGTTTCTATATATATTATATATATATATATATATATCAATTATTTCTATTATAATTTTAGTTTGTATAAGCCAATGAGTAGCTAATCTTTCTTCCTAGGGGAAGGGGGATTTCTATTAGGTTATATATTGAGTATTTGATTGATTTACACTATTTTTAGGACTAATTGGTTTAACTAGAGATTGACCATATCCTATTTTTACTAATGAAACCTTCTTGATTAATTGTTGAGTGAATTGGAAACATATCTTTTCAATCTATCAAATGTTAATCTTGTTATCAACATCTTAAGATTGCGAAAGTGGTTAAGACACCTTTGAATACGAAAGTTATGAGGTGAAAAGTTGATTACTCGATGAACAATCGTTTATCCTAAAAACAGTCAAGTTAAAGAAATGAAAATACTAATTGGTTTAAATAGAGATTGATCATATCCTATTTCTACTAGTGAAACCTCTTTGATTGATTGATTAAGTGTATTGGAAACACATCTTTTCAATCTATCAAGTGTTAATCTTGTTATCAACATCTTAAAAAAGCTAAAGTGATTAAGACATCTTTGAATACGAAAGTTATGAGGTGAAAAGTTGATTACTCGATAAACATTCGTTTTTTATATCCGTGTAAATCAATTCCTATACTTAATTAAAAACCTAATTTAATGAACCCGTAATCCCCTATATTTTATAAATTCCCAACTCATTTTAATTCTATTCATTTTCACTAGTTAAAAATAGTCTCATTAAAAATAGTTTTAATATAAATAGTCTTAATAAAAATAGTCTAGTATAAATAGTCTAGTAAAAATAGTCTAGTATAAATATTCTAATATAAATAGTCTAGTATAAATAGTCTAGTATAAATAGTCTAATAGAAATAGTCTAGTATAAATAGTCTTAATATAAATAGTCTAGTATAAATAGTCTTAATATAAATAGTCTAGTATAAATAGTCTTAATAAAAATAGTCTAGTAAAAATAGTCTTATATAAAATAGTCTTATTAAAAATAGTTTAAATTAAAAATAGTGCATTTTAATTTAGTTAATTTAAAAACCAAAAAATATATTTTAGTATTTATTTCTTGCAATCTATACAAAATATTATACGAAGCCCTCTTGAACAATCCTCGAGAGAAAAGACCTTGGTAGAACTTACCACAAACTACTTCTACCTCGTATATATTTGCGAGCGACTCAAAAGCTCCTATTTTTAGGATAAGTTTTTTGTCGATCAAATTTTGGCGCCGTTGCCGGGGAGGGAACCCAATTTATTTATTGTTTTTCTTATTATTTATTTTCAAAAAACCAAAAAAATGAAAAAAATCAAAAAAAAAGAAAAGAAAAAAAAGAGAGAGAGATGGAGAATGTGTTGGTAAAAAGAACTACACGTTAGCAAATAACGGTGTGAAAGCTATTACCTAAAAAAATAGATGGATAATGTGTTGGTGAAAAGAGCTACACGTTAGCAAATAACGATGTGAAAAGCTATCACCTAAAAAAAAGATAGAAAATGTGTTGGTGAAAAGAGCTACACGTTAGCAAATAACGGTGTGAAAGCTATCACCAACTAGTTCGAGTTATTAAGTCTATAAAAGGGATGTAGATTATGAGCAGATTTGACTTAATTAGTGGCTGATTTTCAATACACTCAATTTCGTGAACAATCACAATATTTGATGACGCCGATGAAATTCTTCTTCATATTGAGTCGAAAAATAAACAAGTGATCGAGAGCAACCTTTAAAGGGACTTGTGTGTGTCATGAGTGGGAAAGAAATAATCAATCTTTTGAAGGGTAACCTTGTATTTTGGAATTACAAAAACAATAAAATCGTGTTTTAACTTCAAAATTATTTGTAGATTTATTTTGGATCTTGATTCATTTCTATCTACTGTATAGAGCTGGTTGTTGTGTAGATGGCATTTTGATCTCTTTTTCTCTTTATATATATAAGTATTGTTCTTAATTTGTCTATGTATTATTTTAATTTGTGTCTTATATTTTTTTCCCCCTTATTTAATTTGAGTATGAATAATGAAGAGTCTTGTTCGGGACTAGCAAGAATTTAAGTGTGGGGTATTTGATTAGTGCATAATTGATCTAAAATACATATACAAAATATTCCTTTTTTCGGGCATAATCGTACCGATTTGTGATTAAAAATACATATTTTACAGATATGTCCAAACATGAGCTAAAAATGGTTATTTTACAGATTACTGACATGAAGCATCAAAAAGGACGGAAAACAAGATTAAATCCAACGACGGGAATTTTTCAAGGCAAAACGACCATACAACACGGCGCAAAAAGGACCGTGTTATGTAGGCCGTTTCACATACGGCGCAACAAGAGCCGTGTCTTGGGCCGTTTCACACACGGCCGGCATTTAGCGCCGTGTCCTCACGCGTATTCCGGAAGAGACCGATTCACCACAAAACGGCACACAACACGGGGCAAACTGGGTCGTTTTTCAGCAGATGCCATGCAAAAATAGTCCACTTTTGACCATCTTGTGAACTCAACCACAAGATATTTTTATGGTCAAAAATCTGAAAAATCAAAGACATGGGTGAAGTGTGAACAAAGAATTAATCAAGATATTACAATAGATATTTTGAATTAAATAATCAATTGTATTCTTGAAAATCACCTATAAAAGGACATCTTCATCCATTGCAAAATCAATCTACTCTTCTTGCAAAGAAACACTCCTTTCTTTTAGCAAGATATTTTCCTTAGAACTCTCAATTTTAGTTTGTATTTCATTTTTGGTTTAAAGTTTTTCTTTCATTTAGTTTGTAATTGAAAAGTGCTTGATCAATAAGCACTTAGTATTTTACTTAGTGTTTTACTTTCAATTTTTGTAAGCTTGTAACCTTTGAACAAGTTTGAAGTTATATTTTGAAGTATATTTCTTGTACTTCGATACATCATATTCAAGTAAGTTTTCATCTATTGTCATTAAGTTCTAATAATTAAAAGTTTCTATATATATTATATATATCAATTATTTCTATTATAATTTTAGTTTGTATAAACCAATGAGTAGCTAATCTTTCTTCCTAGGGGAAGGGGGATTTCTATTAGGTTATATATTGAGTATTTGATTGATTTACACTATTTTTAGGACTAATTGGTTTAAATAGAGATTGATCATATCCTATTTTTACTAATGAAACCTTCTTGATTGATTGTTGAGTGAATTGGAAACATATCTTTTTCAATCTATCAAATGTTAATCTTGTTATCAACATCTTAAGATTGCGAAAGTGGTTAAGACACATTTGAATACAAAAGTTATGAGGTGAAAAGTTGATTACTCGATGAACAATCGTTTATCCTAAAAATAGTCAAGTTAAAGAAATGAAAGGACTAATTGGTTTAAATAGAGATTGATCATATCCTATTTCTACTAGTGAAACCTCCTTGATTGATTGATTAAGTGTATTGGAAACACATCTTTTCAATCTATCAAGTGTTAATCTTGTTATCAACATCTTAAAAAAGCGAAAGTGATTAAGACATCTTTGAATACGAAAGTTATGAGGTGAAAAGTTGATTACTCGATAAACATTCGTTTTTTATATCCGTGTAAATCAATTCCTATACTTAATTAAAAACCTAATTTAATGAACCCGTAATCCCCTATATTTTATAAATTCCCAACTCATTTTAATTCTATTCATTTTCACTAGTTAAAAATAGTCTCATTAAAAATAGTAGTATTAAAAATAGTCTTAATATAAATAGTCTTAATAAAACTAGTCTAGTATAAATAGTCTAGTAAAAATAGTCTAGTATAAATATTCTAATATAAATAGTCTAGTATAAATAGTCTAATAGAAATAATCTAGTATAAATAGTCTTAATATAAATAGTCTAGTATAAATAGTCTTAATATAAATAGTCTAGTATAAATAGTCTTAATAAAAATAGTCTAGTAAAAATAGTCTTATATAAAATAGTCTTATTAAAAATAGTTTAAATTAAAAATAGTGCATTTTAATTTAGTTAATTTAAAAACCAAAAAATATATTTTAGTATTTATTTCTTGCAATCTATACAAAATATTATATGAAGCCCTCTTGAACAATCCTCGAGAGAAAAGACCTTGGTAGAACTTACCACAAACTACTTCTACCTCGTATATATTTGCGAGCGACTCAAAAACTCCTATTTTTAGGATAAGTTTTTTGTCGATCACGCGCGCTACACCACAAGCGGTAGCATGAGCTACACTGAAATGAGTCAAAACTCAAGAAATGATCTGGAATGAAAATCGAACACGTGTCAACTCATGACACACCCAAACATATGGCCCAATATTCCAAAGACATGGACAACGCCAATCTGATAATCTGCAGAAAAACTCAACGAAACTGGAATGAAGATCTCGGGTATTACATTCTACCCCTCTAAAAAAAGTTTTGTCCCCGAAACTTGAAACATAGAACGATCAACGCAAAATAATCCCAGATAACATACGTTATCCGCTGCTGACAACCTGCAACGAATCACATGCGGTACATGGTTGCTACTATCCATATCGCTACGCCCGAATGATAACCACGCGCAACGAACAAAATCAATATGGTTGACCAACCCAAACATCACACTAATCAAAACACAAGTTAATCGCAGAACAAACACGAAATTCCACAATCTAAGAGCGGGAAGATAGAAAATGAAGTTAATTTCCCGAACTTAAGGAAATTATGAAGGATTCTGAATGTTCGACTATCATGATACGAGATCAACAAAAACTGATCAATCAAACGATTGAACCATAATGTTCAAGACAACAACAATCAAGTAATCATGTTCGGATCACGACGAACAACAAAAATCAAACAACAACCCCGAAGTCCACAAATCGACTCGAGACATTAGATTCTGGTAAGAATGACCATATATGCATTTATATATGATTCATAGGAACGGAGCCGAATTCGGAAAAAGTCACAACGATCAACGAATTAATCCGAAATGATACCACAAATCGTCCAACAATGAGAAGTGACAAAAAAAAAATAGGACGAGTTCAGAAAATATCAACGAGCAGAAACGAGTCGACATTACTGGAAATACAGAAATTCAATAATCCGATTCACTTCTAATGAAAGAAGTTTATCCTCGAAATTCAAAACAACAAAGCAAGAAAATAACATGACATACAACTGGTAGACTACACTCTCGGGGACTCCTCAGAGTCAGCCCTTATATCAGTGCTCATGTCCGTGTCTCGGAAAACTCGGTGACTAACTCGCAAAACTGAACCCGATGTCCCACGAGTCCGCACTTGTAACACGTCACTGGAGGAGAAGGACAATGTGCACGAACATGCCCTGACACATTTCAGTTGAAACACCTTCTGTCTTTACCAGGAGTCAAAGTTGACGATCTAGAACTCTCAGTCCCACCCATCGAGTGATGGATCTTCACAGAAGAAAGACTACGACGTTGGAATCTAGAAATATCAACTCCTGTACTGTCCATAAGGTCAACGAACATATTCTGTTTCTTCGTCTCGGGCACACACTCCGACAATAACGAAGCTAGCTCGTAGGTTAAAGCTCGATCCTAGTAATCTCTCAGCGAAGTGCACGAGAAACCACGACCTATGACACTCGGCATACTAACAAGCAACAACCTAACACAACGAAAATCACATAATCACACATAGAATCCATTCACAGATGATCGACTGCAAAAATTTGGCCTGACGGCAAAATGCAGTCCCAAGACTTTTGCCCAGCTAGAAAACGCGCTCCACAACAAAACATGGCGTGCGCTAACTGTGCAAGTTTGGCAACACAATCATAGTCACCTATCAACAGTACTAGACCGGAGGTTACAAATAAACAACATCATACAAATTCAAATTCCAACGGTTCGCATAATTATAACCTAACACAAATAACCATCAGAATTTAATCAATATGCAAACCGAAATCTCATCTCTCGGTTAAGGAAACTATCTCAATGAGTGCGTACCGAACGACTCAGCGTTCATCACACAATTTTATTCACAACTCGGAGCACTACAGCTGAGATAACGATAACCTCATTACCACGTACCTTATTAACGAAATGCATGAAGCCGAAAAGTTAAAAGCGAGAGTCACGTTTCAAGTAAAGTTTTGGTTGACATCATTTGAGTTTTAAAAGTCAAATTTTTGCAAACTTGCAATACAGGATGGAAATAGGATATAATTAGTTTGAATTCTCAAAAATTTTCGGTCTCGAGGTCATCATAGGAAATCAAACTTTTTCCTCTCTTGAAGGATGTTTTAAAATAAAATTTACGTGACTTCCCAAAACATTCAAAACTTTAAAGTATCACGCTGATAAACCTTCTTAGTGTAACCATACCAACATATTACTCCTGTAAAAATATTTTATACAAGGATACATTTATATACATATATACATATACACCGGCACATTACAAAAATCAAACAAACATTGAGTATTTATTCACGATTCACATTTAACTCCTCACCATAACACAAATATCACACAAGCTCGTGTAACACGAGACACAACATATAGTGAGGAGACTTACATCCACAGATCGCACGATGATGATGGTTGCACCTTGATACTAATCACGATCGACATCTCAGACGACGCGTCGCGACACGACTCAGTCAGACAAAACCTGACAAAACAATACTCGACAATACACAAATCGACCCGACAGTCTAGGTTTCCACAGCCTAAGCTCTGATACCATATTCTGTAACACCCCCAAACCACTCGGGAATATTACAGCGCCGCAGACCCTCTCCGTGAGGATCTACCAGGATAAAAACAAAAAACAATACATCTCATTACATGCCGACATGGCTACATAATGAACCATTAGACCGACATGGTCTTTTACCACAATACAACACTGATAGGATGACGAATGTACGCTCCCTGAAAACCCGGTTTAAAAAGGACCAATATAAGCCGGTGTACCGACCTCTTAGTAAAGAAGGGTTTTCTTAGACTAATAAAGTCCTCCTATCTTTAACCTCAGATAATAGGATGCCGACCTCGGAGGACCCGCTGACCTGTGACCTCTGCTAAAAGAGGTCCGACCTCGAAGGTCTCTCCGACCTATGGATTTGGATAAGAATGTCCCGACCTAAGTGATCCTTTATAATATGAGCCGACCTAAGGTCTCTCCGGGCTCACGAAGGTCGAACTCTCGGGAAAGGAGATCTTGACTCACCTGACAGAATCCCTGAGATTCGGGGACTGAGAGCCCATACTCTTCAATCCCGGAAATCCAGGATGGAAAATCGCAGCCCGAATCCCTGGATATCTGGGATCTTCCCTAAAAATCAGGGAAGATCTTAGAGAATAGGCGCCTCTCCCTTCTATAAAAGGAGGAGGGGGGCTTTCCTTGAGACTAAGCATAATTATGAGATTACAGCATATTTTAGAGAGAGAAAAAGGCAGTACTTCATACATTCGGGTTTTCTTAGCTAAACTCCTGAGATTAACCCGGTTCTTGGTGGCCGATCAGCTCGGTTACATCAAGTGGCGTCGTCTATGGGAAAAGGCCAGGGGAAGCGGAGGATGTGCATGGACTTCCGGGACCTAAATAAAGCATGTCCAAAGGATCACTACCCGTTACCCTGCATAGATCAACTGGTGGATTCAACCTCGGGGTGCGAGTTGCTCAGTATGATGGATGCTTCTCAGAGATATCATCAGATTTCTCTCGCACCCGAGGACAGAAAGAGGGTTAGTTTTGTGGTATCAAAAGGAACTTTTTGTTATGTACGCATGCCTTTTGGGTTAAAAAATCCAGGAGCCACATATCAAAGGATGGTTGACAGAATCTTTAGATCCCAAATAGGGAGAAACATGGAAGTGTACGTGGATGACATGCTAGTAAAAAGTGTAAAGGCAGGAGAGCATATCAGAGACTTAGAAGAGACGTTCGAAAACCTGCGCACGTACGGAATGAAGCTCAACCCATCAAAGTGTTCTTTTGGAGTAAAATCGGGAAAATTACTGGGATATGTAGTCACAGAGCAAGGAATCGAGGTCAACCCGGAAAAGGTCAAGTCAGTGCTGCAAATGAATCCTCCAAAAAATATCAAGGATATCCAGATATGTTGTTGCCCAAAATATTTATCCGAAGATTAATACTGCTGGAAGACGGACAACAAACAACAATTGCGGGAGCACTTCCGAGAGTAGATAAATAATACAAGATTTGCCGGGTTTGTTAGGCCCGGGCTTGAATGCTCTCGCGAGATGTTATTAATACGAATATTCGTGGATACAAGTATTAATGAGAGAAATCTAAATACAATGAGTGTAAAAAGACTCTGTTAATCCGGCTCTTGAGCGAAGCTCGGTGTTCTTCGTCCCCGCCGATAATCTGCTGGAGGAGATAGGCCGGGAGAAGTAAGACCGAAAGATAGCTGTTGCCAAGAGTTGGATGTTTGCCAAGTGTGTGTATTTGCTTCTGTGTGGTATGAAAATACGAGAATGCAGAGAGTCTTTCCAAGTGCAGGCTGCCCTCTTTATATAGGGGTTGAGGTGCCTTGTTTCCTAGTGGGCGATCGCCTTTCGGCCATTAATGTAATGGGGCGATCGTCCTAAAGGTCACATGGGCTGCCTGCCAAAAGTCCAGAGATCCAGCCGGCAGCCAGCTGAGTGGCCCAATGAGGAGCCGGCACGCGTCCGGAAGTACTGTCACAGGAGGTCCCACTTTGTTACTTTCGGCGGACTTTGTCAGTAGGAAAGGTAGGTGACAGGCTGTGGTCACCAGTCTTGTCCGTCAGCTCCTTTCGCAGGTCTGCGGCCCTGTTGGTAGGTGAGGTAGGTGACAGGTTTGTCAGCGCCTTTTGCGGATCTGCACGTGGGTGCTGTCCTGTTGCTCGGCCTTGGCCGACTGGATGGCCATCGGCCCAGATCGTCATGATGCGGTCGTCTCTAGCTGGACATCGAGGATCGTTCTCGCCACCACCGAAGGTCGGCAATGGTCGGTCACCAAGGGTCGGTCGGCAAAGTCCGAGAGATGATCGTCCATAATTCGGTCGCTGGAAGTGGCCGCCGAGTACCGAGAGGCGATCGTATCTCGAGGTCGATCGCTCGGCATCGGACTTGTCCTGGGACCTTTGGGCCGGGCGATTCATGCTTGTCTGCGGCTAAGGCTAGGTCGCCCGGTCGCTGGTCGGTTCTTCCTGACGCCAGCCGACTTGGTCGCCCGACCTCCTAGGCGATCGCCAGTCGGAAGGTGTTAATTCTTGACACAACAATTGCCCCCCAGCTTGCTCCTATGTTTGAAGACATGGGGCGAGGTGGTTCTTGCTGGTGATCTTGTATGGGCGATCTGAGCTGACTTAGGACTCGGACTTGGGCTATTATGGTCGATTGGCTTAGCTATCTTTCGGTCTTGTACCTGCAAAAATAACATTGGCCGATCCCCCACGGAAACTTGGTGGTTTCGCTTTGTTTGAGGAATCGTGCACAGTCGCGGAGATCGATGGACCGACCCCATGACCGTGTCTTGGTGCGCGAAGACATTGAGTGTCTCGTGACTCACTTTATTATGAGGGTCCTCTGTTAGGCTGCGCCTCGCCTCGTATTTAAACGAAGGGCGTGCGGTCTCGGTCTAGAGGAGTCCTTGCGCGGGGCAGCGTCGGATGAATCAACTCCACGCCCGCGGCTTGTTAGCTCTGCTTCCACCTCGGCCAGCCATGGAGATGGCCGACCACGACGGTGTACGTTGAGACGGGGATTGTGGCATGTGTCCACTGATTAATGTTGGAGAGCCCTCAGACTACGCCGGCCTCATATTTAAACGAAGGGCGGGCGATCTTGGCCGAAAGGGACCTTGCATGGCCGGGCGGCCAGTTCCCATCGATTGCCAGGACCATGGCTTTATGATGTGCGGTGGAGGCGATCTTATGCCTTAGTCCGTCATGTTATATCTTTGGCCGGATAGATGGCGATCGCGTCCTCCGGTTGCGGATGATGTAGCGTGATGATCGGCGATCGGGCGGAAGATCGCGATCGTCGCTCGGCCGCCGATCGCTTTATTCGTAGGTCGATATCGGCGATCGGGCGGGAGATCGTCCCGGCGCCGATCGCGCTCACGAGCTAAGAAGGAACCTTTGCTGGCCGGAAAATCTGCGGCTCTAGCCCGGAAGGCTGCGTAGGTCGTAGGTTGGGTCTTCGTGAGATGCCTGAACATAGGCGAAAAACCCTGAAATCCTCCTAGGACCGCGTAGAGGGCGGTCTCATCGCTTATGGGCTCGCCATTGAGGATGATTACGTCTACCCGGTCGATGTAGTCCGAGTCGGACTCTTCTTCTCCCTGCTTGATTTGCATCATGCGGAGGGGACCTTCGGGCCGGACGACCCTGGTGGCGAAGTACTCCGTGAAGACGTGCGCCAGCTCGTTAAAGGAGCCAATGGACCGAGGTGGCAATGAAGTGTACCACCGGTGGGCGAGGTCGTCCAGCGTCAGAGGGAACATTCGGCATCTGGTCGCGTCAGATGCCCCACACCCGGTCATGTAGATGTTGAACTTCCTCAGGTGCACTTGGGGGTCCGATCGCCCCTCGTACACGGGTGTTTGCGGGGGAGCGATCTTGTGCTGCACGGGGGCGAGCTCGATGTCGATCGCGAGCGGCTCGCTTGGCCCGGCGATCGTCTTCTTGGCGCCTGCCCTGGATTCCAGGAGCGCCTTCATGTCGTTGAGTTGACGTTGCATCGCAGCCATTTCCGTGGCTTGGTCGCTTGCAGATCGGCTTTGGGAGCAGGAGCCGAGGCGATCGTGTACCGATTTCCGGGCTCCGCTGCCGCCGGCCTCGCACCCGGGCGAGGGGGAGCCGACGGCCAGCCGCTTCCGGGAATCGGCAGGCCGAGCTCCCGGTGACGGACTCAAACTCCGTCGTCTCGTAGCCGGGCCGACGCCCCAGAGCTGTGTCGGGTCACCGCCTGTGCGATCGAAGACAGAGGTGCCCCGTGGCGAGCGCCTCTTCTGCGGACGGGAGCCTCCCGGCGATCGCTCGGCAGTGACGCCTTGAGCTTCCGGCTGACTTCCGGCGACGGCCGAGGGGGCGATAGCAGGAGGCGCGTTGAGAGCACTCCGTCGCTCTGTAGACGGCCAGGCCCTTCGATCTGTTCCTTGGTTCGAACCGATCGAGCGAGAGGTTGGGCCGCCGCCCGTGGACGGATCGAGCGTCTCGATCGCGGCGGCTACCCTCCACCATCGGCCGTGGCTCTGACCGGGACGAACAGGGGTTTGGCCACTGGTCACGGCTTTCTTCGACGCGAGGCTAAGACATGATTTCGAAGGATTTCTTTGAAGTGCGGTAAGTGTCACTTCAGTATCCGCCAGAACAAAGTGAGTGTTCTTCGACCAGTAGGTATAAAAATCGAGGGTCGGATCCCCTTCCTCTAGCGCCAATTGTTGCCCAAAATATTTATCCGAAGATTAATCGCCGAAGACGGACAACAAACAACAATTGCGGGAGCACTTAGAGTAGATAAATAATACAAGATTTCAGGGTTTGTTAGGCCCGGGCTTGAATGCTCTCGCGAGATGTTATTAATACGAATATTCGTGGATACAAGTATTAATGAGAGAAATCTAAATACAATGAGTGTAAAAAGACTCTGTTAATCCGGCTCTTGGCAACAGCTATCTTTCGGTCTTACTTCTCCCGGCCTATCTCCTCCAGCAGATTATCGGCGGGGACGAAGAACACCGAGTTTCGCTCAAGAGCCGGATTAACAGAGTCTTTTTACACTCATTGTATTTAGATTTCTCTCATTAATACTTGTATCCACGAATATTCGTATTAATAACATCTCGCGAGAGCATTCAAGCCCGGGCCTAACAAACCCGGCAAATCTTGTATTATTTATCTACTCTCGGAAGTGCTCCCGCAATTGTTGTTTGTTGTCCGTCTTCCAGCAGTATTAATCTTCGGATAAATATTTTGGGCAACAACAAGATACTAACAGGAAGAATAGCGGGGCTGAGCCGGTTCATATCACGCTCAGCCGAGAAGGGATTCCCATTTTTTAAACTCTTAAGAAAAGGGAACAAGTTTGAATGGACCCCCGAAGCGCAAACAGCATTCGGAAAATTAAAAGAATATTTGGCCGAGATGCCTCTGCTCACCAAACCAGTACCACGAGAAGAGCTCGTACTCTACTTATCCGTGGGAGAGGGGGCGGTTAGCTCGGTCTTGCTAAGAGAGGAAATGAGTAAGCAAAAACCCATTTATTATACAAGCCGTATTTTGCAAGGAGCAGAACGGAATTACTCCGAGCTAGAAAAGGGAGCACTGACTTTAGTAATTACAGCCCGGCGATTGAAGCCGTATTTCCTAGCCCACCGAATAAAGCTGCGAACCAACTTGCCCTTAAGAGAAATATTAGGGCGACCTAATGCGTCAGGTCGCCTGGTGAAGTGGGCGGTAGAGATGGGGTAATACGACATGGAGTATGAGCCGAGAACGACAATTAAAGCTTAGGCCCTAGCGGACTTCATCCAAGAGGGGGCCATGCCATCGCCGCCAGAGGGACAGTGGCTATTACATGTGGATGGATCGGAAACAACCAGTGGCTCTGGGGCAGGGATAGTCCTTACTACCCCGGAGGGCGAACAATTAGAGTATGCCATAAAATTCGATTTCAAAGCATCTAACAACGAGTCCGAGTGTGAAGCCCTGGTTAAGGGAATGCAGCTGGGGATAGACTTGGGCGCGCGACGACTTATTGCTTATTCTGATTCTCAGTTGGTCACACAGCAGGTAGGAGGAAAATTTGAGATAAATGAGGATCGGATGAAGAAGTATGTTGAGGAAGTGAGAGAGGCTGCCAAAAAACTAGGGGAATGGAAGTTGATCTATATCCCTAGGGCGGAAAATGTAAAAGCTGATTACCTAGCAAAAATGGGAAGCTCCTTAGTAGATTGCCGCTCACGGACAGTAACGATTTTGGGGGCAGCCCGGAGTAGCATCATGAAACAGGTGATGGAGGTGAACGAGATGGCGGACTGGCGAACTCCTTTGTTGGCATACCTAAGAAGGGCAGAACTACCCAATGAAAGGCAAGAAAGAATGAAAATTGTACGAAGAGCAGCGAGGTTCTGTTGCATTAACGATGAACTATACAAGAGATCCTACCTCGGTCCATACCTATGGTGCGTTTCGGAAGAAGAAGGGCGGGGTATACTGGAAGAAATCCATGAAGGGTGCTGCGGTGACCATACCAAAGGAAGGGCGCTAATTAGCAAAACACTAAGAGCTGGTTTTTTCTGGCCGACCATGAGCAAGAAAGCAGTGGAGATGGTTAAGCGATGCCAAAAATGTCAAATGCACGCACCCTTAATTCACATCCCAGCTGAAGATATGACTACCATGGGAGCACCCTGTCCTTTCGCTAAATGGGGAATTGATATCATGGGGCAGTTTACACCTGGCTCGGGAGGAAGGAAGTTTTTAGTAGTATCCATAGACTACTTCAGTAAGTGGGTAGAGGTCGAGCCCGTGGCCACCATAACCGAGCAAAGAATCATAAGTTTTCTGTTTAACAACATTTGCTGTAGGTACGGAGCGCCCAGATACTTATCTCAGACAATGGAACTCAATTTAATGGGAAAAGTACCCAGTCCTGGTGCGAGGGGATGCATATCAAGCAAATGTTCGCTGCGGTTGCTCACCCGCAGACTAATGGGAAAGTGGAGGTAACTAACAGAATAATCTTGCAAGGGATCAAAACCCGCTTAGACAAAGCTGGAGGAGGATGGGTGGATGAGCTTAGCTCGGTACTATGGTCATACAGGACCACACCTAGATCGTCAACGGGGGAAACACCCTTCAGTATGGTATACGGGTCCGAAGCCGTCATCCCGGTAGAAGTCGGAGAAATGTCCCATCGGGTCCGATGGTTCAACGAGGTGGAAAACGAGGAAATAATGAAGGAGGCGTTAGATACCATAGAAGAAAGAAGAGAAGCGGCCGCAGCACGAACTGAAAGATACAAAAGCCTGACAAAAGCAGCTAACGGCAAAAGAATCAGGAAGAGACAGTTCCAAGTCGGTGATTTGGTGCTTAGACGGGCTGATGCCCTCAGAAAAACAGGAAAACTGGAGCCGAACTGGGAGGGCCCTTACAAGGTAATCCGAATTTATGCAGGGGGAGCTTATGAGCTCGAGGATATGGAAGGGCACCCCATCAAAAGACCTTGGAACATATGTCACTTAAAAAAGTATTTTGTATGAAGAGGTGTGGAGAAAAGCTTGTGTTGTTTTAATAAAAGTCTATTACAAACAAAATCTCTCTGAATGTGTTGATCGAGTAAAACTAGAAATGACATCTGATCAGGTGAAATGCCTTCAGATCCGAGTAAGAGTGAACCGCCCTGTGACATCTGATCAGGTGAAATGCCTTCAGATCCGAGTAAGGGTGAACCGCCCTGTGACATCTGATCAGGTGAAATGCCTTCAGATCCGAGTAATGGTGAACCGCCCTGTAACATCTGATCAGGTGAAATGCATTCAGATCCGAGTAAGGGTGAACCGCCCTGTGACATCTGATCAGGTGAAATGCCTTCAGATCCGAGTAAGGTGAATCGCCCTGTGACATCTGATCAGGTGAAATGCCTTCAGATCCGAGTAAGGGTGAACCGCCCCGTGACATCTGATCAGGTGAAATACCTTCATATACGAATAAGGGTAAATCGCCCTGTGAAACTATGACTAAGGGAAATACCCTCGATTTCATGTAGAGGTAAGCCGCCCCGATATATAGATAGCCTCAGGCGTAGAGTACAAACCGACCTATAAAAAAGGGGGATCCTGTCCAGACTATTCCACTCTAAAGTTGGAAATATCCCAGCAGCCTTAAACTCCAAAAATTTATCTAAAATACCCAACCTATACTAAAGATCGGTGAAAATGTTAGGTTAAATCAACCTAAAAACCACCAAACCATTACAACTTGTAAGATCGAAGTGGTCGGGTTATATTTAAGATGTTGCGAGATTTAAAATAGTCGGAGCTATACTAGGAAAAGGTCGGGTTATATTTGGAAGTAGTCATATTGATTCCAACAGTTCAGATATATCGAGGTTACAATCGACGCCGAGCTATATTAACTTGAATTGGCAGGGATAAGCTATGAAGCAAAGCATATCACTATCGTACAAATCCAAAATGTATTCAACTCAAAAAAGACTTTCATTAAAAACAGCTGTGCCAGTACAATGAACAAAAAAAAATATACACATAAAACTAAAGACTAAACTACAGGCTCGAAAGATGGAGGGGGCGACGAAGGAGAAGCATCAAGGTCGGTCCCGGTCACCTCGGGATTAGGAGTGCTGGCCTTAACAGGCGAGTTAGGAGGGATAGAAGGAAGCTCCAAATCCAGGCCGGATTCCTTTATAGACTCCTCAAGGGCGTCCTCCCACCAGGCTGCCTCAGGAGATTCTTCCACATCCCCAGACCAACCCGAAGGAACAGGAGCCCCGTTCAATGCAGCATCCCGGTCCAGCTCGCCCATAAAGCCCAAAGCAGCTAGTTTCTCACGAGCGCGAGTTAGAGCAAAATCAAAATATTGCATCGCGGCAGGAGCCAGCTTGACCAGAAAAGCGGTAGAATTGTGATACCGGGCTAGGAGGGCAGAACGGTAGGCCCCCAGGAAAGAGTGACCAACGTCACTGGTCAGAAATCGACGTCGGCCATCCATCACTCCGCGCTCATAAGATGATCCCTCGGATCTAGCCTCAGCTAGTTGAGCTTCCAGCTGGGCGACCCTTTCTGATTCTGCTTTAGCCTGAGCTTCGAGTTGGGCGACCTTCTCCAACTCCGCCTTAGCATGGGCCTCGAGCTGGGCAATCTTCTCAGATTCGGCCTTAGCTTCCGACAACTGAGCCTCGAGCTGGCCCACCTTCTCCGATTCAGCTTGAGACAGGGCCTTCAAAACTTTCAGCTCTTGGTTCAGCTGAACGTTGGCCATCTGAGTCCGTTCCAAAACCGCCTCCTGCTCAGAGCTTTTCTTAAGGGCAACATCTAAGCGATATTCCCTCTCCTGAAGCTGAGCCGAGAGATCTGACTTAGCCTCCAGGGCGGCCTCCAGATCGGCTGACATCTGGGTAAGCTGGGAGGAAGACGAAGCGCCGATCTTATGATCTTCTGCGAAGGTCACAAAGGTGGCGAAGAACTGCACAAAAAAGAAAGTCACATCAGGACGTCAAAGGGTAATAATAAACATAAATGTAGTAAAGAAGGGGAGGAAGGCGAAAAGAGGAATATCTACCCAAAATACATCATCATAGCATCGAAGCGAGGGTCCTCCGCGGCATCTCGTAATGCCTGCTTATCCCTAGCCGGGATCATAGAGCTGAAATATGGAAGAAATTTCTCCCACTCCTTGCAACGGAGAAAGGTCTCCATAGCCGGACCAGGGGGACCTGCAGTCTTCGGCCGCTTGGAAGCAGGGGAGCTAGGAGAATGGGCCCTTTGGGTGACCTGAAGCTACCGAGACGAGCTTGCAGGGCTTCGCCCGGTGGTCAAGGTAGGAGCCAGGTCGGAGGGGAGAGTCACCCCAGATTTGGGGCGAGAGGGGAGCTTCCGCTTAGTTTTTGATGAGCCCTCCGTGTAATATCCGCAATTTTCGATTTTCGGTAAATTTCTTTTTTCGTCCAGAGTCCATTTTGACGACTCGCTCATGACCGTTTCGTCATTTCGAGAATGATTAATTCTGCACTTTTTGTCATCCGAGTTCGTTTCGGTATCGTTTTGTTGAGTTCCGAGCTTTTTAGCGACTTTTCCGCACTTGAGTTCGATTCTTGCGAATCTCATCCGAAACTGTTGTTTCGAGTTTCTCGTAAGTTCATTTAATGTTATTATTCATGTTGCGAGCTTTGGTTTGGTGTTTCGATCGCGTATCGTGATTTTCGGACGTTTTGGGCCATTTTCGTAATTTCCAAAAGTTTTGGGTAATTACTTAGTTGTCGAATTCGAGCCTTCGGGTGGTCGGAATTGTGTGTTCTCTTAGCTCTTAGATTCGTCTTTGCGAGTACGTCGTAACCGTATCATCGATTCGTATTCGAGTTCGGGTTTCGGGTCGTTCGGGCCGTCGAGTTGGCCCCGGCGAGTCATGGCCGGCAACACAGGCCCAGCGGCGGCGAGTCACGGCCGGTAGTGCTCGGCAGCCTTACGGCCGAGTCACGGCCGGCGGTGCTCAGCGATTCGCCGAGCAGATTCGGCCGCGGCACATGCGGGCAGGCCACGCAACACTGTGGCATTTTTCTACCAAACCGATCAGACTGGTGCCGCGGCACACTCCGCCCAAGCCGCGGCACACTTCCGACCACTGGGAGCCATTTTTGGGCCTGTGCCGCGGCACACTCCCGCTGGGCCGCGGCACACTGTGCAGCCTATTTATGGCCCTGCAGACGGGTTTTTGGCCATTTTTCTCACTCGTTTTCTTCCCTTCCGCGGCTGGAGCTTGATTAATCATGGATAGATGTTATTGGACAATAAATCCATGAAGTTTTGGAGTTCATATCATCAATCATCCATCCTATAACACCCTCCGATCTACCGAATCAGGTCAGATTTCCTAGAAATCTAGTTTTGGGGAATTTTGGTGTTTTGGTTGTTTTCGTCCGATTAATCCGATTTAACTTAGGATTATGATAGATTGATGATTATTTAGATGTATTATATCATTTCCCTTGTTATTCCATGGTTGGATCGTATCGATTCGTTGTTTTGGTCAAATTCTTGATCGACGCCTTGAAGGTGTTCGGTAGAATGTCATACAGGGGTTTTCGGGCATTCTACGATTATTCTTCATCGTATGATCGTTGATTTATTAATTGTATGATGTTAGGGTCGTGTTTCTTGCGAAGAAACCATGTTGAACCCTTCCGTTCATCGTCGTCTTCCTTTTCGATAGCATCGGGCGTTTCGAAGCTTTCCGGTTGAGCCGTGTTCGTCGGAATACTTGCGTGCCAATTTCGAGGCAAGTACCTTGCCCATACTTTTCTAGTTTTATGGATATTATGATCGGTGTTCGTCTTGATGTGTTTGTTTGGTTATTTGAAATGAAGTTTCAAAGGATTTCGGTTTGGCCTCGTTAAAGGCTTTCTTTCAAAATGCGTGTGTGTTTTGTGAACGGCGTGTTTTGGGAATTGATTATGATTTGATTATTTTGAACGTTGAAGGATTTGATGATGATACTCCTATTGTTTAAAGTTATGGAATTGTGTATTCCGTATTTAATCTTGTTATTGTGTTTTGAAGAGTTTGATAATGGTGTCGAGTTAATGGCCATCTCTAGTGAGTATTCTTAATGAACTTACATTCTTAGCATGTTAGTTTTGCATGAGTAATGTGTGTGTGTGTATGCTCACTATGGGTTAGATCCGACGGGGTCTCGGTAGGGGTCCACGGAGGGGTGGATCCGCGAGCTTGCTTTTAACCACTACGGGTTAGATCCGACGGGGTCTCGGTAGGGATCCACGGAGGGGTGGGTCCGCGGTTAATTGTGGTGCATTTTGCAAATGTGATTTGATAATGGCATTTCCGTAAATGAGTGCTTTTGAACGGTTTTCATGATTGCATGCATTGACTAAGTGTGTAAGAGGTAAGTGTTCGTTTGGCTTACTTGGCTAGGATGGCACTAGAGTATTTTGTTGTTTGTGTTAAATCCTTTATTTGTGGATTTTGATGTTGGGAGACGAACCTTGTGGTCGTTCTTGTGTACTGTGAGTTGATGAGATTTGGGGCTAAAATCCCAATAGTTTTGTAAAAGTCATTTTACGGATTTGGGGCTAAAATCCCAACGGTTTGGTAAAGGTCATTTTTCGGAAAGTAAACCTTTGGGGCGGTGAGCCCCCTTTTGTATTTTGGGTTTTGAAAAGTAGGATTTGATAATCCTAAATTGTTTTTTATTAAAACTCTCGATGGCATTCTAAACCGTTTTTATAAATTATTTCCATTGATTTATGATATTTCGATTTTGAAAGGTTTTCTCAAACTCTTGCCTCGAGAAGTACTTTTTGTTTCGTTTGGATCTTTGAGGATTCCTGGTTATTTTTATTCGTGGAATGTGAATTGTATGGTTCGTATTTGCACTTTGTACTTGCACTAGCAAAACAGTGGAGTTTTGCTAACCCCCGAGTATTCGGGGGGTGGATGTCTATTTTTGCATTCAGGTTTTGGAGCATAACACAGGGTCGGCACGAAGGATGATGAAAGATGAACGATACTAATCATACGAGGATCCGTTGATGTCGTATTGGTCTAGTTGTATTTTCTTTTCCGCTGCAGTATCTTTTCCCCATTGTACGGGAGTTTATTGTATTTTGACCCCTGCGTGGGTATATGTTGTAATTGAGTTGTATATTTTTATTGAAAGACCAAATCGGTCTACTGAGTCATTTAGCCTTGAAGGCATCGTCGAGATGTTAAATGTTGTTACCAGCCTGGTAGATCTTCGAGGAGAGGGTCTACGGCGTGTAATATCCCTGAGTGGATTGAGGGTGTTACATAAATGGTATCGGAGCTTAGGTTGAGGAAAACCTAGGCTGTCGAGTCAAGTCGTGTTGTTTGAGTCTTGTTTCGTCGGATTTTATCTGACTGAGTCATGTCGCGACGCGTCGTTTGAGTTTGTTGGTCGTCGTTAGTATCGTGGGGCGATCATCATCTTCGTGCGACCTGTGGAAGTAAGTCTCCCTTCTTTGTGTTGTGCCTCGTGTGACACGAGCTATTTTTATGATTATTTGTTAAGTGATGGAATCCTTATGTGGATTTTGATGTCACGATATGTATTTAGTCGACTCTCGTATTTGATTTATACGAGGAGTGTCGTCGCTTGTGATGTCTTTTTATTGTTGTTTTTGTCCGTTGCTGATGATTTTCGAATCAATTTGCACGTTTTACAAGTTCTCTTGTGGAGGCTTTGTGCTTATACGCGTTCGACTTGTTCACTAGCCAGTGCTGGAGGGTCCTTAGAGGCCTCGAATGGGGTCAGTGGTTTTGTTCTGAATGTGGTATTTTATCGTTTATTTCTGTTTAAAGACATGTATTGTCTTGGTTTTAAACGTTTTGATGCGTGTACTAGGAGTTGTTTTAGTGAACGTCGATATGTGTGAGTTTTGGGCATTCTGGCCTATTGGATTTTTGAAAACCTTGAGTATCTTAGAAAATTAAATTTCGAGACGTACTTTTAAAACGAATTATTTTCTTGCGGTGTTTTCGAGGTGCTTTCTCGTGCCGCAATATATTTCAAAAAAATTTCCAATTGAGGACCAAAAGTATTTTGAGATATTTTCGATGTTTAGAAACACTTATACTTAGACCCGAGGGTCGAATATTTCTGAAAGTCTTTCGCTAAAAGAAGATGTCCTCATTTTTACCAAATGCATGATGGTTTTCAAAGTCTCGATAACGATGTTTCATGTTTGTACTTTTTAAAAGGTGATACTCAAGATCAACCGGTGTTCTTCTAAATTATTTTCAAAATGAGGTTTTCGTTTTTAAAACCTATCCATTCCCGTTTGAGGGCTGGGTATGTATGTATGATGTTCGCGTTGTCATTTTGATGTTTACTCCCGAGTATGACCGAATTGGCGGTGTGAGCGTTGAGTCTTTTCCACACATTTGTTGTGTTAGCCCCTTGTGAGAGGCGGGATGTTGGTGTTGAATATTGTCGCCTCGTGGTGATTTCTGCATTGTCGCGCATGTGCGAGCTGTTAGAGCTTGGGTTGGTATGGCCGTGTGCATCGGTGATCGTTCCGTTATGTGTTGGTTGTTTAATGTCTTGTTACCTTGCTCCTGTTTTTGTGAATTTTGTGGATGAGGTCGGGGGTAATACCCGTACTATTTTGACTTCTGTATTTTGTCTTTCTCCAGTCTATCGATTCGCTCATGTTCGTTGAAACTTTATGAAATTGTTCTGTATTTCGGTTTCATCGTCCGAACGAACTGTAATCTTGTTGTGGGTCGATCTGGTTATCGTTTTGACTTTTTTGAGTTCGGTTCGATTCTTGTGAACCTTGTTCGGAAGTGACATCATTTGGTTCTATTAGTTCTTTTATTCGAAGTGGATCGGATTTGGAACTCCTGTGTTTTCGACTCTGTCGACTCATTTATGCTCGTTAACATTTTCTGAACTTTCCCTGTCCCTTGCTTTTGTTGATCGAACGAGGGTGGTATTGTTCCGGAATAACTCGTTTGTCGTTGTAACTTTTCAAATCGCTATTTCCTTTCCTGTGGATCTTATGGGAATGCATGTCTTGTAGTTCTCACCAGATCATCCTAGGAGTTGTTGTTTGAATTTTATTATCCTTCGTAATTTCGGACATGATTGTTCGATTTTTGTTGTCCCGATCGTTTGTTTGTTCGGTTTTTGTCCTCGTTTCGTGATTGTTGAGCATTCAGGCTCCTTCCTAATTTCCTTAAGTTCGGGAAATTAGTCTCTTTTTCGATCTTCCAACCCTTGGGCGGTGGAATTCCGTATTTGTTCAGCGATTGGTTCGCGTTTTGATTGATGTACCGTTGGGTTGGTCAATCGTATTGATTTTCGTTCGTTGTGTTTTGTGATTGTTCAGATAATTGACTTGATTGTATTATCCATTTGATGACGCTTGTCACTTGTTGGTTTTATTATATCCCTAACGGCGATGTTGTGTTGGTCGTCGTGGAGCGTGTTTTCACGCCGTATATTCCCTTGCATTGCTTGTAACGTTTCGCGGATGGGCGTAAGTTACGCGTTTCCTTGCGTATCTCGTTGAGTTTTCCTGGCGGGATATTGCTTCTCCCTACTTGTTTTAACTTTCGGGACGAAACTTTTTTTAAGGAGGGTAGAATGTAATATCCGCAATTTTCGATTTTCGGTAAATTTCTTTTTTCGGCCGGAGTACATTTTGACGACTCGCTTATGACCGTTTCGTCATTTCGAGAATGATTAATTATGCACTTTTTATCATCCGAGTTCGTTTCGGTATCGTTTTGTTGAGTTCCGAGCTTTTTAGCGACTTTTCCGCACTTGAGTTCGATTCTTGCGAATCTCGTCCGAAACTGTTGTTTCGAGTTTCTCGTAAGTTCATTTAATGTTATTATTCATGTTGCGAGCTTTGGTTTGGTGTTTCGATCGCGTATCGTGATTTTCGGACGTTTTGGGCCATTTTCGTAATTTCCAAAAGTTTTGGGTAATTACTTCCGTTGTCGAATTCCGAGCCTTCGGGTGGTCGTAATTGTGTGTTCTCTTAGCTCTTAGATTCGTCTTTGCGAGTACATCGTAACCGTATCATCGATTCGTATTCAGGTTCGGGTTTCGGGGTCGTTCGGGCCGTCGGAGTTGGCCCCGGCCGAGTCATGGCCGGCAACACTGGCCAGCCGCACTGCCGAGTCACGGCCGTAGTGCTCGGCGGCTCAGCCGAGTCACGGCGGCGGTGCTCGCAGCTTCTGGCCGAGCAAGTGGGCCGCGGCAGACATGCCGGGTGGCCGCCACACACTGTGGCATTTTTCGCCAAACTGATCAGACGGTGCCGCGGCACACTGCCGAGCCGCGGCACACTTCCGACCACCGAGAGCCATTTTTGGGCCTGTGCCGCGGCACACTCCCGCTGGGCCGCGGCACACTGTGCAGCCTATTTATGGCCCTGCAGACGGGTTTTTGGCCATTTTTCTCACTCGTTTTCTTCCCTTCCGCGGCTGGAGCTTGGTTAATCATGGAGAGAAGTTGTTGGACAATCAATCCATGAAGTTTTGGAGTTCATATCATCAATCATCCATCCGATAACACCCTCCGATCTACCGAATCAGGTCAGATATCCTAGAAATCTAGTTTTGGGGAATTTTGGTGTTTTGGTTGTTTTCGTCCGATTAATCCGATTTAACTTAGGATTATGATAGATTGATGATTATTTAGATGTATTATATCATTTCACTTGTTATTCCATGGTTGGATCGTATCGATTCGTTGTTTTGGTCAAGTTCTTGATCGACGCCTTGAAGGTGTCCGGTAGAATGTCATAGAGGGGTTTTCGGGCGTTCTACGATTATTCTTCATCGTATGATCATTGATTTATTAATTGTATGATGTTAGGGTCGTGTTTCTTGCGAAGAAACCATGTTGAACCCTTCCGTTCATCGTCGTCTTCCTTTTCGATAGCATCGGGCGTTTCGAAGCTTTCCGGTTGAGCCGTGTTCGTCGGAATACTTGCGTGCCAATTTCGAGGCAAGTACCTTGCCCATACTTTTCTCGTTTTATGGATATGATGATCGGTGTTCGTCTTGATGTGTTTGTTTGGTTATTTGAAATGAAGTTTCAAAGGATTTCGGTTTGGCCTCGTTAAAGGCTTTCTTTCAAAATGCGTGTGTGTTTTGTGAACGGCGTGTTTTGGGAATTGATTATGATTTGATTATTTTGAACGTTGAAGGATTTGATGATGATACTCCTATTGTTTAAAGTTATGGAATTGTGTATTCCGTATTTAATCTTGTTATTGTGTTTTGAAGAGTTTGATAATGGTGTCGAGTTAATGGCCATCTCTAGTGAGTATTCTTAATGAACTTACATTCTTAGCATGTTAGTTTTGCATGAGTAATGTGTGTGTGTGTATGCTCACTATGGGTTAGATCCGACGGGGTCTCGGTAGGGGTCCACGGAGGGGTGGATCCGCGAGCTTGCTTTTAACCACTACGGGTTAGATCCGACGGGGTCTCGGTAGGGATCCACGGAGGGGTGGGTCCGCGGTTAATTGTGGTGCATTTTGCAAATGTGATTTGATAATGGCATTTCCGTAAATGAGTGCTTTTGAACGGTTTTCATGATTGCATGCATTGACTAAGTGTGTAAGAGGTAAGTGTTCGTTTGGCTTACTTGGCTAGGATGGCACTAGAGTATTTTGTTGTTTGTGTTAAATCCTTTATTTGTGGATTTTGATGTTGGGAGACGAACCTTGTGGTCGTTCTTGTGTACTGTGAGTTGATGAGATTTGGGGCTAAAATCCCAATAGTTTTGTAAAAGTCATTTTACGGATTTGGGGCTAAAATCCCAACGGTTTGGTAAAGGTCATTTTTCGGAAAGTAAACCTTTGGGGCGGTGAGCCCCCTTTTGTATTTTGGGTTTTGAAAAGTAGGATTTGATAATCCTAAATTGTTTTTTATTAAAACTCTCGATGGCATTCTAAACCGTTTTTATAAATTATTTCCATTGATTTATGATATTTCGATTTTGAAAGGTTTTCTCAAACTCTTGCCTCGAGAAGTACTTTTCGTTTCGTTTGGATCTTTGAGGATTCCTGGTTATTGTTATTCTTGGAATGTGAATTGTATGGTTCGTATTTGCACTTTGTACTTGCACTAGCAAAACAATGGAGTTTTGCTAACCCTCGAGTATTCGGGGGGTGGATGTCTATTTTTGCATTCAGGTTTTGGAGCATAACACAGGGTCGGCACGAAGGATGATAAAAGATGAATGATACTAATCATACGAGGATCCGTTGATGTCGTATTGGTCTAGTTGTATTTTCTTTTCCGCTGCAGTATCTTTTCCCCGTTGTACGGGAGTTTATTGTATTTTGACCCCTGCGTGGGTATATGTTGTAATTGAGTTGTATATTTTTATTGAAAGACCAAATCGGTCTACTGAGTCATTTAGCCTTGAAGGCATCGTCGAGATGTTAAATGTTGTTACCAGCCTGGTAGATCTTCGAGGAGAGGGTCTACGGCGTGTAATATCCCTGAGTGGATTGGGGGTGTTACACTCCGCCCTCTCTTTAGGGGGATTCGTCGATTTGGGGACCTTCTCTTTCGTCGGTTCAACCGGCTTGGAGGCATCAGACTGGCAGGTCCGCATGAATCGATCTACGAAAAACAATACAAATGATCAGTAAGATAGCCAAAAAACAAAATAACAAAGATTATACTATGGAAAGAACCGTTAAAACCTACCAATATCAGGGATAGCTGGGTAAGGATTCGAGCTCAGCCCATAATGGAATAGAAGATCATGAAATTGCGTCAGCTGGAAAGCATTGTAGGGAATGGCATTCCATTCCCGAACTTTCTCGACCCACCCAGCTCGGATAGAACTGCGCCTGGGAATAGGATCCTAGCTCGGAGTGGCCTGCGTCCATTCCGTGGGGAAACCCCAAGAGTCAGCCTTAGGGAGCCGAAGGAAAAAGAAACGCGACCTCCAGTCCTTCACATTGGAAGGGAGGTGGGTAAAGAAATGGGCATTGTTTCGGGAAGTCAAGTAAAAGGAGCCTTTAAAACTCTTTAGCCCAAAACAAAAATAGAAAAAACCCAGGTCGGGTTCCTCGTGTCTGTAATGACACAGCACGAGAAAACCGACCATATAACAAAAAGAATTGGGAGAAAACTGGTTGAGGGGAAGATTGTATTTAACGGAGAGAGACAAGGAAGGGATGGAGTGGGAAGCGAAGACCACTGCTCACCTGATCCACAAACCAGGTAATATGCCCCGGGGGAGGATGATCAGGGGTGTCACTAGCCTGGGGCGTGACAAATTCCCACCCCAGAGGAAGTCTAAGAAATGTTATAAAACTAGCCAGCACGGCTGGGCTAGTCCTAGATAGAGGATGAGGAGGGAGAACTCGAGTAGCTCCTGCGACCGTTTGATATGGATCAGCTAATAGGCCCGTCACAGTTACTTCATCCATAGGAGGAGGGAAGGGGGGATCTACAATGATCAGAGGAATGCCAGAGGGAAGGCTAGAAGGGATGTCACCCAACTCGGACCAATCTACATCACCTAGGGGCTCATCTCTAAGACAGAGGGAGGATCCAGTAGCTCGCCTCGACCTACCCCCCGTGTCCCCATCAGAAGAGGTATCTCCAAGATGCCACAGGACCCGACACCCGATAAAACGGGCTCTGATACCACTGTTGGGTATCGGGTCGTACAATTCGGCTAAAAACAAGATCGATTATACAAACAGATAAACGAATATAACGATTACAAATTATATTCTATGGAATAGGGTTTAAGGATTACATGCCAACTAAATGAACCTTGTAATTATAACCAATATAATTAATTCGATAAACCCGAACAAAATGCAGCCGGTAAGAATTCCAACGTCTAGAACAAATCTGAAACACAAATAGCCGACTCCAAGTTAACAACAGTAATGATAATAACCAGTCGGTAATATATATTATATATGTAAATGTATAACTTATATATATTTCTAATATATAATATATAGATAATATATATATATAGATAATATAATATATTATAATACTGCAGAATATATATATTTATATATATAACAAAAATATATATATATATATATAATATATGTATAAATTCCAGAAAATATATATATAACAAATATATATTACTAATTAATTGCACAATAACACCAAGAACAACAATAAATAAGGATCGAAAAACCCCCATTTTAGGAACGAGATGAATATGCTCAGATCTTCCAAAACCCTAGCAATTGACACCAAGACAATCGTTTATCCACAAAGGAGGAACGCCGAACCACCGCCGGCCGTCCACAATGCCCGATAGCACCTTCACTTTAACCCAGAAACCTCAAAAATCAACACCGATCTCACTCACAAATATCACAACAAAGATATCTCAAGATTTCACTCAGATTCTCAAAAGGTGCAACTCAGTATTCGTTTTTCGGTCTTCCAAACTCCAGCCCCTACCGGGCCTTTTATACACACAAGGAGGGAACCGGACATGGAGAATGTCACGGGATTCCATTGTTAGTCAAAAGCTCACGGGGGAAGAAGGATGAAAGAATCGGGAGTAGGTTCCGAGTTTGGAGGAGTTGACCGAGAAGGAGGAGAAATCACGGGGAAGAGAGGTGAGACAGGAGAGAACGAGTGAGGGAGGCGGTGAGAAATGAGGGAGTGAGGGCAGGGTTAGGTAATATATAAGGAGTAATCGGACGGTCCAGATTACATCTTGATCGGACGACTCTCATTAATAAGGGCTGTCATGGGCTTTGGGCCAGGTTCGGGCTGGGATAATTAAAATATTATAACGGGTCGGGTTGGGCGAAAATATTATAACAAAAATATTTAGTAAAATGACAAACATATGCAAAGCATAATTATGTAATGTTACAAGTAAAGTTATTTTCTTCAAGTTTATTTTATATTTTTACTAATACTAAAAAACATACATGTTATTTTTAAATAACAGAATGACGTTAGTTTAATGCGAAGCTCAATGAATCACACCCAAGCCTTACCTTTCTCTTTTGTCCCTTTAAAGTAATATTTTTTCTCTTTACTAAATAATAAATTATTACCAACTATTATAGTTATCATCTAAATGAAATAATAAAATTTCTAAGCAAAAGTTGTGCATGTTTTAATGACCTTAACTGTAAACAAAAGTCACCAAACGCGACTATTTAATTAACTTGTTCCCAAAACTCCCTTGTTAATATTTAAAACGAGACATTATCCAACTCGTACGATGCACGGTCTTTTGTTGAATATCTACGTGTTTTGTACGTAATGTTGGGGCCGACGGTTGAATGAGCAGATGACAGAATTTAAATGCCTTTTAGAGAAGTTTATATATTTTTTTATTGTTATTGTCCTTTTATTTTAGTCTATGTAATTAGTTATATGAAATGAGGCTCTACTAACCCGTATGTTGCTCCGGGGTTGTTTTTGGTTTATTCAACCCATGCGATGCACCGATTGTATCTAAGATTTCATAGCTAAAATTTAACCATCTTGTAATTTATACTATCATTTAAAAGTTTATTTTAATCACCTTGTGTATTAGAAGGTGCATTTGCATTGTGATGTTTATCATAACTTTTGTATTTAAATTAGTTTATTTACATTAAAAGTTACAATTAAAATAGTCTCTTCATATATTTACAATTAAAAGTTACAATTAAATCCTCCTTCCACATTAAATTAAGGGGGTAAGTATTATATAGTATAGATATGGTTGTAAAAAACGTTGGACGCTAGGCGTTTGTGCCTGGAGGATTACTTGGGAATTATTCGGGTATTAATCAGACTAGGCTGTTTTATCTTTTATTATTATTTTAATCATTTCTATATACAAAAAATTATAAATATGTAAAAAAATTAAAAATAATTAAAGTTTAACCATTTAAACAGATATATAATCAATTATATATTAAATTTAAAATATTGATATTGATATAAGGGAGTCCATAATATCCATAATATCTCAATTTAGAATTTATAATACTATTAGGATAAAACCAAAAGAATAAAAAAAGTATAACCGTCTTGCCTAGTCTGCCACATAGCTAAGAAATTTGAAACATTGATATAAGTATAAAGTAGTCCATAGTTTCCATAGTATCTTAGCTTGCCTTCATAGGCCCCGCCCAACCAGCCTAGACGACTGATTTATCATCCAAACGCCCAGTCCAAGCGCCTAGGCTATAATCGAAATGGTAGAGGGCCTTCTAGGGATTAGTCGGATTAATCGGTCTAGGTGGGATTTTTAGAACACTGATTTAAAATAATAATAAATGGTACTTTAGTTTTCCATCTCATTTATTATTTCTCAAGCGTCCGCCCAAAGTATTACATTTCATTAGGTATCTCAAATCAAATCAAATCATAACACTTTAACATTTAATCTCCATTATAAATTCATCATCAACATGTTTACCTTTTAATCTATGCCATACATTGATCGAGTCATATGAAATAAATGAGTATTCATTGACCGAATAATATGAATACTAAAATAAAAAAAATCACAAAACCAGACAATTTATATTACGACGTTGAGAAGCCTTATAGGTTAATCGGCATTCGATCCTACTCGGTTTCGTTTTTAAAAAATAAGTACTCGAATAATTGGAGAGTACTTGGAGAACTAGTCGGGATAAAAAAATGATTTTCTTATATAAAATAAAAAGAATAACCTATTTATTTATTTAAATATTATCAGTTTAATTCATTTTTATTTATAAATAGATAAAAGCTAATGATTTAAAGTAACAACAAATAAAAACATTAAATGATTTTCAACATATTTAAAATTATAAATTATCTCTATATCGAATAATAAGGCTATTTGAATAATTTCAGTAGAATATCTTTTTATCGTAGTTTTTTAGTGAGGTAAATTGATATATAGTCACATTGATATATAATTTTATAAAAAAAATACCACTTAACAAAATCCGAATACTCTCCCGATTAGTCCAAATTTGACCGAGTTTGGTCAAAATCAATTTCTAACCCGAGTAGCCTTAAATCAGCTCGGTTGAGGACCGATTTTCGTGTACTCACCCGAGCAGGCATCCGAGTTGACCGATTTTTACAACACAACTTGGCATATAGACCTGGCAAAATAGGGCCAGACCCGCGTGCCGGGCCAGCCCGCCTGTTTTTGGGCAGGCATTGGGCCTAATATTTTTTGCCCAAAAAAAATCGGGCCTTTTTGGCCCGATCCAGATTTGGCCCGCCCGTTGAGGCCCGACCCATGTATTTTTTTATATACAGTATTTATGTTATATGTAATTATAATATTTAAAATTTTTTCTTATCCATACTTAATATTAAAAAGAGAGTCGCAAAAAAATTTAAAGGACATGTGTCATCACCACATTATTTATTTTTTTAAAAATCTTAAAAAAATGGATATTTTGTTTGAGATGGTAGTTAGACTGTTATTCTATATATAATATCTACCAATTAAAAATTTCCTCTCATTTTATTTCTTTTATTTTTAACTTACTACTTTAAATAATTATAACTTCTCGTATCAATTTTGTTTTTGATAAAAAAATATATCAAATTAATTCTTACTTTGTACTCTTTAATTTGACATCCATAGTGTATACATATAAAGTAATTTAAATATAATAATGATATATTAGATTATTAAAATATTACAATATAAAATATAAGAATATTGGAAAAAATATATTTTTAGTTTATTTTCATACTTTTGTACTTCAACAGTTATTTGATTTTTCAGAATTATTTTATTTTTATTGTAAAATAATAAAATAATTATAATAATACCAAATTATATAAAAGAAATTTATATTAATAAGAATATGGGTTGGATATTTTTGATAAAAGTTGATAATAATAAATATAATTTAATTTATTATTTATAAAATTAGATATAGGACTCATATTGTCCCACATGAAAAATAAATGCCTCTGATTAATTAAATTATGGTTTTCCTATGTGCCCTTAGATTTATAAATTAAAGCAAATCAGATAATAGTTTATGTGTATGTGTGTGTATATTGGCCCACATATATTTTCTAATAAACTTACAATATCATTGAAATTCAATCACATATTACTAATATAATAAAATATTTAATATTTTACGTCGTGCATCGCACGGGAGGACATCTAGTTTGTTAGATTATATTACATCTATATGTTATTATTGATATAATTTTATTTTTTATGAGACTTTGTGATTACTTTGTAGTATCTCATATCAATAATAATATTATTCTATTATTTTTATAAGAAAGTAGTAGTGATAACTGATATGATGATCAAATAAAAATATTTGTATATCTGTCTTTTGATTGTGGTAGTGTAGTAAATAATGTAATTATCAAATAAAATAATTGTACATTTATTTATCTGATTATGATAATATAGTGAATAATATAATAATTAAAGATCAAAAAATATTTCTATATTTATTCAAAACTAATATTTCAAAAAAAAAAGAATTGAGGCCCGCAAAACGGGCCGAGCGCGTCTGAGGCGGGCCACGGGCCTAATATTTTTTGACCCACAAAAATCGAACCTTTTTAGCCGATCCAGATTTGACCCGTCCGTTTTTCAGCCGGCCCGTTCTTTATAAACCATTCCATACGACGTTCCACATTTCCACCCACCTAATTTAACCCCAATGTGCAGCGAAACCAAACGGAAACGGAAGCGCGGCCGCCGCTCCAAAACCCGATCGCCGGAGACCACGGCGCTCGACAACAACGCCGACTCACCACTCACTACCAGCGCCGCAGAGGACGACGTCTTGTTCTCCGTCAATAACGTGGAGCTCATCCAACCCACCGCTTCCCCATCGTCCTCCGACCACCGTGGCCGACGCCGCGGGCGCCCCCGCAAAACCTCCCGGACCGATAACTCCATTACCGCCACCAATGGCATAACCTTAGCAGCGTCGGTTTCGACGGCTATAGCTAATGGCGGTGTGCCTACCGCGCTGATTAATGAGGAGAGTGCTGTGGCTAGGGTTTTACCTGCCATGGACGCGGTGGTGAAGGTATTTTGTGTTCATACTGAGCCGAACTTCTCCTTGCCGTGGCAGAGGAAACGTCAGTATAGTTCGAGTAGTAGTGGCTTTGTTATCAAGGGGAGGAGGGTTTTGACAAATGCGCACTCTGTCGAACACTTTACACAGGTTAAGTTGAAGAAGAGGGGCTCTGATACGAAATATGTAGCTACTGTGCTTGCAATTGGGACAGAATGCGACATTGGTGAGGCTCGTTTTTTCTTTCTATTGAACCAATCTTATTATATTGCTTAGAAATTTGAACGAAAAAGAATTCTATGTGAAAAAATGAAATAGGAATGAAACAAGAACTAACAATTGTAGTGTCTTTGGTTTGGAACTTTTTTCCACCTGGGTGAGCTGAGCATTGTTGGCATGTGGCATTAGTTGGGTGTTTTGAATTTGGAGTATTTGACTTGATTTTCTCTGATGCGGTGACTGTGACCAGGTGCTAGGCAGAACATGTTTTAATGCCTGTTGCTGATGTTTCTTGGCTAGTTAAGTGTAAAATGGCCTGTATTGCTGCAATTAGGTAAATATTGTAGCATTTATGCGATCTAAATAAATTAATTTATTGTATAGAAATAATTGCTTTACTGCTGTGGTGCATTGTAGTGTGGAAATTTCAACATTGATTTTGGTCGAGTATGACGAAATGTAAATAATTTCCCGTGTTCCAATTTGTTGCTCCTAGATACACTTTTTGAGTTTGATGCTGATTTTCCATGAAATTGCTGGTTTGATGTTATGTTCGAAACGTGTTGTCATAGTATGCTTGATGTTTGTGAGAGTTGTGAACAATGATATTTACGAAGTGCCTATTTCTTCTCCCAAAAGCCAATGTTTGATGATGAAACAAACTATAATATCATGTACATTTAGATTTAGGTTGTGAATAATTGTCGCCTTGTTTTAATCTAGCCTTTGAGAACCATAGCTGGTTCAAGCATAAGATTCCTTTTGCTAGAAAGTTAAAAAGGATGGTTCTGAAATTGGATTTCAAATAGTTAATGTTTTCCCTATGTGCACTGCTAGTGGTGTGTGCACACCCACCACCCACACACACTAACTACTATGTCAAAAAGGAGCAAAACAAAATGCTCGCCGTTGTATGAAGCTTGCCAGACAAATATTACTCCCTCCGTCCAAAAAGTACGTTCCTAGACTTTAGTGGTATGGGTTTTAAGAAATTGTAATGAGTGTAGAAGGGGACTACATTATAAATGATTAGATTAATGGGTTGTGAGATTGAAAAGGTGGGCAATAGGTGTTTTTTTTGTAATTAAATGGAAAGATTGTGGATAAAAGTTATGGGATTTGTGTGGGGGCCATATCAAAAATACAACGGGAATGTTTTTCGTGGACGTCCCGAAACGGAATTAAGTGCACGTATTTCGTGGACGGAGGGAGTAATAACCTGTCTCCAAAATCTTTTTCCTGTCTCCAAAATCTATTTCCATTTTTTTCTTTAAATCAAATCTAAAAACCTCATTTGTCATCTAGTTTTGCAGCGTGTGACAAAACCAAAATGCTGCGGCCACCTAAAAAAAGCAGAACCAAATTACGATGAATACACCACATGCACCGGTGCCTTCCCACCCACCAATATGCGGGCGATGTTGTATTCCAAGAAATGTGGAGCTTATTGCCATTAATTCTCCCTACCTCCAATCAACCATTGCATTTTTCCGTGATATTTTGTTCTCTGTGACAAATATGGAGCTTATCTTGATTCATCCTTACCCTCCCACCTGAACCACCTACGGGAGAGCTCAGCAGGCGTAGCTGAATTGATCAGACATATTTCTTCATACTCGACAACAAAACCGCTACCAACTCCTACATGCACCACCATCTTTCCTAGACAAATATTTCCTGTAAGAAATGTGGAACTCATCAACCTTAACCTTTGAAATCCCCCCCCACAAAAAAAAAATCAAAAAAAAAAAGAAGTTTGCAACAAGCACCCCCTCAGTGAAAAATTTAGCCTGCACCCAAATTGGGCAAACTAAAACCATCATTCTCGACGGCAAAATCAACAACTCCCCTACTGGAACCACCAAGCATGTAGGTCTTCCTGTAAGGAATGTGGAGCTCATGAACCCTAATTCTTTCCCATCTTCCTCACACCAAAACTATCCAAAGCGAAATTGCAGGCCCTAAATTTCTTTTGGTTGCATTGCATCACCGTTTTTGATAATGCCAACACCAACATCAATTTCTTCCCGCCCGCCAACACCATCAATGTATTCGACATGAGGAATGTGGATCAATTCCATTTTTCCTGGATCCTTCTTCCACCACCACCATCTCCCCTGCACCAAAATCTCCACATATGAAACCAAAACTATCATGCCATTTTGCAGGTGGCTGACCCCTTGGCTGATTAATGCATAGTGGGGTAACGAGTGGTTTCTAACATGGATGTTGTGCTGCATTCTGTCCATAGCTAACCAAATTACTCAATGCCATCGCAGATTAAACGACCATAGAATGTTTGTTGTTACAACATTTTATATTATTGTTAATTTTTTTTAAGGGAAAAAATTGTACTTTAGTTTTTATCATTTGTTTGAATATACAAGTTATAATATCAATAATTCGATTCCTTAAAAATAATTAAAGATTGATTGTGATCCTAATCGTAATAGTCCTGTCTAATATTTTACTATAAAAAAATAATGATTCCACAACACAAGTTTTGAACCCGACATATATCAACACAAAAGCACAAGGCCCAAGTTATGCATTGAAAACCCAAATTTTATTTTTTTATCCTTACACATTGCCTCCTTTATTGTTTCCACCATCGATAACTTCGCAACCGTTACCACTTATCTTAGATTGTGAAAGTGGTACATAGCAGATGATATAATATATCACATTGGTCATCATTGGCTAAATAGCTATTTATTGTGTTTGTGGACACAATATCCTCTAATCTCAAACCCTACCGCTTATCACTTGCGAGGAATAATGTATTTGCTAGAGTTTATTAGTGTTTTAGAACTCACAAGTTAGACCGAATGGTCGCCGAGTACTTGACACTTTGTATCAAGGCGAATCAATTTTGCCTACTCGATAGCCTTAACTCGGAGAGCGAAAATCTCGGGCATGACTCGATAACGCCCGTTGAGTTTGCGAGATGTCTTGAAGATGTCACATAATGTCGTTTTCTGCGTTTGTCACTATTTTGCTGCTTGGAAATGGCTTCTTTGCTCTTCTAAACTTACATCGTTATCATCATCATTTAGTCGTCTAGCCAGCCATTTGCGTCTATTTTTGCTGCCACATTTGCACTTTCTTCTTGTCTATAGAATATCAATACTTTGGTTGTTCATGAATTTCTAGCCATTTTGTCATTTTGCAAACTGTGATTTTTTGACTAATCCTCGAGTAATTGAAAACTCCCCGCTCCCCACCTTAACGTCGAGTCTCGAGTCTTGAGTTTTAGAACATTGGGGATAGTTGTATATGTTTGGATTGGTTTTTTCTCGTTTTGGGGCTCCAAGGATTGGTGGTGTAACGACATTACTCGAAAGCTTGAAATCAACATCGACCTATGTAATGAATTTGGTGGACAAGAAAGTGTTTAGTAATATTAAGTGCAAAATAGTGTAGTTTATTCAGTGATTTGAAGGGTACCCTTCATGGGGAGTTGACTTATATGATATAGGATTATAAGTCAATACTAGGGCGTTCTATTAAACCCTTTTTCAATAAAATAATTCAATACTCGCCGAGTCATGATAAGGCGAGTTTTACCGAGTTAAAACTATCAGGTGTGCAACATTGACTCGTCTTGCTGTCCAGTGCCCAGAAATCAGTCTAACTTGTCGAGGTTTAGAAAACTCTTTTCACACGCAGTGTACTTGCTTGACCATAGTCAAACAGTGATCTAGTTGAGGGTTCTCGTTCAAGAGGAACTGATCAAACCTCCTACCATATTTAAGTACATATGTTTCACCTTATCTATTGTAAAATATAGCGAATACATCTTTCCTCTGAAATGAGAGGATATTGTGCTGACAAACACAATCTCTAGCCACTGATGATCAAGGTCTGTTATATGATCCGCCATGGCCAATTTCAGAGTCAAGTAGAAGCAACTAAAAGTGATAAAGTTGTCGAAGGTGGAAGAAATGAGGCAATGCGCTAGGGTAAAACATTGATTTGGGGTTTTACGGCGTAGACTTGGGCTTTGGCTTGAGTTGGATTGAAAATGGATTGTGGAATCACTAATTTTTTCATCTAATAAAGCATTAAATGGGCTTATGATCATTTTTCAATTTTTTTTCTTTTTCTTCTTTTGGATTTGACCATTCAATTTTTTTAAAGATGATTAACGTATGTCGTTATTGAATATGTGATATTATAATATATATTTGAAGAATTGAAAGCTCAAGCAAATTTTTTGTTTCATAAGACAAGAGAGTTTAATATAAAATGAGGTATGACGTTGACAAATGCACATTCTGTGGAGCATTACAGACATGCTTAGTTGAGGAAGAGGGATTGTCACACTAAATATGTGGCGACTGTGCTTGCTATTGATGCTCAGTGTGACATTGATGACTGTCTTGATTTGGTTGATTGGGTTATTTCCTACTTGTTCTTTTTAATATTTAATTTCTACGTCGGATGTGGCAATTGTATGTGATGGTATTGGTGAGATTTTGTCCTAGCTGAATTTGTTGAATGAGGAGGTACTCTTTTTATGTTCTATGCTGTGCTTATTAGGACCATCTGCTAGGGGCTTTAGGTAGAGATATTACTGATTTAGTGCTTATTGTGTTGCTTGGTCTGATGGCTAATCATAAGTGAAGTATTGTACCCTTTTGGTTTTGAAGTAATAACTACAAGACCCGGATAGAAATAGTTACTGTATTTGGAAATTTTATGAATGTGGTTCCGTCTATAGGTTTTCGAATTTTTTGAAATGGCCATGCTTTGGATGCTACTACATAATTGATTATGATTCTATTTGCGGCTATGCCGCTATGGATAGACGTTGTCAAGGTTTATTAGGTGGCTGTGTCTTATAATTGTTTGTCACAAATGACTTTCTCAAAGTTAATCGGAATGATATTTTTAAGCCTGTGTACATTTTTATTGTTGGTTGTGGAATTTCTTACAATCATATATGAGGAACTGGAATCTTGTCATTCTTGATGCAAAGAATTGTAATAAGAAACAAGGCATTATATGAGCATGTTGAACAGGATTGTCTTCTGAATCTTTTCTATTCCGTTATAACATTAAATATGGAGTATTCATCGTTTTGTCCATTTGATGGCTCTTGGTGCTCGCGAATTTATTTGGCTTAGTAGACATTGGATTTGGTTGTTAATGGAAACATACTAAAACATGTCGGAGTAGTTGAACATGCTGGGTCTGGTTTGAGTAATTAAAGACAAAATGCATAAGGGGTTTGTTCTATGACTCAAAATTTAATTACCCAACCAACATCTTCTCACACATCATATATATCTACATTATGTCACATCATTTCATTTCACTCTCTCCCCGTAATTATATTTAAAAAATATAATTACTTTTCTTTCTCCTCTTTTTATATCTAAAGAATACAAGTACTTCCCCTCTCCTCTTTAATATTTAAAAAAAATACAACTACTTCCTCTCTCTCCTCTTTTTTTTTTTAATAAATAATATTACTAAATACTATATAGTAATACAACATCATTTACTCTTTCAGACATGGTTTGGCATCTATAATAAAAAAGTAGAATTCTCAATTCTACAATAAAGAAGGATTCATAGTATTCGCAACATTCAAAATATCCAAGTTCCGGATACTAGAATTCTCATCCCAACGAATCCTAAAACAGCAGCCCGTAATATAAACTGTTCTATGCACAGCAGCACAGCACTAGGCACTTGTGGGTCATTAAGGCTACTTGATCTTTCTGTTCTTCGGGTGAGTTTTCAGATACTGCTCCGATTTCCCTCGATGTCCTTTCCTTTCGCCGTAGAAAAAGTAGATAATCTTGTTTGGAAAAGAAGCTTCAAATAACCCCATATTTGGAAAGGCATGCTCTTATAAATTGTCTTGAACTAGGAGGCATACCATGCTGCTGCTGATTTATGGCAGCAACTTTTTACTTTGTAAAGCTTTTCTTTTTTTGGTTCTCTCAGAAAGTATATTTGCTACTGACTAGTACTGACTCTTGATTTGTATTTGGATAGCATAATGACCCCAGAAAATATTAAAAGCAGGTTATATTTACTTTTCTGAAGTTATTTTTTGGTTTATATGATGGTGCAGCTTTGCTAACAGTCGATGATGACGATTTCTGGGAAGGAGTGTCCCCTGTAGAATTTGGGGATCTGCCTGCACTTCAAGATGCTGTTACGGTTGTCGGTTATCCAATTGGGGGTGATACAATCTCCGTAACAAGTGGGGTGGTGTCGCGGATAGAAATTCTTTCATATGTTCATGGGTCAACTGAACTTCTGGGGTTGCAGGTAAATGTTGCAATCCAACCTCCTTGATCTGTAGTGTCTATAAGTTATGCTAATCTCTTGTGAAAAAAAATGTTCTTTTGTAGATAGATGCTGCTATTAACTCTGGCAATTCTGGGGGGCCTGCTTTTAATGACAAGGGAAATTGTGTCGGTATTGCGTTCCAATCACTCAAGCATGAGGATGCGGAGAATATTGGTTATGTCATACCGACACCTGTCATTATGCACTTTATCCAAGATTACGAAAAGAATGGAACTTATACTGGTAACAGCTTTCTTTGTAGTTGGATTAGGGGTCTGCGGGAACTAGTTCAGAATGAGATTTAGCTAATCTTACTCCCTCCGTCCCACCCATTTTGAGCATTTGCTTTTCGGCACGGGATTTAAGAAAAGCTGAAAAGTAGTGTATAAAGTGATGGTATGAATATATATTATTTAAAGTTGTGAGAGATAAATGTGTCTTAAAAAGGAAATGACCAAGTATCTTGGGATGACCCAAAAAGGAATATGAACCAAGATCGGTGGGACGGAGAAAGTATAAAATTTTATCCCACTTATAGAGATGATAGGGATATATAGATAATGCAGGGAAGTGACAGATTGCTGTTGTATTGAAGTCGACTTTTCGTTTTCTATTCATGATTTACAATGGTTAAATGTCTAGCATAACATGCATCTTGCTAAACTTGCTCCTCTGCACTTTTTGCTGCGGCCTTATCTGTAATTTCTGGCAATTTGTTTGTGATTTGAGTCCCAGCTTTGCATTGTGCTAGATTGCCCTTGATGGGATTGAAAATCTAATTTGATCTTGAATAAGTTATGTTGGCAGACTTCATCTTTTGACTAATCTTGCGCTTTTATGTATTCTATTTTACAATGGATGTTACCCATTAGACAGTTGCATCGAACCTGTCCTATGCATATTGTCTTTGATATATAATATAATTTGTGTCATGACTCTTCTTATTTTCTGTAGATTCTGCATTCTCATACTTTTTTTTTTTTTTAAATTCTGGACGGACAAGTTAAATGAAATATGAATAGAGGGTCATTTGATTATACTCAAGTAACTCGACATCAGTTCCCCCAACTCCCCTCTCTCTCTCGTACCCAATTATCAGTAGATCGTTCAGACGTAGGAAGCACCGACACGGGCACTCGCACAGGTATGTGTACGGGTGCAGAAAACGACACTTTTGAAAAATATGAGACACGGGTACGGTGGGGACATGCCAAATTTATACTCCACCATGAAATTTGTTCTTCGACTTTATTAGCACGAGTTATAATATTTTGTGATGAGTGCAGACGTAGGAAGCACCGACACGGGCACTCGCACAGGTATGTGTATGGGTGCAGAAAACGACACTTTTGAAAAATATGAGACACGGGTGCGGTGGGGACATGCCAAATTTATACTCCACCATGAAATTTGTTCTTCGACTTTATTGGCACGAGTTCTAATATTTTGTGATGAGTGAAAAGTGAGTGGAGCAGGGGCCCACATTATCACTGAATAGATTAATGGGTTGTGAGATTGAAAAGGTAGGCTATGTGTGTTCTTTTTGTAATCAAATGGAAATATTGAGGATAAAAGTTATGGGATTTATGTGGGGGCCATATCGAAAATAGAAAGAGAACATTTTTCTTGGGCGTCCCAAAACGGAATTAACTGATTGTATTTCGTGGACGGAGGGAGTGTATATATATATACAGTAAAATTTCGATAAATGAATATGATCGGGACCGGTGAAAAATATTTATTTAGCGAAATTATTCATTTATCGAATGAAAATTTGAACATGTTATAAAGAGTTGGGACCGGAGAAAATTATTCATTTGGCGAGGTTATTCGTTTATCGAACATTCATTTATCGAGGTCTAACTGTATATATATAAACCATAAATATATTCATAAGTAGTTATAAACCTTAAATAACATCCATAATCAATGTCATTAAATTCATCATAAAGAAACTTTTCATGCTTCAAATCAAACTCTTTAAACTACCAAATTTGAAGACTATTCTTAAACATTTTATATTGCGGTTTTATTTTATTTTTGTACAACAACCCCTCTTTTTGTAAAATTAGTAAAACAACCTCCTTTGGAAAAAAGGGGGAGACTTATTTTGGAGTGTCCCTGTGTCCGGAGCGTCGGATGCTCGTAGGTGACCTCCTATAAGTCTTGGTGCTTTATAGGTTCGGAATGAAAGTATGTGTTTTATCCTTGTTTGTGGTAGGAAAAAATCTCATATCTAGTATATATTTATGCGCTCCTAGAGTTGCCTGTTTAGATGAGTATTCTTGTGATGGATTGTGGAGGCCCAATATTGCTCACACTACTATAGAATTACTTTAATTACTTCAATATTGCCACTTCTAGTGGTGCTTGATTTTCCTTATATCATTATCCTTGTGGACCTTATTATTGGCTTTCTTTATCATGCATTATATGTTCAACATTCATTTAATATCCAATCCTTTTGTCTCACATTATCTATCTATTGTTTTCCCCCAGGATTTCCTATTCTCGGGGTTGAGTGGCAGAAGATGGAAAATCCAGACTTGCGTTTGTCCATAGGAATGAAACCTGATCAGAAGGGTGTACGTATAAGAAGAATCGACCCCACTGCTCCAGAGTTTAAGGTTTTGGAACCATCGGATATTATCCTCAGATTTGATGGTGTTAATATTGCTAATGATGGAACAGGTACCATGCAGATAGAGGGTTCTGTCACTACACTGATGAATAATTTTACAACTTTCAGCTCCCTCTCCAACTATTTTCTTATGTATGCTTGTGTAACCATATGCTATTTTTTCGAAATATTATTTCTTAAAGGACTTGTGCTTTGTATTGTCATCAACTGGGTTTTGACTTGCTGCGTGAAACAGAGTGCTGTGGTTTTATGTTTTTCTGTTCTTCGAACATGGAGAAACAATATCCATTGAGAACGAGGTCATTCATATAGTACTTTAGAGAAGTTGCTGATATGATATTGAAGATCCACATTTGTTTCACTAATTATGATATGTTGGGGTGGGGAGTGCTCTCTACACATCGGCTGGGGCCTACTATGCCAGCATGCGTAGAGAGCACTCCCAACCCCAGCTGAGAACATTTTTTTGGGGCAGTAGTTAAAAAGCCCAAACAATGAAGATTAATATAAATGTTGAGACATGAAAACCATAACTGTCTGTTAGCATAATAGGTTGCTCTGATTGGTACTCAAACTTCTTCTATTTGTTTTTATTTTATTGCATTAGCTTTATTGAACAGCTTCTCCTACAAATTACCTTCCATGAATTAGGTACATGACTTTTGTTTTGGTTGCTTGCAGTTCCATTTAGGCATGGAGAGCGAATAGGCTTTAGCTACCTAGTGTCGCAAAAATATACTGGAGATAGTGCTGCAATAGAAGTTCTTCGTAATTCTAAAATTCTGAAGTTCAGTGTCAAACTTAGTACTCATAGAAGGCTCGTTCCAGCTCACAACAAAGGCCAACCGCCCTCATATTACATTATTGCTGGGTTCGTTTTTACGACTGTTTCCGTTCCATATCTCCGTTCTGAGGTTAGTACTCTGCCCTTGATTATATCAACACCTCAATTCTACCTGCCTATTCTTATGTGTAAGTTTCAATTCTTTACAGTTCAAGTTGATAGCAGTTGAAAATAAATTTTCACAGAACAAAGTTGTCTTATACTAGGTTGCACAGGACACAGTGATGCGGCAAAATTAAAAAATATAGGACACACCATGGGGTGGACACGGATTTTTTTATATTTCTATAACCCTAAAATTAGCCCTAAATTCATTAGTGACCTATTTTATTAGTAAGTGTAACAATTACTATAGGCCTACGGCAATAACTAAAAGTCATTATTCTCATCAATTAATATAGGCCCATTGACTTGAAACAAAAATTGGCCCATTGATCTAGCCCATAAAAGTACTTCAAAAGCCACAAACCCTAGCAAAAATTACATTTCTCACTCACCCAGTTGAAATTTCCTAGCTGTCTTTTTTGTGTGTCACACGGTCACACCGTACGTCGCCCGGATTAGACATTAGATGTGGGGGGGGGGGGGGGGGGAGGCAGTCTCCACATACAGCGGCCAACTTCTCTCTTCAGTCTTCTCTCTTCGTCTGTGTCCCTCTTCTCTCTTCGGCCATGTCCGCGGCCATGTCGGGCCTTGTCCGAAGAAGTGTCCAGGTCAAACAGCACGTGGGACACGGCAGACGCGTGTCGTGGCCGTGTATGCATCCGAAACTTCCATACCACACACACACACACACACACACACACATATATATATATATATATATATATATATATATATATATAGGGGTGGGTTCAGGTGGGAATGCAATTAAGTTAAGAAATAAGAATGAATTTATAAATGGATGGCCTAGATTTATTCTCACAAAAATTTGATGTATATAATGCAATATTTTAATGCATCGGTATTTTGATGCATATAATGCATATTTTAATGCATTGCAATTTTGATGCACGAAATGCATATATTTCATGCATAATTAGTACAAAACTCATGCATATTCGCAATTCGCAGGATAAGAACCATTCTCATTTGATTCTATACATACATACACACACACACACACACACATATATATATATATGTGTGTGTGTGTGTGTGTGTGTGTGTGTGTGTGTGTGTGAGTGTGCGAGCGACTGTGTGCGTGTGTTATATTCACCTTATCATAAGTATTTTGTAGGTAACTATCACCTTGTGTTCCTACGTTATGGTAGCTGATCACTGTAGGTAGTTTGCTTCTTCCTTATAAGCTTTCATTTTCACTAAATGCTTGCATTTGTTCAGACAGTGTTCATCTTTCTATTTACTTGGTATGCAATTTGGCATTAATCTTAGACGCTAACAAAAAATCAGTGGTGAAATATTCAGTTCAGTTTTCGTTGTTGCTGTGACATAATCTTTGTACCTCTCCAGTATGGAAAAGATTACGAGTACGAAGCTCCAGTCAAGTTGTTGGACAAACTCTTGCATGAAATGCCACAAACACCGGAGGAACAAATTGTTGTTGTTTCTCAGGTTAATCTCCAACATCACTATAATGCTGACATGTCTTAAATGCTCTATCTGAGAGCACTCATTTTGTGGTTTAACACTTTGTTTGCTTGTGAAATTCGTCAAAGGTGCTTGTGGCCGACATCAACATTGGATACGAGGACATCGTCAACACTCAGGTAAGTTTATTTATTTCCAACTACTGAATTTGCCCAGCCTTTTTACACTCTTGTATTTGAACTTTTTTCCTCATACTAACTTTATATTCTCTTACTTTGATGCAATTTAGGTTCTTGCCTTTAATGATCAGCCCGTGAAGAATCTGAAGAGCTTGGCTCAGATGGTAGAGAGCTGCAATGATGAATACTTGAAATTTGATTTGGCATACCAGCAGGTGATTTCTCTCTCTCTCTCTCTCTCTCTCTCTCTCTCTCTCTCTCTCTCTCTCTCTCTCTCTCTCTCTCTCTCTCTCTCTCTCTCTCTCCCTCCCTCCCTCCCTCCCTCACTCCCTCCCCCCCACCCTCCCTCCCTCCCTCCCTCCCTCTATCTCTATTACACTTAGTATCAACTTCTAATGTTAAATTTTCATTTGTGTACAGATTGTTGTCCTCCAAACGAAGAATGCAAAAGCCGCAACCCTGGACATTCTTTCAACCCATTGTATTCCATCAGCCATGTCGGATGATCTCAAGGCATGATGATATGACATCACCTGGGATATTAATTTATAATTAAAGTGGCGAAGTATACCAGAAATTTTTTTCTGCCATTTTTGCTTTCCTTTTGACGACTCTGAAGGCCATATGTAAAGTAGTAAATCGATAAAAGTTGCCACTCCAGTAAATTTTTTAGTGAATTAAGAGGACTCGATTGGCAGGCATGTTGCCACCGCTCGTAGACAGGTTGGAATTGGCGGTATTTTATCTTTATGCTTTTTCCGACTTGTAATCTCTCTAGTTCATTGCCTGTTGATTGGGTGCCGGACGTGTGTGGATTGCACGATCCTTGTTTTAGCACTGAATTTTGAGGTGAAATCATTGTGTAGTTTCATATTATCTGCGTTTAGAACAAATGGTGAAGCAATATTCGATACGATTTCAGGAAACTCTTCATTATTATTCGGTGTTCTCTAAATTCTAGTTGTACGTCCGTGATTGTGTTCTGTGCTAGTAGAAAGAAAGAACTGCGGGAGATGGAAGTATGGTGATTTTGTCAGACACTGCAGAAAGGTGTGTGCAACTCATTATGTTTTTGGATGTGGAGTCGAGAATACCAACACATCCAAGTCTCTTGTTCGAAATAGTAGGTTGTACCTTTTTGACAAAGTAACCGGACTTCATCTTCCACCATTCTTGTTTTCTTTTTTGTGTTTGTTTCGCACTTTCATATGAAAGAAAATACGGGGATTGCTGAGAGAAACATTTGGTGGAAAGTGAGCTTTCTAATTCTTGGTATGGCTCTCTACTATGTTTCTTATTATAAAAAGTCTTAATTTTAAACTGTGGCTATTGTATCCCTATATTTATCTATATTTAAACTTTGTGTACCCCTATCACATAAGCTTCTACCTCATGATAATTTTTTAGTGAAGAGAGAACATATATCTTAGTTTTCTTTAATTTTTTAGAGGGTTAACAACAAAACTATCCTTAGGTTTAACCTAATCAAAATTTAGTAATCTTTAGTTTGAAAATTTCGTATGCAAGACCCAAATGTTTGTGTATGCATTCCACGAATTCAGTTAAATTAATTGTAAATAGTACGTACGCAACGTTTTTAAGTGAAGGTGGTCGTCCTGATTACTTGAATGAAAGAGCGATACTTGCCCCAAAACTTGAGGAAGTACATAAGGTGAATGAATACATATTGATATGAACCACCCCATGGTGAAGACTCATTATAGCTTAGATTCAACATGTAGGTTAGATGACTTTCTTGATGAATTTTTCCGATAAATTCGTACTCCAGAAATAGAGTAGTGTTTATGCATTCGGTGTCTCGATACACATTTTGAATTTAATCTATGATTTGATAGGTTCGAATGATCAACTCCTGTATTATTGATGCACAATATAGAACATTCCTTGTAATGGTATGCAGTGTCTTAAATAGAGTAAGTGCAGGGAATGAGTTTGATTTCTAGATTGAGCTTCACTCGGTATGATATAAGGCTGCAGTTTATTTTAGAGGAGACAGCCCTTTGAATGTTTGCTATGCGGTAAGCCATCATAAAAGTTAAGGCAAAACTCTTAATAAAGTAGGTATTTTCATGGAAAATGGATAATTATATATAGCTGTTTCACGGGTTATGATTAGAAAGAATTTGAAGTTTGTGGATAATTATATATAGTTGTTTCACGGGTTATGAATAGAGTAATATTCATGGAATTTGAAGTTTGTGGACAAAAGGAGGGGTTACAACAACTTTCACACGATTTTCTAAGGGTATAACTACAGCCTCCCTTATATGTATTTGGAATAACTTGGTTTTTAGTAAATCTAGTATTTCTTGTTTTGAGAATTATGTGGTAGTCGAAGGTATGTGGATCCCGAATAATACCAAAATCATGTGGGTAGCGGTCTACGCCCCCCTCCTTGTCTTGTAAGATTGCTTTATGGTCGTCTCTGGCCAATATGATTGCAAATTGGGAGGGAATATTGGTTGTTATGGGGGATTTCAACGAAGTAAGGGAGGCTGGCGAAAGGTTTGGCTCTCAATTTAACGAAAGGCAAGCTGCTATTTTCAACTCTTTTATTTCTAATGCTTCGCTTATTGATGTTCCTTTGGGGGGCTATAAATTCACGTGGACAGATAAATGGGGATCTAAAATGAGTAAGCTCGATCGGTTTTTGGTTTCGGAAGATTTCTACGATTCTTTTCCTCATATAACAGGTGTTATTTTGGAAAAAGGAACTCCGGATCATCGTCCTATTCTTCTTAAAGAGCATGTGGCAGATTTTGGTCCGACTCCCTTTCGCTTCTTCCATTCTTGGCTGGAGATGGACGGTTTCCATAATTTGGTTGTTGAAACTTGGAATAATGATGGTATTGTGGAAACCAATGGGCTGATTTCTTTTAAGAAGAAACTTCAACATCTTAAGCGTGTTATTCGAGAGTGGATTGTCACAAAAAGATTGGACTCTTCCAAGTTAAAGAAAGAGCACCTATCACGTCTTTCTTCTATAGACACCATGATTGATCAAGGTTTAGCTACTGACTTGGATCTCTTTAACCGTCGCGAATCAACTAGAATTTTGGGTGATCTTAATCGGTTAGAAGAAGCTGATCTTGCTCAAAAAGCTAGGATTAAATGGGCTTCGGATGGAGATGAAAACACCGACTTTTTCATACCTTGATAAAGAAAAATCGTCGTCAACTTGCTATCAAAGGTATTCTTAATGAAGGAGAGTGGATTGAAAATCCCGACATTATCAAAAATGTTTTTCTTGATCATTTTGAATAGGTTTCATCACCAGCGAGCCTACTCCATACTTTGATGTTGACATGCTAAATCCTATTTCTTGTGATCAACGTGTCTTCCTGGAGCGTAGTTTTTCTCGGCACGAAATCAAGAGGGCTGTATGGGATTGTGGTGGTGATCGTGCCCCGGGACCTGATGGGTTTACATTTAAATTTTTTACTACCTTTTGGGATCTTTTGGAAACTGATGTTATTCGCTTTGTGCAAGCATTCTTTCTTACAGGTTCCTTTCCAAAAGGTTGTAATTCATCATTCATTGCATTGATCCCGAAAGTCGCCAATGCAACGTTAGTTACAGATTTTCGTCCCATAAGTCTCATTGGATGCCAATATAAAATAATTGGAAAGATTTTGGCTAACCGTCTTAGTGCGGTGATCGGTAGTTGCATTAGCCCGGAGCAATCTGCTTTCCTTAAGGGTAGAAATATCCTTGATGGCCCTCTCATTCTTAATGAGGTCATATCTTGGTATCGTAAGCATAAGAAGCAGCTCATGATATTTAAAGTGGACTTTGAGAAGGCTTTTGATTCTTTAAGATGGGGTTTTCGGATTTGGTCATGGCTAAGCTTGGTTTCGGTCTTAAATGGCGCGATTGGATTAAAGGATGTCTTCATCATGCTCGCTCTTCCGTGTTAGTTAATGGCTCTCCTACGGATGAATTTGAGATCTGTAGGGGCCTAAGGCAAGGAGATCCCCTATCTCCTTTTCTTTTCATCTTGGCCATGGAAGGATTACATGCCTTATTTGTAAAGCTATGGATAGGGGTATTTATACTGGTGCTTTTATTGGTAAAGATAAGTTGCGTATATCGCATCTCATCTATGCCGATGATGTTATTTTCACAGGCGAATGGTCCCACTCAAATGCTCAGAATTTGCTTTGCATTCTTCGGTGTTTTTTTCTTGTTTCAGTTTAAAAATTAATGTTCATAAAAGTAACTCGATGGGCATTTGTGTTTGAGACGTGGATATTTCTTCTATAGCTAATGTTATAGGATGTGGAGTGGCTAAATTGCCATTGAAGTATCTCGGAGTTCAGTGGGTTGCAACATGGCTCGGTGTGTTAATCGAATCTATCATTTCAAAATTTTCTTCCAAGCTCTCCCATTGGAAAACACGATTGATTTCTGTTGGTGGTCGCCTCTCTCTCATAAAGTCGGTTCTTAATAGCCTTCCCACTTATTTCATGTTGATTTACAAGGTCCCTGTTTCAATATGCTCTAAGCTGGAGTCCATGCGAAACAAGTTCTTCATTGGCAGCGAGATTGGCGAGAAGAAAATGACTTGGGTGAGTTGGAATAAATGCCTTGCCAGCAAGATTTCAGGAGGTCTCGGTATCGGTAGTATCCTTGCTCTTAATGCGAGCCTTTTATTTAAATGGATTTGGCGGTTTAAGCAAAAATCAACTGATCTTTGGGCAATGGTGATTAAGGCGATTCATGGGCATAATGGAGGTATTCATGTTGATTCCATGCACTCTCATATTCAAGGTACATGGAATGGTATTTTGTCTATGATTAACTCTCTCAAGCTTAAAGGTATAGACCTTCTGTCTTTGTGTCCTCGCAAAGTTGGGAATGGTGCTTCTGTATGTTTTTGGGATGACATTTGGTGTGGGGCTCAGCCTCTAAAATGCATCTTCCCGCGCATATACATGCTTGAAAAAGATAAAGGATGTCATGTTGTAGATCGGATTTCTTCTCTTGATTGGAGCTCTTTTCTTAGAAGAAACCCGCGAGGGGGTATCGAAGCTTTCCAATTAATGGATTTGCAAAATCTTATTCGGGACGTTGTTCTTTCTGACGAATGCGACTCTTGGACATGGTCGCCTAATATTTCCAAAGGCTACACTGTTGCTTCAGCTCGCCATTTGATTGATGGCCATATTCTTGATGTCAGCCCTAATTCCACACGTTGGAATCGGAATATTCCCATAAAGGTTAATGTTTTTTTATGGAGGTTGTCGCTTAACAAGCTTCCTTCTAGGGTGAACTTGGACAAGAAAGGTATTGATGTCGACTCGATTCTTTGTCCCATATGTCACGAAGATGTAGAAACCGTTAATCATCTCTTCTTTACTTGCGACATGGCTAAAGACTTGTGGGTTATGTTGGCAAGATGGTGGGAGTTAGACATTCCTTTTTGCATGCATATTTCGGAATGGTTTGAGTGGCTTGATTCTTTGGCCATCTCTCTTAAGGCACGGGTGTTCTTTGAAGGAGTGGGAGGGACTCTCTTGTGGTTCATTTGGTTTTTTCGCAACCGACTGGTTTTTTCTAATACTCCTCCTAAAAAGGCGTTGCTTTGGGATAGTATTGTTTCTCAATCGTTTTTATGGATTTCATCTAGAAATCCTAACTTTAAATTTAGTTGGGTAGGTTGGTTGCAAAATCCTATAGCTACTATAGACACTTTGTAATTGTTTCTAGCTTTTGCTAGTTTTAATAAAATGCCGCCGTTCAAAAAAAAAAAAAACTACAGCTTTTCCTTTGTCTTTCGCATCGGAGACAACCTTCATCATCCCTCTAGACTGTGTGATAGCTGCTGTAGGCTAAACCCCTTTGACGAAAATTATACTAGATTGGCCACACGAGGCAGAGAAAGTTATGATCGACGTATCTCGAATCGTCAACAACTGTAAAACATTGACGAAGAAATGGACCATGAAATCGATGAAGCTATGTTAAATCAAACATATGCAACGTTCGAGCGCACTCTTCATGGCGTACCAACTCCGACGCAAAAATCAAATTCGAAGCGTCCTGCAGCAAGCCAAGCTGAAGAACCTCCTTATGTTGAAGAGTTATCATCCGAGGAGGAAGAAATTGTGAAAGGAAGAGGAAGCAAGAAAACTAAAGCGAGAAAGAAGTCTGCCTCTGTTGCAGAAAAGAAACCGGTATCCGAACTTTTTTCAAAACACTTTAAAAAGGAAAAAATGTCGGATGGTTCGATGAAGGTATTTTGCAACTACTGCACAAAGAATATTCATATAACGCCGGGGATGGATATGGAAATTTTAAAAGGCATTTTGAGAATAACCATGTCTCGATCCACGGAGAACAAAAGTCGCAAAGTCAACTTAACTTCCAACCTTCTACTGGAGCCGGGCCAGCCGACAATAAAGGTATGTCTGAATCTCAACTTTATAAAGTGAAAAAATTGCTAGAGAACAAATGGCAAAATTATGTGCACAAGAATCTTTACCTTTTAATTTTGCGGATAGTACGAGTTGAGAATATAGGATGCAAAATGCCTATAATCCTGCTATTAAGAGAATTCCACGTACCACAATGACTAGACAAGCAGTATACTTAGCCAAACAACATAAACTTGGACTATGAGCTTAATTTAGATCTATAAATCATAGAGTTTCTTTAGCTGCTGATACGTGGGAAGATTTTAAACAAAAAAAATGATTATATGGGAATAACTGTACATTGGATTGATGAAAATTGGAACTTAAATAAAAGATTACTTGCGTTTAAAAAATTTAATTGTGCACATAGTGCATATAATATAGCTAGAGCAATTATTAGAATTTTAACTTTTTATTGCTTAAAAGATAAAATTTTCACAATTGGTTTTGATAATGCTAGTTCTAATACTGCAAGTGTATCAGCTTTAATACAAGCTTGCAATCCTGTTTTAGTATGGCGATTATTTCATACTAGATGTATATGTCATATTCTAAACTTGTGTGTACAAGATGCATTAAAATATATAGATGAGGCAATAGAACCAATTAGAAAATGTGTCTTGTTTTTACATAATCGTACTAAGTTCGCTAGACAATGGGGAAATTTTTTAAAATAAAAACAAATGCAACCCAAATTTTTTTACTCCAAACATAAAACATAGATAGAACTCAACTTATGAGATGTTAAATTCAACTAATGAATATAAAGAATTATTGTGTGAATGTTTTGATACGTATTTTCACGTAGAAGGATTTTATTTATTACCAACATATTGGGATTAAACTAAAGATTTAATAAAACTATTAAAGGTTTTTGAAAATACAACCAAAGATTTAAGTGGTTGTTATTATCTCACTTCTCCTAAAGTTTTATTTCATTGTTGTTTTATTGTAGCCGAAATGGATGCTTGTAGTAAATCCGAAAGATTATCGAATGCTATTTACAATGTGTTTAAAATGACTAAAATTCTCTAATCGTATTCATGATGTTTTCTTGATTAGTGCTGTTTTATCTCCCGATTTGAATTTAGCTCAAGTACAATAAATTATAATATTCTTAAAAATTTGGGTTTTCCTAATATTATGGATAGTGTTGAAAGTCAAACTTTGTTTGAAAATATTCTTGACGTTGAACAAGTAAAAATTGATTTAAAAAATAGTTTAGAAACTGTTTTTGCTGAATATTTAGCTAAATATGGTGATAGGATTCAAACTCGAAAAAGAAGAACTAGGAATATAAATTCATTTAACATGGAATTCGAGAGAACATCCACTAACCCATTTCAACAACAACTCTATAATATAGCAAGAAATAGGGGGGTAGTAACGTCGGTTAAAGAAATGACCTTAGTCAATATTATGCAATTGTGCCGGAGGATGACAATGCACATACATTTGATCTGTTGGATTGGTGGAAGAGAAGGGGAACCGAATTTCCCATACTTTCCATTATGATACAAGAAATTCTTGCAGTGCCCGCATTTGTAACACCCCCAGACCATATGGGAATATTACACGCCGTAGACCCTCCCGCGACGACCTACCAGGCTAAACAACACATAACTACCAAACTTTAACCGACCGATGTCAATCATTACAATAATACAGACCATTAAGGTCAATTACAATACAATTACACGGACCGATGAGGTCACATGACTAACACAACAAGATGAAATAAAACATTTCCACAAATATCGGGAGCTCGGATCAACATTACTTTCTTTGAAAATTTCATTTTCGAGACTTAGTTTATCAAAACATATTCATGACTCCGTGATCTCCTGCCACGAGTCTCCGTAGGTTCGACAACCCGCACGGAAAGAAACAAACACATCAATCACAACAACTAGCCCTGACCCCGTGAACCTGTGTCACGTGTCACCGTAGGTTCCGCCGAACCCGCACGGTTGGAAATAACATAACAATCATAACAACCAGTCCTGACCCCGTGAACCTGTGTCACGTGTCACCGTAGGTTCCGTCGAACCCGCACAGTTGGACGTACTGTGTCCTAATCCGATGGACCTGTGCCATGAATCATCGTAGGCCACGTCAGACCCGCATGATTGGACCTCAGTACCACATACTAAGTCCTGATCCAATGGACCTGTGCCATGAATCCTCATAGGCCCCGTCGAACCCACACGAGTGAACTTAGCATACCAGCACACAACATTCACATACACATCATACCGACATGCTCACAATCAATCAATCATCTTATCTGTTACAACTTCACACAACTAGCATACATAGCACGAAGCCGACATTACAACCAATATGAGTTTCACACAACCAACACATATAACCCAATATCATCATCCAAATCCGCGATGAAATCAATGTCACGTAACTCACAATCAATACCTATAACACGATACACATCCAAGTGTACAATCGACTAATATATATACATTTCCAAGTTTATCATAACTAACCACAAATCATTCATTTCAACACGTAAGTCATATTCACAAGGTACGAGACGTATAAGTAAGATACTTGACTCGAAACCACAGGCAACGGAACAACATATTTATATGAACCAGCAACCCCGAATCCTCCGAAATCAGTGAATAAACGGCACTTCAGGACACCACAGGAGTAACGCTACATCGATTAACAATATTCCAAAGAACACGGCTCGACTGAAATGCCTCGAAACCTACAACCCCTGCACGAAACAAAGGAACCACTATCACAACAATGAACGAGACCAATAACAACGGAAACCTCATCAAACTATCGAAGGAAAACTCATTCGAACATTTAATCGAACATTAAATGTTCAAGACCCTCAAAGAACAAAGAAATCACCCCTCGAGTCAAACGAATCAAAGATATGAATATCCAATCCGTAGAACATGTTCAAAATAATGTTTATACAATAATTAATTGATCAAAAACGGATTGGAGTAGAAATCAAAAGGAAAATCCCCAAAATCTTCAAAAAAACATGGGTTCAAGCCAAAATACCTCGATTCGGACGAAGAACAAGGATTAGATGATGATAATAATCATGATTCAAGCTTCCCAACTGGTGTACTACTGATTTCCGATCAAAACCTTCAATTTCTGTCGAAGGATCGTGAAAAACGAAGAAAATTGTGGAAAATGGACGAGTGACCCGGTGTCCAGGCCTTAAATAGCCGACCCCTGCCGAGCACTTACGGCCGTAACTGGCCACGTCTTACGGCCGTAACCGGCCTTCTCAACCTTTCTGCCCAATTTGGCCGACATCCTTACACCCGTTATCGGCACCCTGTTACGTACGTAATCGCCCTTACGACCGTACCCGGCCACAACCTTACGGTCGTTATCGGCCAGTCCTTGTGAGTCACTGTCGAGCACTTACGGCAGTAACCGGCCATGTCTTATGGCCGTATCAGGCACTACACTGCGGCCGTAACTCGGCCAGGCCCTGCGGTCGAGACTCGATCGTTCCGACAGCCCGATTCAGTGTTCGACAACGTTTCAGTCACACTAACGTACCGACTATAATTCAAAACAATAACGAGCAAATAACGAGACATAACATACTACATCATATGCACACATTAATCAAAGAGACGAATGTAACAACAAGTCGCACCCGACTAAAACGGCTATACGATAGTAGCAAATAGAGTATCACGATAGAAACCACTCCGACTCACATCAACAAGGAAATATCTGGCGACAAAACACAAACAATCCCAGATAACGGAAAATGAAAATACCGGATATTACATTCTACTCCACTAAAAATAAGTTTCGTCCCGAAACTTAAAATAAAACATCAAGGTAGAGTACAAACAAAACCAAAAAGGTTCACGCAACAAATATCAACCTCTACACAAATCACAGCACAAATACATCACGTAACTACGTTACTGGGCACCGTTGGCCCCTCCATGAGTAGGGGCGGGATCTCGGCTCCCGAACATCTCAACGACGACCTCGCAGTGTACCGCCTGGTGTCCTGCATGACCACATTTGAAACAGTTAACTTGCGGCGAGCGACAATTCTTCCGAGTATGGCCCACATGGCTACAATTGAAACATAACCTCACGCCGCTCGTCTTACTCAGCTCGTGAGTAGGATTCTTAGACTGATCAAATGAACGATGAGTGTTCCCACAATGCAAAGCAATAGGCTCACGAATCTCACTTCTCTGGCCTCTGGAAGAGTTACCCGAGGTCTTCTATCTCTTACCTCCTGAGTTAGCCTCTGACACGGAAACAGCCATCTCGATGGCTAGAGCTCGGTCCTGATATTCTTTCAAGGTAGTCACATAAGTGGAGCCATACTCTCACGGATATGGGGTTTCATGCGCATATTAAAATATAGGATCTTGTCTGCTTCACTTCTCACCTGATCACGAACATAAGCCAGCTGCCGACTATAATCGACTATCGCCTGAGATATCGACACATTCTGGGGCGTAGCCGTGAAAAACTCAACGATCCTGCGCTCACGGACGGGCAATAGGCAATACTCTGCCTCCATGGCGGTCTTAAACTCAGCCCATGAAGGTGCACGATTTCCAGGCACTACAGCCCGCCACCAGTCTGCAGCTTCTTTGTCGAGCAGGTACTGAGCAATGGGTACCCTCCTTTCATCCGGACAAGCTATAGCATCAAATGTTCTGTCCAACTGGAAGAGCCAGTTCTCCCAACCTAACGAGTCAGAAGAACCTACAAAACGGGTTGGCTGCATCCCCATCACATCTCGTAACCACTTAGTAGCTCCGTTATCCCCATCTGGGTCCTCATTCCGATGTACGACCTGATTCATCTGCACTAGGTCAACCAACTGACGAAGGATGGCGCCAACGTCAACATTATCTCTGGCTGATTGCCCCTGATCTCGCGACTGGTCATCACGACCATCTATACTGAGCTGATTGGCACTCGCTAACGAGCGAGTCGCCCTCTAATGCTCCTGATTACGACCACCACCACGGCCACGACCCCGACCTCTCTGCATACTGAACGGATAACCATACAGAATAACATAACGAAACAAATCTCACATAGTCAACCTATGCCGACCAACCGCAGCACAATACAATAATCGCCCCAAGTTATTACACGAATACATAAACTACCACCGCAATAATAGAACTTAAATTTAAAATTAATTCACACGATCGCATCGACAGAGACATACGACCTATATCTCAGCAAACATGGTTAAAACATTTTGCATACCATTGGGGTCCAACATGGATAATATTCTCGAAAATAAGTTTTTCGAGGTATTTATTCGAATGATAAGGTTTTAAAATTCGTGAGTTTGAAAGATTTTGCTTAAATGAAATTTTTGAAAACACTTTTAATACCTCGGTCATTTAATCAAACCATGGACCTATTATCAAAACTGCTCTGTTATCACATCCACTCTATAACCGATGCCATCAAAATGACCTTATTAATATATGTCATCACACTAATCATCTCTACAGGTCAGCTATCATGCCAAGATAACGTCATGGAACAATACAATTAAATCAGATTATGCCGTCACAACACTTAGGTGTACAATCAAATTTGTTAGCAAAAAAGGTAACGATCGACAATACGTCAATAATATCCATACAGGATAAACAATCAAGTGCAACATTACTAACGCAATAGCTAAAGTTCACAATCGTCATTTGCGGACCACACGACTATATCCCTAGCAATCGAACGACCGATATAGAGTACAGATACGACTGTAACATAAGGTTATGGTCGTGACTGCAATAAGTTTATGGCCGCGACAACATACAACTGACGGCCGTAACAACTAGAAGGTTACGGCCGTGATACCAACATCTTACGTCCGTAGCAACTACCAGCTTACGGCCGTAACACAGAATTCGTACGGCCGTAACAACTGGATGTTAAACATCTGAAGTAACCCAGCAGCCCCGAAACGGCTCCGAGAGTTGGGAAACGATTCCTAACATCGTATCCCGCCACTTAGGCATACAACCAAAATTCTCTGATGAGAATAATAACATAGCAACTCACTGTACGACTTAGCCTCAATACATAAACACATAACGTTCTAATTTCCCAAAAGCCAAAGTTGTTTTGCAAAACAGATTTTTTTCCAAAATCCTTTCGATCATAACCAAGATGACAGTAATATTTTGCAATGCCCGAAGAATTTTAAAACACATTCTCCAATACCGTTTGATGATGCCATTTGAAAATACGTGACTAATTTGTCAAAACTCAATCAATTTCAAAACTTATACAATCCGTGGTTTTAACCGCACCATCAAAATGTTTAAACAATACAATGATTTCTACAAAAATGTTCAAACCCGTAAAGTCTTCCAGGAAAACATCCTCAAACCTGTGGCGGCATAAATACAACAGCCTAAAAACAATCAAACTTAAAATCACTTGCCCAAACGGCAAACAGGATCGCCAATCCAATTGAATACATCTCGCGCCATCAAGTTAAATCATACAACAAAACCATTCCTTTGAGTTTCTCACGAACTCAATCATCGATACCTTATTTCGAAACCCATCAAGGTTCTCAACTTTCACATCATACCACCCCACACGGTGGTTCAAAGGCCAAACATCAATACGTCCAGTTCTACCCACATACAGTGTGTCACAAGCATTGAATACAAACCTTATTACACAACACCGTGCAAATAGAATCACGCACCACAATTGACTCACATAGATAAAATCACGATACACAAATACCTTGCATAAAAGAGGAGACTTACATCCACAGGCCGTACGGAGATGATGGTCGCTCACGATACTAATATCGTACGACAACATATCTGACACGTTGTGACTACGCACAACTCAACTTGTCACCCGACAACTCGAATGACAAAACAACACAATACTCGACAAATCACGACTCGACTCGACCCAACAGTCTAGGTTTCCGCAACTTAAGGCTCCGATACCATAATTGTAAAACCCCCAAAACCATATGGGAATATTACACGCCGTAGACCCCCGTTCACGAGGTTCTACCAGGCTAAACATTACAGAACGACCAAATACTTGCCTGACCAGGGTCAAACAATAAAATAATACAGACCGTTAAGATCACTCACACATGAATACACAGACCGATGAGGTCACAAAACTCAATCAACAGAACTGACTTTATACAACATTACCCACACATGGGTCGAAGCAAAATACAGCGGAAGACTAAAAGCAACTCTGACAATACAACCTAACTCTACCAACTCTCAACTCTTGATTAGTATCGTAGCTCGTCACTTCCTGTGCCGGTCCTGTGACTGCTCCCCCCAAACTTGCATGTACCTGGACGTAAAAACAGACATCCACCCCCCGATTACTCAGGGGTTAGTAAAACTCCACTGTTTTACTAGTGCAAGTATCAAATTATACGAAGTGTAACGAGCAAACATTAACCATGGATCAAATACAATAACCAAGTACCGAAACATTCCCGAGAGGTTTTAACAAGAGAGAATAAGCTATGAAGCAATTGAAAATAAGATCATCATCTCGGGAATTTTTTGAATTTCAAAACTTTTAAGAACTCAAGTCCTGATTCGGAAAAACTTTTCGAAAACCTTAGGGTTCCAACCCAAATCTGATTCGTATTTTGGTAATTTACAGTACGAAAACATTTCTACAAATCTCGGGAGCTCGGATCAACATTACTTTCTTTGAAAATTTCATTTTCGAGACTTAATTTATCAAAACATATTCATGACTCCGTGATCTCCTGCCACGAGTCTCCGTAGGTTCGACAACCCGCACGGAAACAAACAAACACATCAACCACAACAACTAGCCCTGACCCCGTGAACCTGTGTCACGTGTCACCGTAGGTTCCGCCGAACCCGCACGGTTGGAAATCACATAACAATCATAACAACCAGTCCTGACCCCGGGAACCTGTGTCACGTCTCATCGTAGGTTCCGTCGAACCCGCATGGTTGGACGTACTGTGTCCTGATCCGATGGACCTGTGCCATGAATCATCGTAGGCCTCGTCAGACCCACACGATTGGACCTCAGTACCACATACTAAATCCTGATCCCATGGACCTGTGCCATGAATCCTCGTAGGCCCCGTCGAACCCACACGAGTGAACTTAGCATACCAGCACACAACATTCACATACACATCATACCAACACGCTCACAATCAATCAATCATCTTATCTATTACAACTTCACACAACTAGCATACATAGCACGAAGCCGACATTACAACCAATATGAGTTTCACACAACCAACACATATAACCCAATATCATCATCCAAATCCGTGATGAAATCAATGTCACATAACTCATAATCAATACATATAACACGATACACATCCAAGTGTACAATCGACCAATATATATACATTTCCAAGTTTATCATAACTAACCACAAATTATTCATTTCAACACGTAAGTCATATTCACAAGGTACAAGACGTATAAGTAAGATACTTGCCTCGAAACCACAGGCGACGGAACAACAAATTGATATGAACAAGCAACCCCGGATCCTCCAAAATCAGCGAACAAACGGCACTTCGGGACACCACAAGAGTAACACTACATCGATTAACAATATTCCAAAGAACACGGCTCGACTGAAATGCCTCGAAACCTACAACCCCGGCACGAAACAAAGGAACCGCTATCACAACGATGAACGAGATCAATGAAACCTCATCAAACTATCGAAGGAAAACTCATTCGAACATTTAATCAAACATTAAATGTTCAAGACCCTCCAAGAACAAAGAAATCACCCCCAAGTCGAACGAATCAAAGATATGAGTATCTAATCCGTAGAACATGTTCAAAACAGTGTTTATACAACAATTAATTGATAAAAAATGGATTGGAATCGAAATCAAAAGGAAAATCCCCAAAATCTTCAAAAAAAACATTGGTTCAAGCCAAAATACCTCGATTCGGACGAAGAACAAGGATTAGATGATGATAATACTCGTGATTCAAGCTTCCAAAATAGTGTACTACTAATTTCCGATCAAAACCTTCAATTTCTGTCGAAAGATCGCGAAAAACGAAGAAAATTATGCAAAATGGCCGGGTGACCCGGTGCCCAGGCCTTAAATAGACGACCCCTGCCGAGCACTTACCGCCGTAATCGGCCACGGCTTACGGCCGTAACCGACCTTCTCAACCTTTCTGCCCAATTTGGCCGACATCCTTACGGCCGTTATCGGCACCCTATTACGTACGTAATCGGCCTTACGGCCGTACCCGACCACAACTTTACGATCGTTATCGGACAGTCCTTGCGAGTCACTGTCGAGCACTTACGGACGTAACCGGCCATATCTTACGGACATAACAGGCACTGCACTGCGGCCGTAGCTCGGCCAGGCCATGCGGTCGAGACTCAATTGTTCCGACAGCCCGATTCGGCGTTCGATAATGTTTCAGTCACACTAACGCACCGGCTATGAAATAACGAGCAAATAACGAGACATAACATACTACATCACATGCACACATTAATCAAAGAGACGAATGTAACAACAAGTCGCACCCGACTAAAACGGCTATACGATAGTAGCAAATAGAGTATCACGATAGAAACCACTCCGATTCACATCAACAAGGAAATGTCCGGCGACAAGACACAAACAATTCCAGATAACGGAAAACGAAAATACCGAATATTACAGTTCTGACTCGAGTTCTTCACAAGGATTTCGTCCCTAAGACATATAATCAATAAATCAACGATCATACGAGGAATAATGTCGCATAACGCCCAAATCTCCCCTCTAAGACTTTTCACCGAACACCTTCAAGGCGTTGGTTAAGAACTCAATAAAACGACGGATATATAGCAATCGAACCATGGAACAACAAGGAAAATAATAGAATATAACTTAATAATCATCGATCCGCCTCAAATCTGAGTTACTACGGGTTAATCGGACAAGCCAAGCAAAACCCCCAATTTTCCCAAAACTAAGATTTTAGGAAATCTAACCTTAATTCGCTGGATCAAAGGATGTTATAGAAGGATCAATCAATGATATGAACTCCAGAACTTCATGGATTCATCGCCTAACGACATGCCTTTGACCTCTCCAAGCCTCCAGCCGCGAACAGAAAAGAAAGGAATGAAAACCGAGTGAAAATATGACTGCTCAGTAATATTTATACTGGCGCGTCCCTAGCGTGCGCTAGCCTTCCGGACTAGCATGCGCTATCGGCCAGTATAGGCCTAGAACCTTCAGTCGGGCCCCGCACGGCCCAGCACTTCTGACCCAACCTGCCGACCGGAACCTACCTGCCCGACCGCGATAGCGCGCGCTGCGTGGATGCTAGCGTGCGTTAGACGACCTGTCCAGAACACTCTGGACTAAACTGCTCGGCCAGGTAATGTACGCTAGTCGGCCGACTGCCGATTAGCGTGCGCTACACCTGCCGATTAGCGCGCGCCACGACCGACAGTAGCGTGCGCTACCTGCCGATCCTCCCCGAGTCTAGAACCTCAGAAACCTCTCTGTCCATCCCGATAGCGTGTGCTGGTCGGCCGAATAGCGTGCGCTATTCCTACCGAGTTAGCGTGCGCAGCCTTCCGGCAGTAGCATGCGCTACGCCGGTTTCTGTCGTGCCTGCCCGGCCATTGCCCAGCACTTCCGACAGTACCTGCCGCACCTGTCCGGCCAGTGCCCAGCACTTCCGATAATGCCTGACGCACCTGTCAGGCCAGTGCCCAACCATCATGACCCTACGACTCGCACGGAACGAACACGAAGAAATGCTCGCGGACAACATCATCGATATAAAATGAAATACCATGGAACAATTAATCACACGCGACCATATAAACACAAAAATCAATCATCGAGAAAATAATACCGACACTCGGCAACCGAGAAATATCCAGAGAAATCCCAAAATAACCGGAACGAAAATCTCGGGTATTACATTCTACCCCCTAAAAACAAGTTTCGTCCCGAAACTTAAAACAAAGACATCGCAGTGCTAACAAACAAAACACTACGCTCAACATAAAAATATCAACTCGCAACCCCGTGATCCACAGTCACGTGTCTCCATAATCTCAACAACCCACACGGACTCATACAACTCAAAAACATCGATCATCATGCATCAAGCATAAAATCATTACATAATAAGTCTACACACGGAAGACCATCCGCACTACAAATACAAAATATTATCACTGGGCATCACTCGGCCCTCTAGAAGTATGAATGGAACTCCGGTTCCCTACCATCTTAGCAACGGTCTCGCAGTACTGGTCTCGATGCCCTTCGCGTCCACTACTATAACAAGTTACCAGCGGTTTCTTACAACTCGCACGCTCGTGGCCCAACACATTACAGTTGAAACATCTTGGGATATTGCCCAAAATCAAAGACACCGACCTGGGTCTTTTAGACTCTCTAGCTGACCGAGAAGGTCCCATACTCATCTGATACGAGGCTTGTGATTTTAAAATCCCAATTTTCTTACTTCCCGAGGCGTCATCAGAAATCCTCTGTTTCTTCGCTACAGATACCGACTCGATAGACAATACAGCCATTTCAAATGCTAAGGCTCGGTCTTGATAATCCTTCAATGTAGTACACATAAAAGGAGCCATACACTTCCGAACATGAGGTTTCATACGCATATCGAAATAACGAACCTTATCTGCCTCACTTCTCACTTGATCTCGAACATAACATAACTGTCGATTATAATCGACTATCGCCTGAGATATCGACACATCCTGGGGCGTCTCCGAGAAAAACTCGACAATTCTACGTTCTTTAACAGGTGGCAGACAATACTTGGCCTCCATGGCAGTCTTAGATTCAGCCCAAGTAGCTGTCCGATCATTAGGCGCTACGGCCTCCCACCAGTCTGCAGCTTCCTTATCGAGCAGGTATTGAGCAATAGGTACTCTCCTTTCGTCCGGACAAGCTACAACATCAAATGTTCTATCCAACTGGAAGAGCCAACTTTCCCAACCTAACGAGTCCGAAGATCCTACAAAACGGGGTGGGTGCATTCTCATCACAACTCGTAACCACTTACTAGCTCCATTATCTCCATCTGGGTTCTCATCCCGGTGCACGTTCTGATTCATCTGTGCCAACTGGTCAACCACCTAACGAAGGATGGTGGTGACGCCAACGTCAACATTACCGTTGGCTGATTGTCCATGATCACACGACTCGTCATCCCGACCATCTGTACTGAGCTGATTGGCACTCGACGACGAGCGAGTCGCCCGCTCATGCTCCTGATTACGACCATTACTACGACCACGTACTCGGCCTTGACCTATCGGCATACTAAACGGACTGACGATCGGAAAAAAAAACAAACATCACATAATCATTATAGGACAACAAACATCAACACAATAAAATATTCACTCCGAGTCATTACGCGAATACACAAGCTAACACTGCAACCATAGAACTTAATTTTCACAATTAATCCACACAGCCACATAGATGCATGACTTTTACCAAACAAACACTGTCAAAATCATATACGTATCATTGGGGTCAACATTTGTAACATTCTTTAAAAAAAATAAAACTTTCCGAGGTATCCGTTCGAATGACAATATTTTGAAATTCTTGAGTTTGAAAGATTTTTGCCAAAATGAAACTTTTGAAAAGAAATACTTTTAATACCTCAGTCGTTTAATTAAAACCATGATTCCATTATCGTAACTATTTCGTTTTGAAGTCATTTGCAAAACAACGTTTCGAAACATCACTCGACTCGATAAACGATATCATCAAAATAACCTATAGGGTAACCACATGTTACCACGCCACACCATCACGAATACAACGCACATGATAATCCGTGGCCATGCCCCTTAGCATCGAACCCCCAAAGGTTTTGCCGAACTATCCCCGGGTGGAAAACCGCTTGTCTTCGCACTAATCATTACCACTGATCAATTATGACATCCGAATAACGTCATAGGATAATACAATTAAAACAGACCTTGCAGTCACAATAACTGTGTACACCCAAAATTCGCTAACAAGAAAGGTAGCAATTAATAACACGTCAATAATATCCATGGAATCAAACGATCGACAAAGAGCACAGATATCACTGTAATAACCAAATTACTGTCGTGACAGTCACAAGCTTACGGCCGTGATACCATGTAGTTTATGGCCGTAAAAACTAGGAGCTTATGGCCATAACACCTAAGAGCTTACGACCGTAATGGTAAACATCTTACGACCATAATCACTAGCTGCAGGACAACAGAATTGTCCCCGCAGCCCCGAAACGGCTTCGAAGGTTAAGGTTCGACTCCCAACAATATATCCCGGCATTTAGAAACACTTACAAAATTCCCCAACGGTCATACCAACATAACAAACTTGTCGCAACGACTTAGCCCCAACACGAACACATAACGTTTTAAATTCCATAATTCAAAGTCGTTTTGCAAAGTAAAATTTTTCCAAAAATCCTTTCGATCATATCCAAAAACAACGGTAACGGTTTGCAATGTCCGAAGTATTTTAAAACACATTCTTCAGATACCGTCTGAAGGTGTCATTTGAAAATACGTGACTCATTCGTCAAAGTTCAACTGATTTCAAAATTCATACGAAATCGTTGTTTATTCGTGCCATCGAAATATTTTCAAAAATTGATTCTTTTATAAACATACTCAAGCTCATAAAATCATTTAGAAAGTCGTTTTAAACCTTCACGCAGCGGACGTAATTAAAATAATCAAACTTGAAACCACGTGCCAAATCGACAATCGAGATTGCAATTTTAATCAAATACGATTCGTGAACACCAAGTTCAAGCATACGTCAAAACCATCCATATGAGTTCCTCCCGAACTCTGCCATCGATACAACCCCGGGATCACACTAAAGTTCACAGTTTTCACATCGTATTGCACCATTCAGTGTCCATCCATCAATACATTCAACTCAATACACAAACGACATACCATGAATACCAAACATGGATTCCATTTCACAACACCATGCAAACAAAAATTATGCACCACAATTATCGCACATAAATGAAATCACGAAACATCGATACCTCGTATAAAAGGGGAGACTTACGTCCACAGGCCACACAAAGATAACGATTGCCCATTATACTAATCTCGCCCGACAATACATATGACACGTTGTGACCACGCACAACTCAACTTATCACCCGACAACTTGAATGACATGACATCATATTACTCGACAAACCACGACTCGACTTGACCCTACAGTCTAGGTTTCCACAACCTAAGCTCTGATACCATAATTGTAACCCCCCAGACCATATGGGAATATTACACGCCGTAGACCCTCCCCGTGAGGACCTACCAGGCTAAACAACACATAACTACCAAACTTTAACCGATTGAAGTCAGTCATTACAATAATACAGACCATTGAGGTCAATTACAATACAATCACACGGACCGATGAGGTCACACGACTAACGCAACAAGATGAAATAGAACTCTTTACAACAAATACCCACGCAGGGGTAAAAATACACGACAGTGGAAGTCTGACTATAACTTGGTCGATACAACGTAACCCGACCAACTCTCAACTCTTGATTAGTATCGTAGCTTGTCACTTCCTGTGCCGATCCTGTAACTGCTCCTCCGAACCAGCATGTACCTGGATGCAAAACAGACATCCACCCCCCGATTACTTGGGGGTTAGTAAAACTCCATTGTTTTACTAGTGCAAGTATAATAATATACGAAACGTATCAAGCAGAAAGCAATCACGAATCAGGTAACACAATTTAATTGTCAAAACATTCCCGAGAGGTTTTATTAATCAGAAAACAAGTGGTGAAGTTTTAAGAATTAAAACTCGGCATCTCAGGAGTTTTTAGAACATAATTTCCTCTGGACCTCGAGTCCTAATTTACAAAACTTTTTTCGAAAATCATCAAGGCCCCAACCTAGTTCTTGTTTCAAAACACATTAGTGAAATATCATCATGTGTCCGGGATCTTAACATCAAAATATTATCCACACAATCACTGTTCGTACACATCATGTACCGAACTCCAGAGGTCTCACGGACCGTACCTGGACCACACATACTGTTCTTACACCTCATGTACCGAACTCCAGAGATCCCCTGGACCGTACCTAGACCACACACACTGTTCGTACACCTCATGTACCAAACTCCAGAGGTCCCACGGACCATACCTGGACCACACACACTGTTCGTACACCTCATGTACCAAACTCCAGAGGTCCCACGGACCGTACCTGGACTACACACACTCACATTTCCCAATCACATACCAAACAATGCAACACATCACCACGAACAACACACCTTAAACAAACATATTCAAACATCCAATCATACACCGGAATTACATGACCAAATATGTGATCAATCCAACACAATAATCATAATCATCGCCATACCTCAAATCCAAGAATCAAGCCCAACACGAACCACGCAACTAGCATGACCAACACGACTTCACAAGTTTAAGCAAGCAAGGATGTCATGAATACCAACAAACATTCAATTAATCAAGCCGTACGAATCATATCCACGAAGGTAAACCAAATCATCGTAAATACAATATATAAACTCATCCACAAGACACAAATCATATAAATAGAATACTTGCCTTAATAACTGATATCAAACACTCCGAAGAATACGGCTCAACCGGGAAACTCGAACCCCGAAGAAAACAACGAACGGGAGGGTTCCGACTCGAGTTCTTCACTCGTCCCTAAGGCATATCATCAATAAATCAATGATCGTACGAGGAATAATAGTCGCATAACCCCCAAATCTCCCCTCTAAGACTTTTCACCGAACACCTTCAAGGCGTTGGTTAAGAACTCAACAAAACGACGGATCTATAGCAATCGAACCATGGAACAACAAGGAAAATAATAGAATATAACTTAATAATCATCGATCCGCCTCAAATCTGAGTTACTACAGGTTAATCGGACAAAACCAAGCAAAACCCCCAATTTTTCCAAAACTAAGATTTTAGGAAATCTAACCTTGATTCGCTGGATCAAAGGATGTTATAGAAGGATTAATCAATGATAAGAACTCCAGAACTTCATGGATTCGTCGCCTGACGACATGCCTTTGACCTCTCCAAGCCTCCAGCCACAGACAGAAAAGAAAGAAATAAAAAACGAGTGAAAATATGTCTGCTCAGTTATATTTATACTGGCGCGTCCCTATCGTGTGCTACCCTTCCGGACTAGCCTGCGCTATCTGCCAGTATCGGCCTAAAACCTTCGGCCGAGGCCCGCACGACCCGGCACTACTGACCCAACCTGCCGACTGAAACCTGCCTGCCTGACCGCGATAGCGCGCGCTGCGCGGACGCTAGCGTGCGCTAGCCGACCTGTCCAGAACACACTTGACTAAACTGCTCGACCACGTAACGTGCGCTAGTCGGCCGACAGCGTGCGCTACACCTGCCGATTAGCGTGCGCCACCTGCCGATCCTCCTCGAGTCCAGAACCTTAGAAACCTCTCTGCCCAGCCCGATAGCGTGCGCTGGTCGGCCGAATAGCGTGCACTATTCCTGCCGAGTTAGCGTGCGCAGCCTTCCGGCAGTAGCGTGCGCTACGCCGGTTCCTGCCGTGCCTGCCCGTCCATTGCCCAGCACTTCCGACAGTGCCTGTCGCACCTGTCCGGTCAGTGCCCAGCCGCCATGACCCGATGACTCGATTTTTGAAAACGCATGGAAGGAACACGACGAAATGCTCGCGGACAATATCATCGATCCGAAATGAAATACCATGCAACAATTAATCACACGCGACCATATAAACACAAAAATCAATCATCGAGAAAATAATACCGACACTCGGCAACCGAGAAATATCCGGAGAAATCCCAAAATAACCGGAACGAAAATCTCGGGTATTACAGCATTCACAGTCCCCGTTGAGAGTGCTTTTAGTGAAGGAGGCTATATGTTGGACGAACAGAGATCCCGAATGACACCAAAAAATCTCGAGGCTCAAATGATACTTAAAGACGCAATAAAAGCCGAGCTACGAGATCAAGAAAATAAGTGGGATGACCTATTAGCGGACCACGATGCCTATCAAGAAGGCACTACTGAAGGAGAGTGCAGTCAATGAGTCAAACTGATGATCAAGACGACGACGACATCGAATTCGGCTAAAGGTAAGCAAGGTAAGTCAGGTAAGTAAAAAGAACTACGTAGGGCTTTGATTCCTCACGAGGATACGTAGGCAATTTAATTTTAAGTGAAAACTTAAAATTAAATACAAGCCCATTTTTTTAATTCTTCTTAAGTAAAAGAACTACGTAGAGCTTTGATTCCTCACGAGGATACGTAGGCAATTTAATTTTAAGTAAAAACTTAAAAATAAATACAAGCTCATTTTTTCAAACGATTTTCTTGTTTACTTATAGTTATTTCCCCGGTGGGTTGGACCCGGACCCGGACTCGTGACCGACCCGCCGACCCGCCAACCCGTACATTTTATATGTACGGATGGGGTCCGGGTCCTGGCCGGCCGACCCAGCGAGCCGGCGGGTTACGACCCGGACCCGGCGATGGGCACCTCTTGCTCTGCTTAGGATATATTCCATCATTTTCGAAGAACTTTCAAAAGATTTAATGATGACCTCAAGTTCTCCTTCCTTTTTTCAAGTTGCTCAATCTTGTTTTCAAGTTGAGACTCTAATTGTATGGCTTGTTCCGATCCTGAAATTTCTCATTTCATCTCGTTGGCAAGTTGTATATTGCTCTCGGTGAGTTTTTTAATCTTGATCTTGTTTTTTTTTTTTCCAAAATCTAAATATTGGTTTTCAAAATTTTTATTTAGCAAGTCATTTTCATCTCTAAGCTCGACCCTGGAAATTGTCAACTATAAATTTTCGATTTTCAAATTTTTGTGTGATGTTTGAATGATTCTATACTTATTCATCGTCTTTCCAAAAGCGGATGACATGTTTGTGATAATGATTTTTATGAAGAAGAGGCTGATTTTTGATCACCGTTGTCATCTTCTTCTTTGGTCATCATGCATAATCAGGCATAATGATGTAATGGACACTGGTAGTGGTAGATGAGACAAACCTGTAACCATTTGACTCTCTATTGTCATAATTTAAGTGTTCGCACTATCACCAAGTCCACTATATATCATTAATATATCCTTGTCTTCATAAATAACCTCTATATTTAAAGAATTTTGAACAAACCTTGAGAGTTACTTAATGAGATGGTTATTATTTTTTTTTTTATGACGGGAAACCGCAGCCGCTATTCTTCGAGTGCGCACTGGATAAATCATCAAACTGAATGTAATAGCCTGCAAACTACACCAACCAAGTAAATCACACTAGGCAAGCCCTGTGTGACAGGCTCAACAAAAAAAGTGTTGGTAGGGGAAATCAAACTCGTGACCTTTCAGTTTCGCGCACACCTACTCCACCAACTTGACTACCCTTACGGGTAATCAGATGGTTATTGCATGTTGATGAGAAATGAATATGTGCTACACGAATATTAGCCAATAAATTAACTGCATTCTAGTTTACTTACATTACCTCGACCATTACTAAACTCCTATGATTATTTACAAAATATACACTTTAAGTTTAGTCTAATCATAAAAAAACCCGACATTTAAAACAGTTAAACCTCGATAAATGAATGTTCGATAAACGAATAACCTCGCCAAATGAATAATTTTTTCCGGTCCCAACTCTTTATAACATGTTCAAATTTTCTTTCGATAAATGAATAATTCCGCTAAGTGAATATTTTTCTCCGGTCCCGATTATATTCATTTATCGATGAATAACCACTTAATATTTATAAATGTTTTAAAAAATACACCCTCAATCAGAGGGGAATCCGATTTTGTTCACCTGGGGGTCCCACCTGGTGGTAACACCAGCCCTGGGATTGGGCCAGCTGGTATGCGTAAACTGGGAGAAAAAGAGGCTAGAAAATAATTAAAAAACATATTGAGAAAATCAACCACAAAATAGAAGGGAAAAAAAAACTGTCAGCCATAAATACATAGCAGGGAAATTAACATTAGGCTTGGATTTATATCTAAATAATCGATAAAATTAGCAGAATCGAACTAGAAAAAATGATTAAAATAGTTCAGTTCCGATCTTTATATAAAAATATATTATTTTTAAAATTCATATTTATTTTTTATTTTCACTTCTGATCAAATCTCCCTTTTGTAATGGAAAAAATGCACAGGGTTACATGAACTTTGCTGTTTCTTTCATTTTGCACACGACTTTTTAATTTTCCCCATAAAATCACTAACTTTCGATTTCGTTCAATTTTTCCCTAGTCTTAAATTTCGCCCAAATTGAATCTGACATGGCGCTGATGTGGCAACCAGACATGTGTCAACCTCTCATGTGTTCAATTTTTCCCTAGTCTTATTTTCAATTTTTTTTCTAATTTTAAATTCTATAAACATATTTTTAACTTTTTAAAATCGAAAGTTGGTGATTTTATGAAAAAAATTAAAAAGTTACGCGCAAAATGAAAGAACGAGCAAAGTTCATGTATTTCTGTGCATTTTTCTCTTTAATTTTCCGGATGGAAGATAGGTTGACACATGTCTGGTTGCCACATCAGCGCCATGTCAGATTCAATTTGGGCGAAATTTAAGACTAGGGAAAAATTGAACGAAATCGAAAGTTAGTGATTTTATGGGGAAAATTAAAAAGTCGTGTGCAAAATGAAAGAAAGAGCAAAATTCATGTAATTCTGTGCATTTTTTCCATTACAAAAGGGAGATTTGATCAGAAGTGAAAATAAAAAATAAATATGAATTTTAAAAATAATATATTTTTATATAAAGATCGGAACTGAACTATTTTAATCATTTTTTCTAGTTCGATTCTGCTAATTTTATCGATTATTTAGATATAAATCCAAGCCTAATGTTAATTTTCCTGCTATGTATTTATGGCTGACAGTTTTTTTTTCCTTCTATTTTGTGGTTGATTTTCTCAATATGTTTTTTTAATTATTTTCTAGCCTCTTTTTCTCCCAGTTTACGTATACCAGCTGGCCCAATCCCAGAGCTGGTGTTACCACCAGGTGGGACCCCCAGGTGAACAAAATCGGATTCATCAGAGGGGCTGTTTGTTCAGAAAAAATACAAACTTCAAGGGAGTGTCATTATTAACTTGTAGTTTCGAAAGATGATTGTTTTTTAGGCAATATTGTAGCTATCATAAAATACAAATTTTATAAGAACAAGATCTAATCTAAATCATCGGATTACATATGTTCATGCATTGTGTAGATATAATATAGATAAAGGGTGTCCCCTCCCCATGGATCGAGCATCTCGACTTTTTGGAGGAGTGCTTTACTCTCGAGTCTCCGGAATGTGTTCAACGTGTTGGATCATTGGTGTGTGGGGAGGCCTAGTGGGGAACAATTTGTGTCCACTGTGGTAATAGAAATGATGGGACTTTTACTAAAATACCCAATCGAATTTGTGAAATGACAACACCACAAATGTTCTCTTCACTAGGGAATCATACATGGTTCGACACCTCTACCTCAATTGTTTTTTATAGAGTTGAATTTAAAAGAACCATAACTTCGACAAATGTCTTATAATATAGCCAAATGCATCGATCATGGTGGATTGTTATATCATGCGCTCTTGAACTCTAAAAAATTAATTATAAAAAACTTGTTATAAAATCGAAATAATATAGAGAGAAAAATTTAGAGAGAGAAATTAGAGAATAATTCTCAGGTATGTTTTTCATTAATAACGGAAGCCCTATTTATAGGAAAAATTCAGATGGCACAATCGTAATTACATAATTACATCAGGGGCATAATAGTCATTCACACTATATAAAAACAAAGGGGTAATTGAAATGTCATTTTCAAGTTATATTATAACACTCCCCCTTGAATGACTATTTACATAAATATCTGCTGAACTAGTTTGAAGAAAAACCCAATGGGAGAAAAACTTTCAAACTGTTTGTATTTGAGCTTGTGACAATCATATCATGTTGCATCATAATATTGGTAGGAAATCTCCGTGGGATAAAACTTCAGCAATCGGTGATCTCGTAAATTTGCTCCCCCTTATCTCGATAGTTCTTGTATGAATATTCTTGTGCCGTCTCAGTAGGGCTGTTAGAGGTCCGAGTGAACCCGAAACCCGATCATGAACCGGACCGAAATACCCGGGATCGAAACTCACCCGAAAACTAACGAGTTCGGATTCGAGTTCTAAACATTGAACCGAAACCGATAAGACCTGGACCGATAAAACCGAAAAAAACCCCGGTAATAAATTAAAAAAAAAATTTATATGTATTTTATAATTTATATATTTTATACATATATTATTAATATGTTTTGCGTGTTTTAAACACAAATAGCATGCTGGTCAAGTAGTTAAGACGCTATACCTTCGAACAAAAGGTCTGGAGTTCGAATCATAACCCCCATTTATGTGATTTATTTTGCTGCTCTTCCTTCATTTTCCTAGTAAAGATCCATCCCACATAGGGCTGTTAGCGGTCTGAGTGAACCCGAAACCCGATCATGAACCGGACCGAAATACCCGGGACCGAAACTCACCCGGAAACTAACGAGTTCGGATTCGAGTTCTAAAAATTGAACCGGAACCGTTATCGGTCCGGACCGGATCTACCCGGTAACCTATCGGACCGGATCCGAATCTGGAGAAAACCGGTCCGAACCGGTCCGATAACAGCTCTACGTCTCAGTAAAACCTCGTGGGATAAAAACTGAGTGAATCTGTCATGTATATCATTCGTTGGAGTATCCATGTGTTGCCTCATTAAAACCTTGTCAAGAAAACCCAGTGGGAAAAACTTGATCGAAGGAAAAAGAGTACAACTACTCCTTCTATTTTCAAGCTTTGAGGAATAATCTTGATCTTTGTAGTGTTCCTCATTATGCCATGAATATGACTCGTTAAAACCTTATTAGGAAAAACCCAATGGGAAAAATCCTAATGAAGGAAAAAGAGTACATTATTCATACTAATACGCTATTCCAGTTGCCTCGTTAAAAACCTTGCTAGGAAAACCCAATGGGACAAAACCTTAGTCAAGGGAAAAAGAGAACGCGTATTTTATATAAATATGCCCCAGGTATTTCAATGATCATCCAGGGATTAGTATGGGTATTATTTTCAGTGCAGTTTGTAATATCGGACTCATATTCATTGCAATATATTCCAAATTTCTTTTGGAGATTCTATATTTGTTGTGATTAGGCTGCCTCGTTAAAAACCTTGCTGGGAAAACTCAGTGGGATAAAACCTCAGTCAAGGAAAAGAGTACAGCATATAATTTTCGTTCACAACGTTTTGAGTGACTGCACGCACTGATAATATGTTCAAAGTCTCCTTACGAGTCACTTTCAGTAAGCCCATATATTTCATTTTATTATAAGGGCATATATTTCAATTTCGATGGATTTCAATATCCTCATTTTCACAAATTATGAATTTTAATATCCTCATTTCCAATATCCATATTTCACAGTCATGGATATCCTCATATCATTTATCGATATCCTCTTTCCAATCATTGATATCCTCATTTCATTCATAGCGCTATATTGTGTCGACACTTTTACTTCCCCATGGCAACATAACTTGCCGAGATATCTCATTATCAATCACTCCTGGGATTACACATTGTGGTTATGTCTATATACTTCTCAAAAGTATATGCCTCCTTTTATCATTTGCTTTGATTTATATTCGGGGAATTATTATGTATTTATCAAAGCAGTTGTAGTTGGTACCAAATATTAATAATCTGTCTTTGAACTTCAAGTTCATATTTCAGTTGTGAGGATATAGTGTGATGCATTTCTTATATTTCCAACTATCAATACTCCCCCTCATGCTAAGAGATTTCTTGAGCACCAAACTCGTATGCCAGTATCTCAGTATTCATTTTCAGTCATGAGAGTTTATATATTATGTTCTCGATATTGGCTGGAGGACTTCAAATAGTATGCCAATTGATATCCCACTTGTATGCGCATATCTTGATCCTTTCTGGGATCTATTCAAGTTTATTTGGGATATATTACTAGCTCAATCTGATATGGAATATATGCTCAAACCGTGAGCAAATTATCTCGTAAATTTCTGATTACGAGTCATATACACATGTGACTATCTAGTGGATCCATAATATCTAGTAGTTCACATGTAGAGAAAGTGGGCCCATACTCCCCCTTAATATATTCCAAATTTATTAGGGATTCATTCCCAATATTAGCTAGTAGTGATTTTAATCGAGAACAAATATTTGAAGACGATGTGTCTATATCATCATATAGATATTTTACCGGCATATCACATTATCTTTCGGTGCCATTATTGCACATCATTTTCAACATGGAGTCTCCGCTCCCACATGTCATATTATGTTCATTATTCAAATATAGAGCCGTAATTCATACGCTTCAGGACGCGGAGTCAAATCTCATACGCGTATTCCAATCTATAAATAGATTATCATTGTATTCACAATCACCCATACCGAGGGTTTGAATATCATAATGGATTCATGTTTTTGAATCTTCGTAAATATTATCCATCTCTTCCAGTGAATATCATAAAAAGAATTTATCGAGCTCGACTCGAAAGATTAAGGGTGCTAATGAGAAATGGCATCCCAGAAGATATTCGATGGTTGATCGAAGCACAAGTTCGACTATCTGGCGAATTTTCAAATTCATTTAATTACATGCCAGGTACAGGTCGGAGTAGTTTTGCAAAGAAACGGAGAGCAAAAAGATTAGGTGGGTGCTATAAATGTGCTCGATGGACATGTGACACACGATGCAAATCTGTGGGGTTTGTATCCAACAATCGAGAAGATAAAATAGCATTTATCAAGGATGGATTGAGTAAGGAATCTATGGATCATGATATCCAACAGATTCTTGATACACATCCTAGTGGATACGTTCATCGTGAACTAATGGCTCTGTGGATATAATTTAAGGATGAACGGGAACGTTATAGTCATGAAAAATTAATCTCAAAAGATTCAGTTTGTAAGTCCGTTCTATCAAAGTTGGTATAAGGTAATAGAAAAAATAATGCAAGTTGATGAATATTGTTTTCTAATACTTAAATTTCTCAGCTGCCGTTCGGTAACGTCATTTTCATTGAAAAATATAATATCATATCTTTCGTTTTCTTTTGCAATTTTTGTCAAAAGTAATGACTTATCTGCCGCTCCATTTTTAATGAAAATAGTGAAGTCATTTGTCGTTTAGTAAAAAGTTTGTTCTTTAAATTTGGGATCCACAAATCAGAAAATGTATCTCTCATAAAAGTATTTTGAAAGTCTAGTGTAGAAAGATGGAGTTCTCAGAATCCTCATATAGATCTCATCCATTTAAAACTATATGTATTTTAGGTGGATCCAAATTGATAGGTCATATCCAGCATATAGATATGGCATATCAATTCGTAAAAGAATTAGGAAAACACAAAATCGATATATTGTATGGTGGGAGTAATTATAGATTTTTGGGTTATCTTTTAGAGGCTGCACAAAATAGGAGGATAAGAGTAACAAGTGCCTTACTGATGGATTCAAATTAAATACTCGCAAGTGTACGAATCGCTCTTTTAGCAAGCGACAAGTAACTCCGAGGTCGATCTCTCGAGGAATTGGAAACGGTTTAAAATTCGATAATGTTCGGCAAATAGTCGAATGAACAAAGGTAAATTAAATTAAAATACATCATTTGTTGATTATGATTACAATTACTAATGCACAAAATTTAAATTGAACTAAGTGATATCAACACCAATTTGATAGTCGGATAAATGAGAGATAACAATAATGAGATTAATATGGGAATTTAGAGTCACCGACACACACGTAATCAATTATTAGTTCCGATACTCAAATAAATAAAGTTAGGAATTATCGATTGCTCATGATTAAAAGAAATCCGTTTGATGGCGGAAATTCTAAAAATCACGATTGTTCTCAACGAAAATTAAGGGATACTCTTTTGATGGGGACGAAACCCTAGCTAACAATCAATTAACCGACTACTTTTGATGAGGTAAATCGTTAAAAGATCGCGCGAAAAAGCTCGAGAACATTCACAATCGTTTCTTTCGGGTCGTTTGATGGCGAACACCGATAAAAACCCTCGATTCGAATAATAATAACAACAATGAAAAAGGTTTGATGATCTAATTCAAAAGTTCTTAAACGAAGAACGAACAAGAGGAACAATCCCAAACTTTATCCGGAAAATCAAAAGGAACTAATAATCAAAAACATGTGTGTGGCTATATCTAAAAACCCATATGAAGTGTTTAGCCACACATGATTAATTCAACAACAATAATGGAAATTGAAGAACAAAACATGGTAAAAACTTCCCTTGTAAATGCCGAAATCGAATTCTAGAAAAGGTTTGATGATCTTCTTACAAGAACTCACAACAAATTTATACAAGGAATTATTATATCTCACTAAAGTATTTTTCTCACTCCAAGAACACACAAGGAAGATGATGAAAATCTCTCTCTTTCCCACTCTTTTGGTGTTTTTCCTCCCTAATCTTGTGTTTTTCCACAAAATATCTTCTTCACAAGACAAGTACACCTCTCAAGGGGTCACTCCACTTTGTTTTATAGCCAAAAATCAAGACAAAGGCTTAAAATATGCAAAGATGTCAAGGAAAGTGACATGAAACAAAAGTGGCACGGCCGTGTCTGGGACACGGCCGTGTCGCACTCTGTTGAAAAACGAAAAGGTAATCGTCTTGAGACTCGGCCGTGTCCCATGACACGGCCGTGTCGCATCGCGCCAGGAGTGAAAATGGCCGATAGTGACTCGTAGTGTCCCAAAAGGCACGGTCGAGTCGTTCCCTTCCGGAAAATGAGTTTCTTCTGGAATGAGACCCGCCGTGTCTCGTGGCACGGCCGAGTTACGATGTGGCTCGAGTCGCTGTGCGGACCTAGTTGAGTCGTGCAGTGCGGCCAAGTCCGGTTTTTGGTCTTCTTGGCTAGATCCTTCGTTCTTGTATCAATTCACCTCGGATTTTAGCATATTATATACCGTTTGAAGCTAATTTCACGAGGAATTTATATCAAAGGAGAATACATCTCGATTCGGAGTGGAGATTCCGGGATTTAGGAGATTTGACCGAAATCGCTTAAATCTTTCGTCGTTTTAGGCCCGTTTAGCTTTTGATCGTCATGGACTCCAATATTAGATATGAAAGCGCATATTTCACCACAATCTTCGCTTGGCTACCTATAAATTAAAAACACACATACCACGCATAAAAGAGAACAAAAATACTAAAAAGCAAACAAAAACACGACTAGAAAGAACAGAATGAGTCGATCAAGAATCGACTCATCAAACCCCAAACTTGAACTTTGATCGTCGAGCAAATCACTTTAAAATAACCATTACGAAAAGGGGAACTCAAGTTAAAATACCTCAAAGGATCTCTTCGAAAATTTCATCAATTCTCACAAGTAAAATAAGTCGAGTTCTACAAAGTTTTCAAATCTCCGGGGTGCTTCCTTAAAATCATAGTCCATACTTGGCAATATAAACCTCACTGGTCAAGTGTATTCGCTCACTCTCAAAGTGATATGGATAAGTATACGCTCGGAAATTATTCAATGAAATAAGGAACCCCATAGGCTTGCCAATCGTCTTAATCTCTACCACTGTTTTGTTTATGCAAAAATTTTGTGAATCAAAATGGGCATTACTCGGCTTGAAATGTAGGCTTTGGTCCGGTCGGGAGATATATGGCTAAAGTAACTAGACTCAAGCAATTTTTAGAATTTGAATCACCATCGACGCTTTAGAAGCTCAAGCTTTGAGATTTGCTTCTTTCATCCCCTTAATAATGAACCACTTGTAACAAGCACTATCGAAAGTGAAAAACGCAGCGTCATACCCTCCTTATTGCTCCGATTTTTTTTTTTTTTTTTGGCTTGGGTTGTTTAAGGATCCGTTTTACGCGAATGTAAACGATGGGTCACATGAATACACCCGGTTACTAGGATCAAAATATACGCAACTACTTCCAAGCATACTCATATCTAAGGGATCCGTTTTACGCGAATGTAAACGATGGGTCACATGAATACACCCGGTTACTAGGTTCTCAAAAATAGCGGAGTAATTATTTTCACCAATTCGACACTCCCGACAATATAAATGGCACCCAATGTCACCACAATCTTTGCATCCTCGTCAAAAATATTTCTAATTGTTCAAGTAGGGATCGAAGGATTATAGTAAATGAAAGCTCGATATGTGGTTTAACGATGAAATAGACAATGACCTCAATTGGGTTAATTTAATAAATGATCAAATGTCGGGTTGGCCAAAATCGAAGGGTAAAGATCAAAGGCGCCAAAAATCATTTTCACTCAATTTGCACACACACACCAGTGGTTTTAAACAAGATACCAAGGCAAGTTCTAGAGTTTTAAATCAAGAATGAAACACTCGACAATGAAACTTGCATTTAAGAAAATGCATGAAGGCTCAATAGCTCACAAGTAGGTTTGCTCATACTTCCAAGATATTAAAACCACTTATTCAATTTCACACCCGTTTCGATTATCAACAATTTTTTTTTTTCAACAAATTATTCTCGATTTGTATATCAGAACAACGAAATAAATCCCGAGGCATTCCAAAAAAAATACGCACTTTCAAAGTTTTCTTCAAGTTTGCAAGATAAACACACCAAGTAAAAAAAAAACACCACAAATAAGTGCAAAATGTTCAAAACACACCAAAAATAATCAAACAAGCAAAATAAAAAAAAAATCGAGAGTAATGAAGTATTTCTTGACCGACCCCCCCCAAACTTGAATTAAAGAATATACGAACGAAGGGGGTATAGTATTTAAAGAAAAGAATTTCATTGGTCAAGAAATACTTACGACCGGTTTACTGCTCGGGCGGAGGGAAGTGGCCTTGCTGGACATGCCAATCGACCATTTGTCTCACAAGAGACAATATCTGGCGTCGCTCCTGTCTAGCCTCCTCTCGGTTTTCCTTGCTTTCCTTAATGAATGCCGCTATACTCTCCTCAAGAGAGTTCCTTTGTTGTGGAGGTGGTTCACTTCGCGTTGGTTGTTGGGCTCGGTTTCCTCCGTTGTATTGAGCTTGGGCGTTTGTGTCGTATGGCACCGGGTTGTTGTTTCTCCATGAGAAATTCGGATGGTTTCTTAGCCCAGGATGATAAGTATTTGGGAGAGGTACATTTCTTGCGTTTCCGCCATAATTATTTCTCCTCTCTTCCCATTCGGGCCTTCCCGTGCTTTGCCCCATAGCCCAATTAACTTGTTCGGTTTGTTCTCCTGGAAAAGTATGAGGGCATGAATTGGCATCATGTCCGGGTGCTCCGCAAATCTCGCAAAGTCGTGAGCTAGAAGGTTTATTTTGAGTCTTGAGTTGTCTTATTTCATTTGTCAACTCATCGATTTTAGATTGCATCTCGTCCTTCTCGCTCACTTGGTGCATGGCTCCCTACGAACACGTACACTTTTTTGTTGAGAATTTGCTCCCAATGTTTCATACACGTCATATGCTTGTCTCTCCGTCAAACCCCAAAACGAACCACCTTGCATTATCTACCGCTCCTTGGCAATATTGAGTCAATCCGTCATAGAAGAATTGATTGAGTAGTTGAAGCGGATAGTGATGGTGTGGGCATTGAATGAGTAGCATTTTGAATCGGTCCCACGCTTCGTGAAATGCCTCTCCGTCTTGTTGTCCGAAAGTTGAGATTTGAGTTCTCAATTGCGTCGTTTTTGAATGGGAGAAGTACTTGGTAATGAATTTATCGTAAACTTCATCCCATGTTCTTAGTGATCCGGCGCCAAAGTCATCAACCATTGTTTCGCCCCATCCTTGAGTGTATAAGGAAACACTTCATTCGTAGTTGATCCTCGCTCAACCCATTCAATGGGAAGTTATCAATCGCCACATAGAAATCTCGGATGAATGATAACGGATCCTCTCGTGCTAATCCGTGAAATGAGGGCAATTGCTCGATGTGAAATCCGCTTATGTGGTTGTTCCTTGCGGCGGTGCTAATTGGATGCATGAAATGGCGGTGTTCACTACGGGCTTTGCATAGTCCCTCATAAGATGTTCGACCAGGAGGTTGTTGCGGCATGTTATAGTTCGCCTCCATCCCATATTGAGGTCCTGGGATAATAATTCGCTCCATATTGCATTCGACGGGTGGTTGTCTCGGATAAAAGTACCTCCCTTGTTGAGCTTAGGTATCCCTTGATTGCGCCCAACATTATCATATCTCGGAAACCTTGGTTGGAATTTCTTCCTCATCTATATTTTGTGCAACATTCTCAACCCTTGGTTGACGAGTGTTTTCTTCTTGGATCAAAAGTCGCTCTTCAAAGTCCGGATTCACCTCGTCGTTTGCCATTGATGTTGTGGCCATTATTTTTGGTGCTCTAATTCTTTGAACTTCGTCTATCGGTGGAAGAATCGGGTTACCCAACGATCTCCTACCAAGCATAAACAAAGGAAGTAAGAGCGAATTTTATCGAAATAGTATTGATCAAGAATAGCAATTCAACTATCATTAAAACAAGATTAAAAATTAAACGCCAATTCCTGCAACGGCGCCAAAAACTTGATGGATTCAAATTAAATACTCGCAAGTGTACGAATCGCTCTTTTAGCAAGCGGCAAGTAACTCCGAGGTCGATCTCTCGAGGAATTGGAAACGGTTTAAAATTCGATAATGTTCGGCAAATAGTCGAATGAACAAAGGTAAATTAAATTAAAATACATCATTTGTTGATTATGATTACAATTACTAATGCACAAAATTTAAATTGAACTAAGTGATATCAACACCAATTTGATAGTCGGATAAATGAGAGATAACAATAATGAGATTAATATGGGAATTTAGAGTCACCGACACACACATAATCAATTATTAGTTCCGATACTCAAATAAATAAAGTTAGGAATTATCGATTGCTCACGATTAAAAGAAATCCGTTTGATGGCGGAAATTCTAAAAATCACGATTGTTCTCAACGAAAATTAAGGGATACTCTTTTGATGGGGACGAAACCTAGCTAACAATCAATTAACCGACTACTTTTGATGAGGTAAATCGTTAAAAGATCGCGCGAAAAGCTCGAGAACATTCACAATCGTTTCTTTCGGTCGTTTGATGGCGAACACCGATAAAAACCCTCGATTCGAATAATAATAACAACAATGAAAAAGGTTTGATGATCTAATTCAAAAGTTCTTAAGCGAAGAACGAACAAGAGGAACAATCCCAAACTTTATCCGAAAATCAAAAGGAACTAATAATTAAAAACATGTGTGTGGCTATATCTAAAAACCCATATGAAGTGTTTAGCCACACATGATTAATTCAACAACAATAATGGAAATTGAAGAACAAAACATGGTAAAAACTTCCCTTGTAAATGCCGAAATCGAATTCTAGAAAAGGTTTGATGATCTTCTTACAATAACTCACAACAAATTTATACAAGGAATTATTATATCTCACTAAAGTATTTTTCTCACTCCAAGAACACACAAGGAAGATGATGAAAATCTCTCTCTTTCCCACTCTTTTGGTGTTTTTCCTCCCTAATCTTGTGTTTTTCCACAAAATATCTTCTTCACAAGACAAGTACACCTCTCAAGGGGTCACTCCACTTTGTTTTATAGCCAAAAAAATCAAGACAAAGGCTTAAAATATGCAAAGATGTCAAGGAAAGTGACATGAAACAAAAAGTGGCACGGCCGTGTCTGGGACACGGCCGTGTCGCACTCTGTTGAAAAGCGAAAAGGTAATCGTCTTGAGACTCGGCCGTGTCCCATGACACGGCCGTGTCGCATCGCGCCGAGGAGTGAAAATGGCCGATAGTGACTCGGCCGTGTCCCAAAAGGCACGGTCAGTCGTTCCCTTCCGAAAATGAGTTTCTTCTGGAATGAGACCGGCCGTGTCTGTGGCACGGCCGAGTTACTGATGTGGCTCGAGTCGCTGTGCGGCCCTAGTTGAGTCGTGCAGTGCGGCCAAGTCCGGTTTTGGTCTTCGGCTAGATCCTTCGTTCTTGTATCAATTCACCTCGGATTTTAGCATATTATATACCGTTTCGAAGCTAATTTCACGAGGAATTTATATCAAAGGAGAATACATCTCGATTCGGAGTGGAGATTCTAGGATTTAGGAGATTTGACCGATACTGCTTAAATCTTTCGTCGTTTTAGGCCCCGTTTTAGCTTTTGATCGTCATGGACTCCAATATTAGCTATGAAAGCGCATATTTCACCACAATCTTCGCTTGGCTACCTATAAATTAAAAACACACATACCACGCATAAAAGAGAACAAAAATACTAAAAAGCAAACAAAAACACGACTAGAAAGAACAGAATGAGTCGATCAAGAATCGACTCATCACTTACACTTTCCCACAGTTAGAACCAGTAGTATAGGGGGTTCAACTGGGTTGATGCTTCAAACACAATCTGTGCATGATAGTTTGATGTATGTGGTGAATAATAGTGATACCTTTATTGTTCTTCAGGTGGCTATGGCACACTCAATGAGATATTCAACATCTCGTCATGGGCTGAGCGAGACTTCCATACCAAACCTATATGTGCTGACACTGTTGCTGATCTACTTATAAAGTTTCAGGCATATATTTCAGTTAAGAATTTGGAAGTCAAAGCTCATCAGCCACAAAGTATTGGCGCCAAACGAAAAAGACGTTTAGATCATTTAGATCTTTCATTATAAACCCTTATGTCATGGGGTGGCAGAGTTACGGAGTTTTATACTCTCGAGACGCACCCCTTTTCTTTTTATGGGTTTCATATGTATTTTCTTTTTCGCGTTTCATATTGTCGAGTGTTTACTGCCTTTCAGCTAGTTTCGATATTTTCACTTCGACTGTTGTGTGCTTCTTCAGCAATAATAAGACCATCTATTGCTTTTATGCAAATACAATATTTTCACAAATATGTGATATATGTTTCCCCATGAATATTATCAATCAATATGATTTCAATGATCCAATCATTTGATATAATCAACATGAGATTTATTGAGCAATTATTTTCTAGTGATAGTTTTCCATATCACTTGTCAAATTATCCCACCATGCATTTTGCATGGGATTTTCTTTAATTAATCGGTGATAGCTTATGGTATCACTTGCTCAATTTTCTCCGTTCATATTTAATAATTATGGAGATCGGATATTATTTTCATCAACTGCTTCTTCTTCGAGAGCATGATTTGAATCATTGATCAACTACTTCTTCAGAGTAGGATTTATTTCTTTCAACTGCTTCTTCAGAGCAGGATTTAGATAATCGATCAACTACTTCTCCAGAGTAGGATTTATTTTTTATCAACTGCTTCTTCAGAGCAGGATTTAGATAGTCGATCAACTACTTCTCCAGAGTATGATTTATTTTTATCAACTGCTTCTTCAGAGCAGGATTTAGATAATCGATCAACTACTTCTCCAGAGTAGGATTTATTTTTATTAACTGCTTCTTCAGAGCAGAATTTAGATAATCGATCAACTACTTCTCCAGAGTAGGATTTATTTTTATCAACTGCTTCTTCTTTGAGAGCAGGATTTATGAACCATTCATGTGGTATAACCAACCACGATGGTTATATATATAATATATAAATTGCGTACATGTAAAACCATCCGTCTTATGATAATTGAACTCATCACATGGGAGGTATTATAATTATATAAAATAAACGCAATAAATATGTAGTTTTAAACCACCATTTTCAGATAAGTAAGAGACATAATTTAAACTGCAAAATAATTAGCTAGCCTACCAGGAAGGATCGTCCCAATCAATTCCGCAAAATAGAGTCATCGTCAAGGTATAGGTCGAAATATCATTTGCCGTTAATAGGACACGTAAGGGTATGTATTCATAAATGCTGCGGTTTGGGGTTGGATATTAATTAAATACATTTTAATAAATTTAATAATGACATATATGAAAAGAGTTAATACCCATATCAATATTAGTGTCAAATCGAAGCTCTCGTAAAATGGGTCACGGTGGTATCAAGAAAAATTAATTCTGATATCATATGTTTCTTATATTTAAAAAAAAAACGAATTTGGGATTTAATGAATAAAAAGAATATTTTTTTTATTTTTTTTTTATTTTCCTGTTGGTTTCGCGACGGAAGATGAAGATGAATTGATTAATTTTAATGTCTTCTTTCTTTTGCTTTGCGGACAGCATACTTTGTGCTGTCCTTTTCCCTTTTTTTTTTAATTTTTTTTTCAACTTCCAACCAAGTCCGTCAGTTTTGTAATTGAAAGTATATCAAAATTATTATTTCTCACCTTGAATCAAACAGGTTCTGCACTCCATTTTTAGGATTCTTCTTCACGTCCTCTACCATTGCGGCGGCCTCCGCCTTCCATCCGTGGCGGTATTGCTGGACAACCTTGTTGGTAAAGAAGGGGACGGTCATGATTCGGCGCATCTTGCGCCAGTGCTCGTCGTAACCTGTGAAAACCATATCCTGCCTCTTTCCGGTGAATATGTCGAACACGACCTTTTGGGTACGTGACCCGAACTCGAACCCTGCGTGCGGAGGATGTCCTTGGCGAGATCTGGCGAGGAGACGACCACTAAGTTGCGGCGCCTCATGTGGAGAAGGAATAGTTCGCTGAATTTTTTTTTTCGGTGACATTGCGGTGGTTCAGGTCGTCGCTTACCTGGAGCCAATTCCAAAAATCGGGATGGGGAATGGGCCTGTGGAGCTTAAATTTCTTGCCGCGTAGCTTGGATACTACTTTGGCGACGACAATGGCGAAGAAAGAAGGGTTTTCTTGAGGAGGATGAAATCCATAGTGAAAAAATGGATGTTTTTTCTCCTCTTTTCCTTTTATTTGTCTCGTTGAAGTATGAAATGGGTGGTGGTGAATATCCACGATTAAGGGTGGATAGTAGACAGTGGAGAAGGGAAAATCGATGCTTAAATTAATTATATTCTCCCTTTGAGAATTCAGATCCATCTTTGTTGCAGTGATTCGACAGCATGTGGACAGATTGATAGGCTTTGATTTTTTTGTTAGGATTTCAATTGGAGAATTGATATATTTATTTGTAATAATAGATTTCTGATATAGAGGATCATCTATAAGATGCAATTGTAGAGCATACTCTCTTTATATTACTCAGATGGCTAGAGTCGTGCTGATAACGTGTTATAAAATCGAAATAATATAGAGAGAAAAATTTAGAGAGAGAAATTAGAGAATGATTATCAGGTATGTTTTTCATTAATAACTGAAGCCCTATTTATAAGAAAACTTCAGATGGCACAATCGTAATTACATAATTACATCAGGGGCATAATAGTCATTCACACTATATAAAAACAAGGGGTAATTGAAATGTCATTTTCAAGTTATATTATGACAAAACTAATAATAAACTACAAAAACTAGAAGTGGATCCAAAAAACTAAAAATAATTTCTAAAAATAAAAAAGTATTAAAAAGTAAATCCTAAAAATTGAAGATAAAATTCTAAGAGCTGAAAATGAACCCTAAAAATCGAAAACTATTAAAAGTAAATCTTAAAATTAAAAATTATAACAAATAAACTCTAAAAATTGAAACTAATCCCTACAAAAATAAACCTCAAAACTGAAAATTCGAGAGGAATGACTCGCATGACGGGAATATTAGGAAGTCAAGCGACTAAGAACAAGAGAAGGAAGATCAATTAGACCTGGCAATTCGTTCGTGTCGTGTATTTTCTGTCGTGTACTTTCGTGTTTCGTGTACTAAAAGTCCAAACCCATACACGACACTAAATGAATTCGTGTCATATCGTGTCGTGTACCTTGCAAATTCGTGTCGTGTCGTTTCGTGTCGTGTTTTCGTGTCAGGCACATAATATAAAATAAATATTAAAATATTATAAAAAATAATAATTTTAATATTATAATATTATTTTTATAGGTTTTAGTAGACGAAATGAAACGAATGGCAATGAAAAAACGAATGTTTACACGAAATTTATGAAAATTCACATTATATTTTCAAATTTTAAATTTTAGTATAAACAGAATTCATTAAATATATTTTTTATTAAATTAAATATAAGATATTATATTATATTATATTATATTATATTATATTTATTTATTTATTTCGTGTACCTCGTGTCGTGTCGTGTACCCAAAGGGTAAACACAAAACCGACACTAAATCTCGGTCGTGTACTTTCGTGTTCGTGTATTTTCGTGTCGTGTACTCAAAATGCAAACCCAAACACTAAATTTTCGTGTCGTTTTCGTGTCGTGTGATAAATTGCCAGGTCTAAGATCAATGCATGATATAAATTGTCGACTGTGCCATAATAAAGACCTTTCTCTCTCGTAGGAGGAAATTGGGGAGGATCACCATCCATAGGATCCCGATAATTTCTACCTCTCTATCTATCTCTGAGACTCTCACATTTCGTGAATAGGCAGGACATTGAGTAATATCCAGAAAAACATTTGGAAATCGGTCTGATTCTAGCTCTGTTCCTTTTGGAATATAGATGAACGAAACAATCAACTTATTGACATTGCATGAACTAGCTGATTCTTCTAATCTAACATTTCTGGCATGTTCATTCCACTCGGATAGACCGATAGGGAGATTCGCCCACTTTCGCCTCCTTTTCTACGAGATTAGGTTCATTCCTATTAATTGTATGAATTGAATCGTGGTGGTGGTGGAAATTTTCTTGCGAACGGATTTTCTTTCTAGAGATTATGTAAGAGCTCTCTTATACATTAAATTATTGTTGTTATTACTAATTATATTATTTTTTGAAAAATGATAGGGCAATACTCTGAACCACACCTCCACACACTCGTGTTTTATGGGTGTTGTACCACGTGCTTTACTATTAATTTTATTATAATATTATTATAAATAATTTATCTGTAAAGCATGCGGTACAACACCCATAAAACACGGGGCGTGTATGGGGTGTGGTTCAAAGTGTTGTCCTATCACCCTCTTATTTTTTTTCTATATATGGTGAAATTTATGTTCAATGTATAAAGAGCACAGAGAATTTCAAGGAATAATGTTTGGCAAAGGGACAAAGTATCATTAAGCGATATGGGAAGCATGAAAAATAAGTGGAAATCAACATAATTAGTCATCATAATCATCATCTTGAAGAGGGAATTAGAAGGCATGCGGTGGAAGTCAAAACAACATTATCATTAGAGCATGCCAAGTGAGCTGGATCATTGGAGCAACGAAGTTGTTAGATGGTCCGGATTTATTTCCAGAAATAAGAATATTTTTTGGCTTCTGATTGCATGTGATGCATGGTTCGGATTGTGTGATGTTTAAAATATTTTTTAATTAATGACCGATTCTTCCGTTGCTAAATTGATAAGTAATATGTGGAAAAAATCTTTTCCTCATTTCATGCATTTAATCTGGATTATTAAAATTAGTTAAATCAACAGTATAGATATATTCTTATTTCATAATTAGAAATCTATTCTCACCAGAACTCACTCATATTATACACTCCATTCGTTCCATAAGAGTGTGCTCATTTTTTATGGGCACGGATTTTAATAAAAATTGGTAGTGGTGGATTTGAATGGAGAAATGGTCCCACCTTTTGTTGTATGAGTATGTTAATTATTGTTGTTGATTAATTAAAAAATAAAAGGGGTGAGTCATCCTTGGTATTATTGTAAATAAATTGATAAAGTGGAGTAAAAATATATTTTCAAAAAATGAAATGAGCATACTCTTGTGGGACGGACGAATATATATATATATATATATATTGAGAGAGAGAGAGTCAGGTTCAAACGAGAATGCTAACTATTTAAGAGAATACGAGAATGGTCGCCCACGTATAAAATCATATATGATTTTACACTGACGGAAAAAATCATATATGATTTTATACTGACCAAAAAAATCAAATATATACGTATGATTTTATACTGATGTACACACTCACGTAATCATATACTTCCTCCGTTCTTTTATTATTACAACGTGTTGACTATTACATTGTTCATATACTGTCTTTTGACCATCTTTTGTGATTCATACATATGAAAAAATATAGTCATGTGAGATCTTGTTAGGTTAACCACGAAATATATTTCCAAAATATCAATTTTTTATAATTTTTAAAAATAAAGAATTAAAGATATTAATAATCAAAGTTGTGCATTGACAAACGTGAAAGTTGAGATGTTGCAATTATAGTAGAACAGAGGTAGTATGATTTTGTACGTGAATCATATACTATGATTTTGTACATGGGTGACCATTCTCGTATTCTCTTAAATAGTTAGCATTCTCGTTTGAACCTTCTCTCTCTCTATATATATATATATATATAAACTAGCCAAAATCTTGTTTCTACATACATAATTTCTCTTCCACAACCACAATCTTTGACAATCTCAGACAAGAAGTTCCATTTAATAACAAACCAAATAAAAGTTTGTTTGTGCAGATTCTTTTGTCTTTGCTGTCAGATTTTACAGTAAAAAAACAAAAAAAAAAAGGAAGTCACCTGCAAATTCAGACATTATTCCCTCAATTATGTCATCACCTTCTTCTCTTCAAAAGTTACATCTTTTGCATATTTTTAACAGTTTAATTTTATCTTCTTTTTTCATTTTTATCTTTCTCTCTTTTTCTGCCTAACTGAATTCCAGTTGAAGTGTCTTTTCAGTTCAACCTTATGTTTCTTGAAGTTCTTCTACAAGCTTTCTTGTTTAGGGTTTTTTATGATCTTGAATTATATTTTTCAAGAAATTAAGAAAAAAAAGGGATATATCTATTATTATTTTTTATTTTTATTTTTTTAAAATTTTTTACATCCATGTCTAAAACTAGCCCAATAATTCTCTTGGTTATAGTAATTCTAGCTATTGCCTTCTTTGCACTTGGCCTAATCCAACTTCTCATTAGATGTCTAATGAGAAGAAGGCCTTCTTTTTCCTTAAACTCAGCCTCCAACAGACTCACAGATTCTTCAAACTCCCACACATTCCCAAGGCAATTGCATCATCTTTTCAATCAACACGACTCGGGCCTCGACCGGGCCCTCATCGATGCTCTGCCGAATTTCTACTACAAAGACATTGTGGGATTGAAAGAGCTCTTTGACTGTTCCGTTTGTCTGTCCGAATTCTCGGGTGCCGATAAGTTGAAGCTTCTTCCAAACTGTGGCCATGCTTTCCACATTCATTGTATTGAAACATGGTTGTTGTCCAACTCCACATGCCCTTTATGTAGAAGCCTCATTGGGGGTAGTACTTTGAACGGCCACTTGTTGAGTTTCGGTGATCCAATGGGAAATTGCGATTTATCTAGTCGTCAAGGGGCGAACGAGTCATTTCCGCAAGAAAACGACGGTCGGGGGAGGGTGTTTTCCATTCGGCTCGGAAAATTTAAGAGTTCGGACGGACGATTAGGGGGTGGAGATAAAAAGAAAGTCGAGGGTTTGAGCAGTAGCGACAGTAGTAGTAGTAGTAGTATTGATGCCAGGAGATGTTATTCTATGGGTGCATTTCAATATGTAGTTGAAGATGGAGATTTGCAAGTGGCATTGTCTAGTAGGAAGGGTGGTGGTGCAAAAACCAAAGCGCGATGTACGATCGAACGATGCAATAATAATAATAGTAACGCGGAAATAGAAGGAATGAAGAGGATTAATTCTAGGAGTAGAGGTGACAGTTTTTCTATTTCGAAGATTTGGCTTTGGTCCAAGAAAGGCAAATTTTCGGGTTTTTCGGATGCAAATGGAAGTTTTGTTCTGCCTATACCTAATGGAAGTAATTTAGTATGAAGGGTCATTGTGATGTTATTTTCTTGATAATGGATGTATAGACACTTTTGAGAATGGTTTTCTATCATATGGTCAAGAATGATAGTGAAGTATGGTTCATTTCATAGATTAACTATATATAATCTTAGAACTTTGATTTTAATTTTATTTGATTCCTCAATTTTAACGGGTAAAAATTAGTAACTTCATAAAAATTCAGTTCTAACGGGTAAAAATTAGTAACTTCATAAAATAGAATACATTGTGCATCATTAGATTTCAATTTTAATAAATAAAAAAATTAGTTTCAATGAGTAAAAGATCAGTTTTAATCATTTTTAATCAATTTTTTCCAGTAAAAATAATTTCATTTCAGCAAAATAGGTGAAGAGAACATGGCCTAAATATGTTGTTGGTTGTTTTATACAAAATGACCTTTAAGGATATTGATATAGGGGTTGGATCGATTTCAAAAGTCTCATTTCTTAACAAATCCAGAATCGGGACCAAAAAAACTGGTTCGGTTCTTTTTTAAGTTAAAATTATATAGAACCAAAAGAAATCATGATTATTTTTTTGCCGTTTGGTTTCCATGGTTCATGTTGTGAATACATAAAAAAAAAACCCTTTACCTCAAATTTTGTAAATCAAGAAATTAACTCATAATTTCATACTTACAAAGAAAAATGAGTATCAATATCCAAACTTCCAACCAACACTTGAAATTTATTGAAATTTAGACCAAATAAACATAATCCAAACTTTCATAAAAACATAAAATTAAAAAAAAAAATACAAAATATGCGACACAAATCAATGATTCTTCAGATTCCAACTGCCGAAACCTTCCAGCTATCTCTTAAAAATCACTGGAAATTTAGTTTGTATAAAATCAAAAGTTTCTTATGCATGTGATCATTTAAAGAAAAGATCCATATCTAGATGGAAACCAAAAATATTCATCTAAATCTTAAAAATAATACATTTTTTATTAAGAATCGAAATCGAACTATTTTTTCCGATTCGGTTTCACTAGTTCTTTAAAAAAAATATATATAAATCTCACCCCTGCATTGATATATTTGTTGCCCTATTAACTACTTTTATTAATATTAGTAATATTATTATTATTATTATTCAGATTAATAAAATAGGGATACGTGTGTAATTATGAAAGAAAATCCAACACTAATATTAAAAAGCTAGTAAAAGAGATTCGTTTCTATAATTAAAAAAAATGTGTTTATGGACAGAAATATTTCTGAAATCCAAAAAAAAAAAAAAAAAAATCATTTCTGATTTGGTTATTAACGTCACGCGTAATTTATTGAAATCGCTTTTTGACGTAATTTATGATTAAATAGGTGGGATCATGAGAAGTCTTGACTCTTTATACCACTTTTTTTTTGTACATCTTTATACCACTACTATTTAAGAATCTTGTGTTTAATAATAATTTATAATATTCTCTCGTTTAATTTAAAAAAGGTAATTTTAAAATATAGAATTTAAGTTTTTAAATTTTCATCTCTAATTTATAATCATCTGTACACGAAACCACTATGTATTGAATAAAATAGGATTTAAAACACATATTTGGAAGAGTAAAATGAAACCTTTACTTGGTGGAGAAGTAGTCATTCTCATATGAGAGGAGACAAAAAAGACAACTATGTACCATGTCGTTTTGACTTAATGACATGCGGACTATTGCTTAGTGTATTACAGATTGTACTTTTGAAAGAGAGGTGCTAATAGTAATCCCCCTCCCTCTCCCCCCTCCATTTTATTTTTTTTTCCCTTTTTTATTCTTTGTTTTATTTTTTATTATTTTTTGTTTTTTTTATCAATTTTACCTTATTTATTTTAATATATTTAACATTAATATTCTTTTTTGTGTTCTTATTAAAATTAATGGTTTTTCATATTTTATATATTATTTTAATATATATTGTAAGAAAATAAGATAAACAAATATATATATATATATATATATATATATAAATGTTCCGGGAAATCCTTCCCGTATTGGTGTCTTACCTAATACTAGTTGTAGGGGGATAAGAGTTATGGAAGGTTCTAGACTCTTCCATAAGTAATTGGATCCTGTTAGATGTCTTACCTTAACTAGGAATCATATGTATGGAAAGACTCTCTTTGTAATGCCTATATAAAGGCCCCTCTATTCATTGTTATCAATACTGATTGATTTCTTTGTCTTTACTTTTCTCCTCAAACACGTTATCGCACGTAGCTCGAACGAAAGAAAAAAAAATCGGCCAAAGCCTCTGCGAGCTCCGCCGCGACCGTCGGCCTCCGTCGCCGCCGACACCGCCGCCTGTAACCGCTCCATCCACCACTGCATCGCCACTGCCACCGCCAGCGCCACCGCTGCAAGCCACCACCGGACCAACCAGCCATCACCGCCAGCGCCACCGCTGCAAGCCACCACCGGACCAACTTGCCGTCGGCTGCCGCCACCTTGGCCATGGACCGCCGCCGCTCCGCGGCCGGACCGCCGCCGCCCTCCGCTGGCCCGCGCCGCCTCGCCGCCGTCGAATCACGCCAGCAGCCTCCGCGCCTGGGCCAGCGCCTCGCCGCCCAGCCGCCACGAGCACCGCGCCGCGCCACCACCTTCCCGCTGCCGCCGCCACTGGCCGCCGCCAGAGCCGCCCAGATAAACTGGCCGACGCGCCAGACTGCCGGATCAGCTGCCGACCACCGCGGACCGCCGCCAGCTCGATCCGGCCTAGTTCGACCGTTTTGACTCTCGGACCAAAACCCGAACATCAACTTATCTTGAGCCGCCAAATTGCGCCTCCGGTTTCACGTCGTCATCGAGTACCAACCTAGATCGAAGCACACCATGCATTCAACAGTGCCTAATTTTATAATCGAGGTAACTATCTGACTTGTCCCTATTCAATTCTCTCCTTTTTGGGAATTTTTCTTTTGGGGACACGGGTTTTGGGTTCTTTATCTCCCACGCTACTTTGCGGTGGATGAGACCGCGAGAGAAGTCGGTATCTCTGCGTGTCAAAGAAAACTGTGTGACGGTCCTGGGGGAGTCACGGAATTGTTGAAAAGTCGATACTTGTGGTTGTTGCATACACCACGTATCTGGGTGCGATCTGATATCGCCGTTTTTTTTGTCGACTTTACTAAACAACAATTAAGGGAAGTAAATCGAGTAAGGGTTATGTTACACGCTTTTAAAAGCATCGATTGTGACCGTTTACATTGTCACTGAAAATCCAACAAGACTAACTTCCTCTTGTTTATATCTTGTAGATGGCACAAAGCTCCAATGTTCATCCGGAGTTCGACATCCTTGACCATGCTGGTAAGGAGTACCATAGGTGGGTCTCAGACGTTCGCTTGGCGTTCGTCGGTAAGAGATTTACCACCACCATCTTTCCCTCTAACGAGCCTACCACTCAAGAACCGAGCGAGGAAACCAAGGCTAATGCACTGATGTACTTGCGTAGACATATACATCCGTTGTTGAAAAAGTGTTATATGAACTTACAAACCCCTAAAGAACTATGGGATACACTTGAACAACGATTTAATAATGTGCATGATCAGCGCTTCCCCGAATTGCAACTTCAGTGGGAGCAAATCCGATTTTTGGATTATGCGAATGTGGAAGCCTATAATCAAGCTATCCTCGATCTTCGCACTGATCTTGGTTTTTGTGGTGTCAAGAAGTCTGATCAAGATTTGATCGAGAAGACTCTTAACACATTTCCCGTGGGAGCAAGTGTAATTGCTCATCAGCTGCGCGTTGCCTATGAGGAAGGGAGAATTAAGAACTTTAGTGACCTTATCTCCCACCTCGCGAAAAAAGAAAGGCACCATGAAATTATTCTCAATAGCAATGCGCGCCCAGCTGGTACGAAGCCGATTCCGGAAGTGAATCAGGCTACCCACAGGAAAGCACCACGACAAAATAGAAAAGGCAACGCTACTCAGTTTTTGCAAGCACCACGGATGCATGACTCGAGCAAGCGAGGGAAAAGACGAGGTCGTCGTTCCAACGTGTGGAAGAGGCAAGGTGGCTCGGCCATGGGACCTAGTGGAACCCAACCACGTGGGCCGCCTCCTGCCACCGGGAATGGAACCACTCCAAAGGAAGGCCGGAATTGCTATACTTGCGGATCGAAGAAGCATACTTACCGCAATTGCAAAGCGCCAAAGAACATCCAAGCTTACTACAAGCACTATAAACAATATTTGACTCAAGAGTCGAATTACATGGAAGAAGATAATGAGAATACGGAGGTGAACCATATTGAGATCCAGACTGAGATCCCTCCTCTCACCATTGCGGACAAAGACCAACATATGGATGTTGCCGACTTTGACTAGTTTTACGCTTTGGTTATGTTTTGTCTTGTTTCTAGTTTCCGAGAACTACTTTGGATTTTCATGAATGTAATAAAGTTGGCCATGATGAATAAAATTCTTTTAATTGCTGTGATTGTGCAAAGATGAATTTTATTTTTTCCCTTCGAAAGCATGTTTGGTTTATCACAAAATAATTGCTAGCAATGAATTGCTTGGTTAAAAATTTGATACATTGGTAGGATTTCATCAAAACTTTTGATCAAGACTAGGCGCATCCTCCTTGGTATTTGTTTATGCTTTGAGAGTTCAAACGGAATCAGTGGTTTTAAACGGCCTTGTCATGCGACATTCCTACTTTCTCTGCAAGTCTACCAAGTTGGAGTTACCGAAAGGATCATTAGTAGAGATATAAATCGAAAACCAAGATGCGTTTTAAAGTATTTAAACGCTCCTATGGCCATATTTCCATAGTATTGTATCAACAATAATGCCTTTGAAAAAGGCTTCAACCTTGCTCTTTCACTCAACAATAGAGAAATACCAAAGTAGCAAATTGAAACGAGCACTGAGATCTGAGTTTAATGATCTAGAAAGTGCACGACCTATGGACAGAAAGATACGGAAGTCTAGTTTCCAAAACAACTGACCGTTCGTCCATAGCCTTCTTAACGAAGAAGTTATTGCTGTTTTAGTGAACAAAGGTCAAGCTGCGCGGAAATTATTTCCAGCGATTATGCTAACTTTGATCCTAACCAACTTGGTCGAATTTCCCCAAACTCGATATAAATGAGTTTTCGCTATGTCTCTAACCATAAGACTAATCGAGTTTCATGTCTTATTGTAGATGTCTCGTGGAGAAATTGAGTGCCTTGCTGATAGTGGAACAACCCACACTATTCTTCGGAATAGGCAATTATTCAAGGATATTGTGCCATACATATCCTCAGTGACAACAATGATTGGTTCCTCCCAAGTAATTCAAGGGAGGGGACCTGCTCATTTCTTGCTACCTAATGGTACGCATATTAATGTCACAAATGCTCTCTATGCCCCAAGAGCAAACCGAACCTTGCTAAGTTTTAGGGACATCCGTGCCAACGGTTATCACCTTGATACACATTGTGAGAAAGGGACAGAATTTTTGTGTGTTACTCTGGCAGAATGGGGAATACGCCGCGTTCTCGAGAAACTTATGAGTCTAAGTAGTGGTTTATACCAGACTACAATAAGGGTTATTGAATCCTATGCTGTGAGTCACGAACTGTGTGATTCCGAAGCATACCAACTATGGCATGACCGACTCGGTCACCCTGGACGCGACATGATGATTCGCATTTTGAAAAACTCACATGGTCATCCGTTTTTCAAGTCCAGAAAACGATTGGAAGCACCACTCGATATCGGCATTGATGTGAGTGAGCTTGATACCGTATCACCGGGACTAAAGATCGCACGCCCTAATAAGGTTGACGGTGCATCTCTCGTAAATCCCGAGGCTTCCGTGGCAATTTCTAATGCCCATAAATCGTTTTGTAAAGCCTTTTCACTAGCAAAGTTGATACCCTCTCCGTCCTTTGCTAAAGACTCAACACAAAATATTCGCTTCTTACAAAGAATTCAAGGGGACATATGTGGACCTATTCAACCAGAGTGCGGACCATTCAGATATTTTATGGTTCTGGTTGATGCATCGACGCGATGGTCACACGTCGCTCTGCTATCCACAAGAAACGCTGCATTTGCTAAACTCCTAGCACAAATCATCAAGTTACGGGCTAACCACCCCGACTTCCCAATCTCGTCATTAAGATTGGACAATGCTGGAGAGTTTACGTCAAATTCTTTTGACGACTATTGCATGTCGATTGGGATTGATGTTGAACATCCCGTCCCCCACGTTCATTCGCAGAATGGCCTTGCCGAGGCTATGATTAAGCGGTTACAGCTTATCGCCCGAGCATTGGTATTGCGCACCAACTTGCCGGCTTCTGTCTGGGGTTATGCAATTTTGCATGCGGCTATACTTATTCGCTTTCGACCCACTGCCAATCAACCGTTTAGTGCGTACCAGTTGGTAACTGGATATGAGCCTGATATTTCACACTTACGCATTTTTGGTTGTGCGGTATATGTGCCAATTACGCCTCCACAGCGTACTAAAATGGGTCCGCAAAGACGATTAGGTATATATGTTAGCTATGAATCGCCTAAAATTATCCGCTATTTGGAACCTTTGACAGGAGATCACATCGCAAGATTTGCAGATTGTCACTTTGATGAGACAAACTTCCGTCGTTAGGGGAGAGAGGAATCGAACGATTCCAGAGAACGCCAGAAATTGTCCGTGTGCTCCTCCTTGCCTCATCAAGATCCCCGCAGCCTCAATCCGAGCTAGAAGTGTAACGTATTCTCGCCTTGAAAGTTGCGGATTCGATGCCCGACGCCTTTACCGATATCGCGAAAGTGACAAGATCTACCATTCCCGCCGCGAATGTTCCCGCAAGGTTGGAAGTCCTAGTTATAGGGCAAGGTTCGGCCGCCCAAAGGAATGATGCCACCGGCGTCAACCTTAGTGGTGGGACGGCCGCCGGCCGCTCTTATCCCCGCCGAAAGAGGGGAGGCCAGTGGGTAGAAAGGATACCGAACCTCGAAAGAGAAGAGGAACGGAGGCACAAAATCCTCTCATCATCGACACAGTGACTCCGTCACACGAGATTATCTCTGACTATGGATATGTCCTCGAATCAACAATGGAACAATCGACGGACGCGTCGGAAACTTTGTTGATGTCAGAAAATAAAGAAATCTCGATGCAATGTACGAGTGAATACGTACTATTGGACAGGTCGTCCACGCTAGTCGACGATGATTTTGCCTACTCCGTCGCTCAATAAATTATTGAAGACGACGACGCTGATCCGCGCTCGGTTGCTGAGTGTCAACAACGAGCCGATTGGCCGAAATGGAAAGATGCAATGCAGGCTGAACTAGACTCTAAACGTGAGGTATTTGGTCGTATCGAGCCAATACCCGTGGGCGTTAAACCAGTTGGACATAAATGGGTCTTTGTTCGTAAACGCAATGATAAGGATGAGGTCATGTGTTACAAAGCGAGACTAGTTGCCCAAGGCTTCTCGCAGCGCCCTGGCATTGACTACGAGGAGACGTATTCTCCCGTTATGGACATCATCACTTTCCGCTACTTAGTCAGTTTGGTAGTGTCCGAAAAACTGAACATGCAGCTTATGGATGTGGTTACAGCGTATCTTTATGGGGATCTAGATACGGATATCTATATGAAAGTCCCCGAAGGGATTTCATGGCCCAAATCAAGTAGCTCTAAACCACGGAGCGCGTACGCTGTGAAATTGCGTCGTTCACTGTATGGTTTGAAACAATCCGGAAGGATGTGGTACAACCGCCTAAGTGAATACTTGGTTGGGAAGGGATACAAGAACAGTGACATCTGTCTATGCATATTCGTGAAAAGAACAGATGCAGGATTCGTGATTGTAGCCGTTTATGTAGATGACATGAATGTCATCGGTACCATAGATGAGGTCAATGAAACGGCCCGCTACCTTAAATCCGAATTCGAGATGAAAGATCTGGGGAGGACTCGATTCTGCTTGGGCTTAGAGCTAGAACATCGAGATGATGGTATACTCATTCATCAGTCTGCCTATGTCCACAAAATGCTCAGGCGATTTAGCATGGACAAGGCACATCCTCTTGCTACCCCCATGACTGGTCGAAGTCTGGAAATGAACAAGGATCCGTTTCGTCCTAAAGAGGAGGATGAAGAAGTCCTTGGAACAGAAACACCGTACCTTAGCGCAATCGGTGCGTTGTTGTATCTGGCTCAATGTACTCGTCCAGACATCGCATTCTCTGTGAATCTGTTAGCGAGATTTAGCTCCGCTCCCACGATAAGGCATTGGAATGGAGTAAAACACATCTTTCGATACTTGAAAGGCTCCAATGACCTTGGATTGTTCTTTCCCTACGCAAAAGAGAGCGATATTCCGAAAGGAATTGTTGAGGTTAAGACGATGCATACCGACCATCGATCTTCCTCTGATATTGCAGCTAAGCATGGTAGCTTGACTACCAGAAGTGCTAATGCGAGCAAACTTACCCCTTATGCAGAGAATCCTAACGACACGTTAGTTGGATTTGCTGATGCTTATCTCTCGACCCGATAAAGGACATTCCCAAACCGGTTATGTTTTCACCATTGGGAATACGGCGATATCTTGGCGATCTACCAAGGCATTCTGGTTGCTACTTCCTCGAACCATGCAGAGATAATTGCATTGCACGAATCCGTAAGGGAGTGCATTTGGCTCCGGTCAGTCATAGACCATATACGAGGAACGTGTGGATTAGATCCCACTACAGCAACCCCTACTTGCATCTTTGAGGACAATGTTGCATGCATTGAGCAGATGAAGTTAGGTTTCATAAAGGGTGACAATACCAAGCATATTGCACCGAAGTTCTTTTATAATCAGCAACAGCAGAAATTGCTGAATATCGAAGTGAAACAAGTGAGTTCCGATGAGAATATCACAGACTTGTTCACTAAGTCTCTGCCGAAATCTACATTTGAGAAACATGTGAGAAGCATCGGCATGTGTCGATTATTCGAGCTCAACTAAAGATGGCTCGATGGAATGAGCTATTATGTATACCTCAAGGGGAGTATACTTCACATGATTCTGACATTTGTAGTTGGTGCGTTGCGCTCTTTTTCCTCACCAAAGTCTTTGTTTTTCCCACGGGGTTTTATTTGACTTGGAAAGGTTTTTTACCGAGGCAACACCGTGTGCACCATGTTAGTATTAGCGTTCGACACAGGGGGAGTGTTCCAGTAAATCCTTCCCGTATTGGTGTCTTACCGAATACTAGTTGTAGGGGGATAAGAGTTATGGAAGGTTCTAGACTCTTCCATAAGTAGTTGGATCCTGTTAGATGTCTTACCTTAACTAGGAATCCTATGTATGGAAAGACTCTCTTTGTAATGCCTATATAAAGGCCCCTCTATTCATTGTTATCAATACAATTAATTTGCTGTCTTTACTTTTCTCCTCAAACAATAAATACATTATAAGAAGATATAATATTTTTACATAAATTATTAAAATTAAGTAAAAGGAGGGGGGAATAGCAGACCCCCTTTTGAAACTTTTTTTTTTTTTTCCACACACACGAGGGGGATCGTCCCATGTCCTGAGTACCCCCAAGAGGCTCGATCTCACCCCCGATCTAGAGGTAAGTTTTCCAGCATGACCTGTTCGCCTCATTGTCCCCCACTTGGGTTACAGGCCCGCGCTTACTGGACCCGGTTCTAGGTTAATGGTTTCATCCCCGGACATTGTCTTAGCCCTTTTGAAACTTGTTAAACGTTCGGTGACTTATTGAGTACGTGGCATTTTATTAGCTTTCCGTTTGACAAAAGAAAATTTGAATGCTTCTTGTTCTTTTTTTTTTTTTTTGATGACCCAGGTTTAATCCTGGGGGTTGTAGGTCCGATCCCTCATTCCTACTCCCGGTTAAATTACAGGTTATGCCTCAACAACCCGGTTTTTAGGATGCTTCAACTGAATAAACACACAAGGTCCAAATCCCTGAAAATAGCGGATGCTCCCATGAGGATTTGAATCCACGCTGCGTGCCACCAGCGCGAAAGATATCCCCCTCCTTTGCCACTGAGCTATGCCCTGGGGGATTGAATGCTTCTTGTTCTTGATGTAAAATCATGTCTCGTCGTATTCTATATACATTGGTAATACGAATACGATGGAGAAGTACACAAATTCTTTCTCTCACTTTTTTTTTTACCTACGACGACAGTTAGAGTCGTGGAGAAGGTAATTAGGGATGGTAATGGGCCGGATCGGTTGGGTACTTGAATACGTTTCCATGAGGTGAAAGGGTGGACGGGTCTACCCATCACGGATCACGGGACGGCGGGTCGATCCGCATAGAAAAAATTATTCTAGAATTAATAAAATAAATATTTTTATGAATTTTTTGTTTTTTATTTTATTTTTTATTACATATATTAACAAAAATATATAACATACATTGACAGATATATAAAAAGTATATTAATATATAGTATATATAAAGGATATATAATAAATATATGTAAAAAAGAAAAAAATAGGTGGGGAAGGGCGGAGCAGAGCAGGTACCAACGGGGCAAAAGTGATATACAGACTCTCGCCGCCCCGCGATAGGTCAGGACGGGGCAATGCGGGTAGCACCAAAATTGTCACTCCTAAAAATGAAGATACTATTCACATAAAGTGATATACAGGCCCTCGCCGCCCCGCGATAGGTCAGGATGGGGCAATGCGGGTAGCACCAAAATTGTCACTCCTAAAAATGATGATTATATTCACAAACCAAAGTCATATATTGGTTTACATGGGAATCGATCCTTAAAATAAAAATGTATGGTCAAATCACAATCGTTGATGAACAATAATGAGATCAAAATTAATAGTGAACGAGTCATTCAGAATCCGTGCTACGCACAAACTTGCGATCTAAGTGTTTTTGAGTAAATTTGTTTATGGTTTCGTAAATATGAAAATTTTGATGAGTTTATAGTTGATTAGTTATTGTAGTTGTTTTTTCTTTTCAAATTACTCAGGACCCGATGCATCTATTTTGTTGAGTTTACAGTTTAGTTCTTCTTGTTATGTTTCTTTAATTTTTTTCTATGCTTCTAGTCTAAGTTTTAGACAATGCGCTGTGTTTAGACTCTATTGAACTCTTGCTTATGTCTTACACTTAACTTTTTTTAATTTGTTATTATAATTTTCAAATGGGTTCGAGCCCGTTTAGCCCGTGCCTGTTCGGGGCCGAGCCCGTGGAGACCGTGGCCCGTCCCCGCCCGTTTTGCCACGTCTATGTGTTGTGTACGTGTTTAAATGACGTAGTCGTATAACTTAGTTAAATATCTACATATAATAATAATTTAATCATTATAAAATATTACGACATAATGACTGAAATTAAAATATGTGCATAAAATCGGACTAATTATTAATATTAATTTAGGACTTATTTCAAAATAGGACTGAATGGAAGGTTTTAAAGTTGACTGGGGTCAAATTGTAATATCTGAGAAATCTGAAGGCTTAATACGAAGGACTGGAAAAGGACTCGGGTTAAAATCGAAGTAATTAAAACTATCTGGAGTTAAATTGAAAGATGTCGGAAAATGTGAGGACTAAATTGAAAAACCCTAATTTTTCGCCGGTATAAATACCCTCTTCTCTTGACTCCAGCCGCCTCACCTCTCTTCCTCCGTCCCCCAACTCTCTGTCCCATCTCTCTCTCTCTCTTTTCTTCTCTGCAAAAAAATCTGATCTAAAAAACTCTCTCTCTCTCTCTCTCATCTACATCTCTCTCTCAACACACACACACACACAAAATCTTACACACAAATCAAAACAATCGAGCACACACCCACCGAAAAAATCAGACGGAACACACGCACACCAAAAATCGTCTCGCACCACATCTCTGGCTCGCCCGCTTGGATTGACCAGTCGCGGCTACAGTACCCTTCTTCACAATCAATCCAACGCGCTCATTAGCTGAGAATTAAGAGAAAAAAATGAGGCGGACAGTAAGAGATGTGATCTCTTAGAGGGTGGTTGCCCCTCTCTGTTCGCCGGTGAATCTCATCAAAAAAAAGGAACAACCCTTCCATTTTCTGAAAGATAATAATGCTAAACCTCAATGGTAGTTTTTGTTATTTATCCCTCTCTCTCTATCTCTTCTATCTATCTATATATACATATACATCCTTCATTCCATGTCCAATTTGTTTTCTCTGCGGGTTTCGATAAACGGATCTTCATGCAGGCCGGGTTTTTGAAAAGTTTTTTTCTTTTCTTTTTTTGACAGATAAGAAGTGTTACGTCTTTTGGTTTTCTTTTTTCTTTGCATTCTGACCCGTGCGATTAGGCTGCATTCAAGTGGAGTTTCGGGTAAGGTGTAATTTTAGATCAATGATGAGTTGGTTTTCGAGATGTAAAGATCTTTAAAGATCTGTTATAAGCACATGAAAACTATACCTGAGATCTATTTGCATGTACTTTCTTTTATGTTTTGTGTCTTGGTTGTTGTTTGGAGGTGGGATTGTTGTTTTGGTGACAGTGAGGAGATGGGATTAGAGATTAATCATTGGCCTCGTTGATGTCTCCTCCCACCATGATGATGCCGCCCACTACCAAACGTAACCGGGTCAAACTTTTTGCACCTTGCGGCTTCTTTAGGGTCTTGGACACACTCTGATGGAGGGGTTTTGATTATGGATTGGAAGGTGTGATAAGGTAAGTAAAGGGAGGATGTTATTTATAGGCTGCCAATTCAGAGATTGTTGATTTAATGCATGTGGTTATTGGAAGGGCTAAAGGCCAAGGGGAAGGGTAGAAGTCATCAGAAACCTGTTTAAACCTGGAGACACTTGATATTCCTCTTCCTCCAATACCAAAAAGCGCATTAACTACCCTTGAGAGCTTTACAACTAAAGACTCCCGTTCTCAGGGCTGGGCCACTGCCTTATATATATATGATAGATTAAAATTATTATAATTAATTACTATACATGTTTTTTTTTGTAACACCCCAACCCGACAAGGGTCAAAGTGTAACATTATGGAGTCAAATCAGAATATTAAATACGCAAGCGGAAGACTTTATTATAAAAGCATAACTAGGTCAACATTACAATCTTCCGATGATAAACCAACATTGACTTAAATAGAAAAAAAAAGAAAACATAATTAATCTAAAAGTCTTATAAAAATGATAAATGATAACTAGTAGGGTAGTCTATAACTCCTACTCTCTTCACTCCTGCCCATCACCCCTGTAATAACCTGCCGCAGAGAAAAGAAATGCGACTGAGCTAACGCTCAGTGAACAGATATATAATATGAAAGCAATAAGTATGAATGAAATGAAACAATATAGGAAAGAGTCCAAGAGAGCCTGTGAATAAGATACGAATAATATATATGTGATGACAGATCAATATAATGAGAGAATATGAAAGATCAAAAATCAAGGAAATGCCCAACATTACATTATGTACATAGAGAAGCTAGCTCGATGTACCACATTAGTGAGATGAGGTGTATTACACACACTCTAGTCCATTCACATCACATTTCATTTCATTTACATTTCATTTCATTTACTAGGATGCATCCATACGCTCCCTTCATTACATTAATATGTATGCTAGTACCAAACTAAACATACATATGAAAAACACGGGCCAAGTGCGCTAATTAGCAATACAATCATTTGGGAACGCAGTGGACACATGCCCGCCTCCACTGACAGCGTCATACCATTGGTGCATCAATGATATGGCCGTAGACTCCCCATAGCTAGATACATTAAATGGGCAACAATATAGGCAAACACATGCAAGGATAGAAATAAGCATGTAACAAAATAATCGATTGCACAATAACAATTAAGAACCTATCAAAAGGGATCATAGCAATGGGATTATATCAAATGGATCAATACAAAGGAATCATAACATTAGGTTCATATCAAAAGGTTCATTTCAAAAGGTTCATAGCAATGAAACGAATTAAGGTCAAAGAATAAGAATCATGACAAACCTTTACTTGATAAAAGGTAGAATATCTATACCTTAAGAAATGAAAGCAAATGGAAATTGAACATAAGGAAAGGTGGATCACTCCTCCTTCACTGAACCTACACGAATTATGTTGGTATAATTTACTAAAATTATATCGATAAATTTGAATTCATATAATTATACCATGAAGTATAATAATATTTGATGATTTTCCATTATACCTGTAGATCCAAAAGCTTGTCTTGGACTCGTCTGTGTCTGTCAAATAACGACTTAAGGGATCGCATATTTTGAATCTCCTGTCTGTGCTGCAAATCTGAGAAGAACAAAGTAGGAGACAAATTCGTTAATGATGAAAGCATTAAATAATATATATGTATATATAATTAATCAAATGAGGTAAATCCGAATGTGGGCGATGTTGAATCCAGAAAATCTGTCTCCTTAAAGCAAATTCGCCTCCACCGCAGTGTATAGCGTCTGCCTCCCAAGATAAAACAACATCTCGATGCGTTGATATATCGATCATCGCACCCTCAGCGAACTAGAATAAACCTGAAATACCACCGACGCGACCCAAAATATGAATAGAAAGTATTTCCGAAAATAAAATTTTGAAGTCGGGATTTTTGGGTGAAAAAAAACGGACGAAATTTCTGTGTGAAAATAAGACCCCTCACATCTGTATTTATAGGTGAAGATGAGAGAGAGACATGTGCTGGAGGAACTCTAAACCGATCGAAATTGATATCTGGAGGAACTCTAAACCGATCAGGATTAGTATCTCAATACTTATCCAGTTCTGTTTAATTCGATTTTATCCGGATCCGAAAAATTCGGAATTTATTAATTGAGGTATTTTCGGTAAAATAAAATTTTATCAAATAAAATTGCAGTAAACAGACAACTTCGAGACGCCGAGACATTTCACCCAAATCGCCCTTTGAACCGAACCGAACCGAGCCGAACCGAGCCGAGCCGAGCCGGGACGGACGGACGGACGGCGACGGCGCGCGCGTGTGTGTGTGTGTGTGTGTGTGTGTGTGTGTGTGTGTGTGCGCGAGGGGCGCCTAGTCACACACCCACATATGTCTCACTTTTTGAACATGCCTTTGTCCACATCTCCTTATATACTCACAATTTCTCCCTTCTTTTTCCAATGTGGGATAGCATCCCAAACCCATTTCTAAAGGGTTCACTTTAGAACATTATATCTCATTCATACCTCAATCATTTTGAGTGTTCTTACATGTTTTGGAAACCTCGTACGGAGTACTACGTATTCCAACTAAGTCCCGACTTTAACTCGTAGTCGAGCCAACTCAAAATTTCCTCTCAAATAGGCTGCTCAAAACATCCCATTTCCTCCATTTTATCTAATATTTCCAACAATCCCCACATGAATGAGATTGATGGTCCAGCAGCACACGTCAGAAACGGAGTTTGACTTGGTGATAGTTACTGCGGTTAGGCATTGCATAGGATAGGTAGAGTATGCTCCTTGAACCTTCCCTCGAAAAGATATATTCTCCTTACTGGCTAGACAGTGTGACTAGATGCCATTGAACTGTCCGACCGTTTGAGTAAGTGATCGTATATCCTTCACAAGTGCCCTCCCTGATTTATTATGTTCTCATTATTGTGCTCATTTTGGCCGTGGACACCATCCTGGTTCTGCGGGAGTTTTTAGAGAATTGTGCCTTGCAATTCTCCTTTGAAGCGGCCCCCCTTCACTCCAACATTAGTGATTCTCTTTAAGTATTTTGAGTAAACCCGTATTTTACTCCACCCGACTATACGTTGTCGACTTAAGAATCATTAAAAGCATAAGCTTAACCTCTCCCTACGGGTATCACTGTTTTCATCCTAGGAATGGTCGGTTCGGGGTAACCCCCACAGTGATCGTGCCCAGTTTTATGAATTGGTTGTCCCATTGAACCTAGATCTTGGGATCTCGAGTCAGCTTAGGTTGGGTATCCCCCATAAAACCATTAGCTCATGGCAATAGACCCATTCCTCTTGATGATTTATCAACAAGGTCTTTTGATAACCCTTTGGTTAGCGGATCCGCGATGTTATCTCTTGACGAATCGTAGTCAATAGTGATAACCAATGTTGATAGCAAATGGTATTATGTCTTTGCCTCATATGACGAGACTTACCATTATACTTTTGCTCTGTGCCCCGTCAATCGTGGATCGACTATCACAATAAATACATATTGCGGTCACAGCTTTGCCCATTTTAGAATATCTTCTAGAAATTGGTATTGCATTATGCCTCTCATGCATATTTGTTTAAGGATATGAACTCATATTCCTTTATAAATCGAGCAATAACCATCTATATTAAATATTTCCATACCACTGCTGCACTAGCTAGTGTGAAACATGTTCACTATTTAGACATTAAATTCATAATGTCAGATATCCAATTTGCGTTACTATATCATTTTATAGTTTTTGAATATCTCATATCATGCAGCATATACACACAAGTAATCTTTATATCATTGTAATCACCAATTGATAATTAGTTTCCTGATTACTCGTGTATTCACATAGTCTTACTCACGATATAGACTGTATTTAGTCTTGTACAATTCACTTAGTACATTAGACTTTTAGTTACTCTTGAAAGATCAGTTGCCTTTGTGCTTGGATAGATGCACCATATCCATTGGCATTCCAATTGATTCCGTTGATCTTTCCAAGATTCATGTCATCATAGTATGACTGACCTCATACGAGACATTGTGAACGACTTGAGATTTTACATCTTAAAGTCATCTCTTTTGGTCTCATATATTTATCTTTTCAGAATTTGTTGAATTGATCCCCTTGTCATTACTTACATCAATGACTCGATCATTCAAATTCATTCTTAAAATGACATAGTCGTCATGTGTATTTGACATATACACTTGACATATTCATTGTCTTGAATCTTTTTGACATTATAAATTGGCATTTTTTAACATTTTGAAATTACGTTACCAACTATTAACCGAGACTTCAATTTCTAAAGATCAAATTACTAATTTTAGGCGTCCCCAAATTAGCAATTTTTCATTAACTACTTTACCAAATTTGAGCGTCCCCAAATTGGTACTTTTCGGTCATTTAATCACCATATTTGAATGCTGTCAAATCGGAGATTTGATCACATCATTTGAAGTCATTGCTTGACACCACAGTGTCAAAGATTTTATGCCACTACTTTAGTGTCAATTTAGATTCATAATACTTTCACTAAGTTGCAGACTTTCAATCGTTGCGTTAGGCACATATGCCTTTGATTCTTCCAAGTTGGCTTTTCTCAAAGACGCCATTTAGAAAGACTGCATGTATGTTCATTTGATATACTTCTACATGTATATCATAATAATGAACTTTCTTCTCGTTACTAGAGAATATATCTCAAAGTACTTTAGGCTCTCATATTACTACAACCTCAGTTAGTAGTTTCGCCTTTTATTTATCCATGGGATCCATTTGAATTTACGTTGGATCCTAGTGGTATCTATTCCAGAGGAAGATCTACCAAACATTAAATAAAATTCTGCACAACAGAATTATTCTTTCTCTCTTATATGACCATATGAAGAGTGTATATGACATTGTAAATTATCTTATAGCACGCATGCTAGAAATTTCAGACGTAGTGATTTTCCAAGTTCAAGCCTTTTTGCTTCAACCTTTAAAACCACTTGGTGATTCATTTCACATTGATAAATCCACGGTATCTCATAATTGATTTAGTTTTTAAATCAGTTATGCGTTTGATACACAATTTTCCTTAACTCGATTAGAACATACTGACATGCCAGACTATCAGATTTTTGCACTACGAATTTATACGCATCATGCATCATGTGCGTATCCAGTGAAGATGCAGTCGACCGTACATCTTGGGTCAGACCTTCACTTGCTTTGGCTTAGGAACTTTTGCCTTAGCCATACACCCCCACATTTTTAGTATTTCTAAAATTGGTTTACTACATTTCATAGCTAATAGGAAATTTCAATTATTTCCTAGCATGGGATCTTGTTTTAAGTTAACTAGTCTCCACACGATTGATATCCTCATATTCAGAGCTAGTTTGAACTGATTAACATCGTTTTTGCATTTCCGTTAGAACACAATTCAACCATCTTAATTTCCGGATTAAGTTGGTTTTGTATCTCAAGCTTTTAGAGTGTAAATTTCTCTTTTTAGCTTCATCCTTACTCATTATCGAGTACACGTAACAAATGTATCACTATATTTATAGAGTAATCACATTTCTTATTACAACCTCTCATAAGAGTAGGTTTCATCATCATTTAAAACCTTACTGGTTTTAATATTCGATAAAAGAGCTTATATGTTTTTAGCACTAAAATTCAATTATTGAATTTCTCTGAATTTCAGCATGGTTCCAAGTAGAACCAAAATTCTTAGCACAAACGCTGATACATCACCTTAAACCCACATTCAGTGTGTAACACCCCCAAAACCGTATGGGAATATTACACGCCGTAGACCCTTTCCACAAGGATCTACCAGGCTAAACATCCATAAACAACCAAATGCTTGCCCACCCAGGGTCAAACAATATAATAATACAGACCGTATGGTCATTTACATGTGAATACACAGACCGATGAGGTCACACAACTCAAACAACAAAACTTACTTAAACGACATTACCCACACAAGGGTCGAAATACAATACAGCGGAAGACTGAAATCAACTCTGACAACACAACAAAAATCAGAACAACTCTCGACTCATGATTAGTATCGCAGCCCGTCATCCTCTTGTGCCAATCCCGGATCGCTCCTCGAACTGGATGAACCTGGACGCAAAACAGACATCCACCCCCGATTACTCGGGGGTTAGTAAAACTCCACTGTTTTACTAGTGCAAGTATCAAATCATACGAAATGTAACAAGCAATTAATAATCGTGAATCAAATATAATAATCAAGTAACGAATATACCTGGAGGTTTTCACAAGGAAAGATAAGCTATGAAGCATTCGAAAATAAGATTATCATCTCGGGAATATTTAGAATTTCAAAACCTTTCGAAAATCTTAGGGTCTTAACCCAAACCTCAAATTGTATTTCAATAATTTACAGTACGAAAACATTTCATAAATCTCGTGGGGCTCGGCCCAACATTCCTTTTTTAAAACTTTCTTTTCAAAACTTTGATTTGAAAACAATCATGCTCATGACACCGTGATCCACTGTCACGTGTCTCCGTAGGTTCAACAACCCGCACGGACTACACCACGCACAATTAAACAAACATAATCAATTCCGACACCGTGATCCACTGTCACGTGTCTCCGTAGGTTCAACAACCCGCACGGACTATTAACCAGACATAACCAATTCCGACACCGTGATCCACTGTCACGTGTCTCCGTAAGTTCAACAACCCGCACGGACTATATCAACCTCAACAACCACACACACAGTCCTGACACCGTAGTCCACTGCCACGTGTCACCGTAAGCCCCGTCGAGCTCACCCGGTTGGATGTACTGTGTCTGAAACTCATGGTCCACTGCCATGCGTTATCGTAGGCCTCGTCTGGATCAAAGATTGACCTCGCACTCACTAAGTTCTGACCCCGTAGTCCACTGCCACGAATCCTCGTAGGTCCCGTCGGACCAACACGAGTGAACTTAGCGGTCACACACATATTCATATTCACATTCACATTACATACAACAATGATCACAATTGATCAATCACATTGATCACCACAAAATCGTACATCACCTGCACATAACACAATCTCAACACTCGCAACAACTATCGTCAATCAACGACACATATCCAACATAACACACGTTCGGTACACATTACATTACACGACCAAGTGTACAACCGTCCCATATGTACGGCGCAATCCTGCACAAATGGCACAACGCCTAACACGTATACTAATATAACAATATTATCGCAAAGCCTTCAAATTGCGGAAAACACAACCAACTCAAACGGAACATAATTACGAAGGCAAGCAAAATCATCACACATCTCATACATAATTACTAGTCGCAAGATACAAGTCGTATAGTAAGATACTTGCCTTACTAACCGCTACCAAACGCTCCGAAGAACACGGTTCGACCGGGAAGCTCGGACCCCGAAGAAGACAACGAACGGAAGGGTTCCGACTCGAGTTCTTCACTAGAATTCGACCCTAACAACATATAATCAATAAATCATCGATCATACGAGGAAGAATAATCGAAGAACGCCCGAAAACCCCTCTATGACATTTTACCGGACACCTTCAAGGCGTCGATCAAGAACTCGACCAAAAAAACGAATCGATACGATCCAACCATGGAATAACAAGGGAAATGATACAATACATCTAAATAATCATCAATCCATCACAATCCTAAGTTAAATCGGATTAAACGGACGAAATCGAACAAAATACCCAAAATCCCCAAAATTAGGTTTCTAGAAAATCTGACCTAATTCGCTCGATCAAAGGATTTTATAGGATGGATGATTGAGGATATGAACTCCAAAACTTCATGGATTTGTTGACCAACAACATCTCTCCATGATAAGAACAACTCCAGCCGCGGAAGAGAAGGGGAAGAAGGAGAAAAATGGCGAAAAAAGCATCACTGGGGCCTTAAATAGCCGACACGGTGTGCCGCGGCCCAGGGAGTGTGCCGCGCACAGGGCCAAAATGGCTCCTGGTCGGCAAGGTGCCGCGGCCGGCCGTGTGCCGCGGCACCGTGCATGGCTTTGGCCAAAAAATGCACGAGTGTGCCGCGCCCGCCGACATGTGCCGCGCCCACGACACGGCTGCTCGGCCGGAAGCCGCCGAGCACTACCGGCCGTGACTCGCGGAAGCCGCCGAGCACTACCGTCCGTGACTCGGCCAAGCCGCCTGGGCCAGATTGCCGGCCGTGACTCGGCCGGGGCCAACTCCGACGGCCCGAACGACCCCGAAACCCGAACCTGAATACGAATCGATGATACGGTTACGACGTACTCGCAAAGACGAATCTAAGAGCTAAGAGAACACACGATTCCGACCATCCGAAGGCTCGGAATTCGACAACGGAAGTAATTACCCAAAACTTTGGGAAATTACGAAAATGGCCCAGAACGTCCGAAAATCACGATACGCGATCGAAACACCAAACCAAAGCTCGCAACATGAATAATAACATTAAATAAACTTACGAGAAACTCGAAACAACAGTTTCGGACGAGATTCGTAAGAATCGAGCTCAAGTGCGGAAAAGTCGCTAAAAAGCTCGAAACTCAACAAAACGATACCGAAACGAACTCGGATGACAAAAAGTGCAGAATTAATCATTCTCAGAATGACGAGACGGTCCCAAACGAGTCGTATAACTGGACCTCCGTCGGAAAAAGAAAATTACCGGAAATCCGAAATTGCGGATATTACATTCTACCCTCCTTAAAAGAAGTTTCGTCCCGAAACTTAAATCAAGTAGGGAGAAGCAATATCCTGACAGGAAAACTCAACGAGATACACGAGAACCAAAAAAAATCGCGTCCAACGGCGAAACGTTACAAGCAACGCGAAAGAACATACAGCGTGAAAACACGCCCCACGACGACCATAACAACGTCACCGGCAATGATTCAAAACAATAACGAGTAATTAACGACGCATCACATGCACACATTTAATCAAAGAAACGCACGTGACAACAAGTCGCACCCGACCACAACAACTATGCGGTAGAAACAAATATAGTATTATGATGGAATTCACTCCGATTCTCGTCAACAAGAAAATGTCCAACGTCAAGACACAAATAATTCAAGATAACATAAAACGAGAATACCGGACATTACATTCTATCCTATTAAAAATAAGTTTTGTCCCGAAACTTAAAATAAAACATTATAGTAGAATACAAACAAAACCAAAAAGTTCGCGCAACAAATATCAATCTCTACACGAATTATAGCACAAAGTACGATACACAACTACATCACTGGGCACCGCTGGGCCCTCCCCGAGTAGGAACAAAAACCCGATTCCCAAACATCTTGGCAACGGTCTCACAATGCACCGCTTGGTGCCCCAGTCGGCCACACTTAAAACAATTAACCGGTGGCGAACGACAATTCTGTCTCGCATGGCCTACACGGCTGCAGTTAAAGCAGGTCTTCACACCGATCGTCTTACTCGCCTCTGGAGTAAGGTTCTTAGACTGGTCAACCGAACGAGGAGTGCTTCCAGAAGGAAAATGCGAAGAAACAGGTTCACGGATCTCACTCCTCTGGCCTCTTGAAAAATTTCTCGAGGTCTTCTGTCTCTTACTCTCTGAATTAGATTCCGCCATAGAAACAGCCATCTCAATGGCTAAAGCTCGGTTCTGATATTATTTCAGGGTGGTACACATAAGCGGAGCCATACTCTCACGGATATGGGGTTTCATGCGCATATTGAAGTATCGGACCTTGTCCGCTTCACTTCTCACTTGATCCCGAACATAAGCCAACTGTCGATTATAATCGACTATCGCCTGGGATATTGACACATCCTGGGGCGTAGCCGAGAAAAACTCAACGATTCTACGTTCACGAACAGGCAACGGGCAATACTCTGCCTCCATGGTAGTCTTAAACTCAGCCCATGTAGGCGTACGATCTGCAGGCACTACAGCGTGCCACCAGTCTGCAGCTTCTTTGTCGAGCAGGTACTGAGCAATGTGTACCCTCCTATCATCCGGACAAGCTACAACATCAAATATTCTGTCCAACTGGAAGAGCCAGTTTTCCCAACCTAACAAGTCAGACGAACCCTAAAAACGGGGCGGCTGCATCTTCATTACATCTCGTAACCACTTACTAGTTCCGTTATCCCTATTTGGGTTCTCATCCCGACGTACGGCCTGATTCATCTGCACTAACTGGTCAACCACCTGACGAAGGATGGTGGCGGCGCCAATGTCAACATTAACGCTAGTCGAATGTCCCTGATCTGTACTGAGCTGATCGGTACTCGACAAGGAAGGAGTCGCCCTCCCACGTTCCTGATCACGACCACGACTACGACCACGTCCTCGGCCACGACCTCTCGGCATACTGAACGGAAGACCAAACAGAATAACGCAACCAAACAAATGTCACAACGTCAACATAGGACGATAATGCAGCACGATAAAGCATCAACTCCAAGTTATCACACAAGTGCACGAACTAACACTGTAATTTAAGAACTTCATTCAAAAATAATTCACATAGTCACATCAATAGAGGTGTTTGGATTTCACCAAATCAAACACAGTCAAAGCCACACACGTATCGTAGGGATCAAACACTCGCAGCAAAATAAAATATTTTCGGGGTATTATTCAAATGATAGAATTTTAAAATTCTCAAGTTTGAAAAACTTTGGTGAAATGAAATTTCTTTTTTTTTTTTTTTTGAAAACACTTTTAATACTCCGATCGTCCAATCAAAACCATGTATCTCAATATTTAGAAAACACTGAAACATTCTCCGGCGAGCACAACAACACCACAAACTTATCACAACCACTTGCCCCAACACGTGGACATATGAAGTTCGAAATTCCGAAAACCAAAAAATATCGTTCTGCAAAATAAAAATTTTCCAAAATCCTTTAGTTCATAATCAAAATGACGGTAATATTTACACTGTCCGGAGTACTTCAAAACACATTTTTTTTATACCGTCTGACTGTGTCATTTGAAAATACACGACCCATTTGTCAAAGTTTAACAAATTTTAAAAATCCATATAAACCGTGGTTTGACCGCACCACCAAAATATTTTCCAAAAATCGATTATTACAAAAATTCTCAAACTGTAATGTCCTTCAGAAAACACTCTCAAACTTACCCATAGCGGACAAAAATTACAACCTTCCAAAAACAGTCAAATTTAAAACCACATACTCAAATGGCAACCAGGGTCGCCAATTCAATCAAATGCATCTCGTGGTATCAAGTTTAAACACACAGCAAAATCATTCATTAGAGTTTCTCACAAACTTTACCGTAAAACCCATCAAGGTTCACAACTTTCACACCATACCAACCCACATGGTGGTTCAAGGGCCAAACATCAATACATCCAGTTCTATACACCTACGGCGTATCCAAGTATTGAATACAATTTCATTGCATGACACCGCGTAAACAAAATTATGCACTACAAATATCACACATAAATGAAACCATGAACACACATATTATGCATAAAAGAGGAGACTTACGTCCACAGGCCGCACGGAGATGACGGTCGCCCACGATACTAATCTCATCCGACAACATATCCAACGCGTTGTGACTACGCACAACTCAACTTGTCACCTGACGACTCGAACGACAAGACAACAAATTACTCGACAATTCACGACTCGACTCGACCCGACAACCTAGGTTTCCGCAACCTAAGCTCTGATACCATAAATGTAACACCCCCAAAACCGTATGGGAATATTACATGCCGTAGACCCTTTCCAGAAGGATCTACCAGGCTAAACATCCATAAACAACCAAATGCTTGCCCGGCTAGGGTCAAACAATATAATAATACAGACCGTATGGTCACTTACATGTGAATACACAGACCGATGAGGTCACACAACTCAAACAACAAAACTTACTTAAACGACATTACCCACACACGGGTCGAAATACAATACAGCGGAAGACTGAAATCAACTCTGACAACACAACAAAAATCAGAACAACTCTCGACTCATGATTAGTATCGCAGTCCGTCATCCTCTTGTGCCAATCCTGTGATCGCCTCCCGAACTGGATGAACCTCGGACGTAAATGACATCCACCCCCGACACTGGGAGTTAGTAAAACTCCACTGTTTTACTAGTGCAAGTATCAAATCATACGAAATGTAACAAGCAATTAATAATCGTGAATCAAATATAATAATCAAGTAACGAATATCCCTGGGAGGTTTTCACAAGGAAAGATAAGCTATGAAGCATTCAAAAATAAGATTATCATCTCGGGAATCTTTAGAATTTCAAAACCTTTCGAAAATCTTAGGGTCTTAACCCAAATCTCAAATTGTATTTCAATAATTTACAGTACGAAAACATTTCATAAATCTCGTGGGGCTCGGCCCAACATTCCTTTTTTAAAACTTTCTTTTCAAAACCTTGATTTGAAAACAATCATGCTCATGACACCGTGATCCACTGTCACGTGTCTCCGTAGGTTCAACAACCCGCACGGACTACACCACGCACAATTAAACAAACTTAATCAATTCCGACACCGTGATCCACTGTCACGTGTCTCCGTAGGTTCAACAACCCGCACGGACTATTAACCAGACATAACCAATTCCGAGACCGTGATCCACTGTCACGTGTCTCCGTAGGTTCAACAACCCGCACGGACTATATCAATCTCAACAACCACACACACAGTCCTGACACCGTAGTCCACTGCCACGTGTCACCGTAAGCCCCGTCGAGCTCACCCGGTTGGACGTACTGTGTCTAAAACTCATGGTCCACTGCCATGCGTTATCGTAGGCCTCGCTGCATCAAAGACGATTGACCTCGCACTCACTAAGTTCTGACCCCGTAGTCCACTGCCACGAATCCTCGTAGGTCCCGTCAGACCAACACGAGTGAACTTAGCGGTCACACACATATTCATATTCACATTCACATTACATACAACAATGAGCACAATTGATCAATCACATTGATCACCACAAAATCGTACATCACCTGCACATAACACAATCTCAACACTCGCAACAACTATCGTCAATCAACGACACATATCCAACATAACACACGTTCGGTACACATTACATTACACGACCAAGTTTACAACCGTCCCATATGTACGGCGCAATCCTGCACAAATGGCACAACGCCTAACACGTATACTAATATAACAATATTATCGCAAAGCCTTCAAATTACGGAAAACACAACCAACTCAAACGGAACATAATTACGAAGGCAAGCAAAATCATCACACATCTCATACATAATTACTAGTCGCAAGATACAAGTCGTATAGTAAGATACTTGCCTTACTAACCGCTACCAAACGCTCCGAAGAACACGGTTCGACCGGGAAGCTCGGACCCCGAAGAAGACAACGAACGGAAGGGTTCCGACTCGAGTTCTTCACTAGAATTCGACCCTAACAACATATAATCAATAAATCATCGATCATACGAGGAAGAATAATCGAAGAACGCCCGAAAACCCCTCTATGACATTTTACCGGACACCTTCAAGGCGTCGATCAAGAACTCGACCAAAACAACGAATCGATACGATCCAACCATGGAATAACAAGGGAAATGATACAATACATCTAAATAATCATCAATCCATCACAATCCTAAGTTAAATCGGATTAAACGGACGAAATCGAACAAAATACCCAAAATCCCCAAAATTAGATTTCTAGAAAATCTGACCTGATTCGCTCGATCAAAGGATGTTATAGGATGGGTGATTGATGATATGAACTCCAAAACTTCATGGATTTTTTGACCAACAACATCTCTCCATGATAAGAACAACTCCAGCCGCGGAAGAGAAGGGGAAGAAGGAGAAAAATGGCGAAAAACGATCACTGGGCCTTAAATAGCCGACACAGGTGCCGCGGCCCGGGGAGTGTGCCGCGGCCCGGCCGGCGTGTGCCGCGGCACTGCATACCGGTTTGGCCGAAAAATGCACGAGTGTGCCGCGCCTCGCCGACATGCGCCGCGCCCACGGCACGGCCGCCGGCGGAGCCGCTGAGCACTACCGGCCGTGACTCGCCGAAGCCGCCGAGCACTACCGGCCGTGACTCGCCGCTTACTGGCCCAGATTGCCCGGCCGTGACTCGGCCGGGGCCAACTCCGACGGCCCGAACGACCCCGAAACCCGAACCTGAATACGAATCGATGATACGGTTACGACGTACTCGCAAAGACGAATCTAAGATCTAAGAGAACACACGATTCCGACCACCCGAAGGCTCGGAATTCGACAACGGAAGTAATTACCCAAAACTTTGGGAAATTACGAAAATGGCCCAAAACGTCCGAAAATCACTATACGCGATCGAAACACCAAACCAAAGCTCGCAACATGAATAATAACATTAAATAAACTTACGAGAAACTCGAAACAATAGTTTCGCACGAGATTCGCAAGAATCGAGCTCAAGTGCGGAAAAGTCGCTAAAAAGCTCGAAACTCAACAAAACGATACCGAAACGAACTCGGATGACAAAAAGTGCAGAATTAATCATTCTCAGAATGACGAGACGGTCCCAAGCGAGTCGTATAACCGGACCTCCGCCAAAAAAATAAAATTACCGGAAATCCGAAATTGCGGATATTACACAGTGATCCTCGATCAATCGATGCGTTAGGGTTAACAAGATCTCGAATTTGTCCGAATTTTCCGCGTATAGAGCTAATATCAATATTTGTCGTGTTTGGTATCACATGGATCACCGTAATAGGCTCGTGTGTCACTGCCGCGGCAGACCGACACCAACACGAGAATATATAATTTAACCGGAAGAGCAAATCCAACCAAAAATTATAATTCTCAAGCCGACCCACAACCTGTACTCACTAGGTACCAGGCCCATTAGGTTTTTAACGTCCGAGCATCCGACCAAGATTGATATTCCATCACAAAAAAAAAGATTAAAATCAATCAACAAATACTATTTAGTTAATATCTTAATTAAACTAAATAATCTTAATATCTTAATCGAATAATCAATTAATGATTGATTCATCTCTTATCAAGCAATGCTATACCTTATCAAAATTATCGTATGCATGATTATATAATATCAAATATAATCACAATCTTATTTAGAAAACGCATGGCAATAATATAAATTCTTCTCATTTATATTAATCACAAACACTTTCTAAATAATTATCGACGTGTAATCCATAATATTTTTATTCTAATCATCTATTAGCAACTACGTTTGCTGACAGTAGTTTCCCACCTCTTCTTTGCTGATGATAGCTTACTATTTGCTAGAGCCAACCGAACGGAATGTTCGAAAATAGTTGATATTCTCAACAATTATGAAGAAGCTTCCATGACAGCAAATTAACAATGATAAATCAGAGGTATCTTTTAGTGGTGGAGTGCCTGAGTCTACAAAGGAGGATTTTATCGACTTGTTTAAAAATGAAATTAGTGAATGAACACGAAAAATATTTGGGCATCCCCACAATGATTGGCCGATCGAAAAAAGCAGTTTTCGCGGCTCCAAAAGACAGAATATGGAAGAAATTACAATGGTGGAAAGAAAAACTCTTCTCTCGCGGAGGAAAGGAGATTTTAATCAAAGCTGAGATTCAATCCATTCCTACATATTTAATGGGAGTCTACAAAATCCCAAAATTGTGTAATTGAAGATAATTTGTTGGTATAATTTACTAAAAATTATATCGATAAATTTGAATTCATATAATTATACCATGAAGTATAATAATATTTGATGATTTTCTATTATACCTGTAGATCCAAAAGCTTGTCTTGGACTCGTCCGTGTCCGTCAAATAACGACTTAAGGGATCGCATGTTTTGAATTTCCTGTCTGTGCTGCAAATCTGAGAAGAACAAAGTAGGAGACAGATTCGTTAATGATGAAAGTATTAAATAATATATATGTATATATATAATTAATCAAATGAGGTAAATCCGAATGTGGGCGATGTTGAGTCTAGAAAATCTGTCTCCTTTAAGTAAATTCACCTCCACCGCAGTGTATAGCGTCTGCCTCCCAGGATAAAACAACATCTTGATGCGTTGATATATCGATCATCGCACCCTCAGCGAACTAGAATAAACCTGAACTACCACCGACGCGACCCAAAATATGAATAGAAATTATTTCCGAAAATAAAATTTTGAAGTCGGGATTTTTGGGTGAAAAAAAAACGGACGAAATTTCTATGTAAAAATAAGACCCCACACATCTGTATTTATAGGTGAAGATGAGAGAGAGACATGTGCTGGAGGAACTCTAAACCGATCGAAATTGATATCTGAAGGAACTCTAAACCGATCAGGATTAGTATCTCAATACTTATCCAGATCTGTTTAATCCGATTTTATCCGGATCCAAAAAATTCGGAATTTATTAGTTGAGGTATTTTCAGTAAAATAAAATTTTACCGAATAAAATTGCAGTAAAAAGATAACTTCGAGACGACGAGACATTTCGCCCAAATCGCCCTTCGACCGAGACCGACCCGAACCGAACCGAACCGAATCGAGCCGAGCTGAGCCGAGCCGGACGGACGGACGGACGGCGGCGCGCGCGCGTGTGTGTGTGCGCGAGGGGCGCCTAGTCACACATCCACACATGTCTCACTTTTTGAACATGCCTTTGTCCACATCTCCTTATAAAACCAAACCAAACCAAACATACCCAGTATATCCCGCTCAGAGCAGGGTCTGGGGAGGGTAAGATGTACACAGACCATGCCCCTACTTTATACGGTAGGGAGGCTGTTTTCGTGAAGACCCCCAGCTTAGTGCACATCACAGTAAAGAGTGGTGTATACAAAGAAACATAAGGTACGAAAAAGCTCACGACCATACCTGAGCACATGGTTTCATTCACATGAGACTTACCTAAGGAGACCTTGGCAAATGCACTCTCGATGAACGCTGCTCTAACCGAAGAGAGGTTGACTCTGCGCACAGCTCCCTGTAAAAAATACATTGCACGCAAAAGGCGGGAGGATCAAATATACAGTAAAAGTAAAAAGTGAAATGCTTTAGGTCAATGCTAACCGAGACAACCCAACCCTGACGCTCTCAACTACAGCACTGCTCCCTGCAAAAGCATCCACAACTCTGATCTGATGCCTCCACGAGCACCTATCAACCGTCATGGACTCAGAAAGGTTTAAGGCCTTCAGATTTAATCTTAGCTGCTCCTCCCACGTCCTCCTCGGTCTGCCTCTCCTCCTCTCCCCGACAACCAATAAACTCTCGAACCTCCTAACCGGAGCAGAAGCCTGCCTTCTGCGGACGTGGCCAAACCATCTCAATCTCCCTTCCCTAACTTTCGCTGAAATAGGCGCCACTTCAAACGCGTTCCTGAAAACCCCGTTTGAGATTCTATCCATCAATGTGCGACCACACGACCAACGTAACATTCTCATTTCAGCCGCTTCCAACTTGCTCTCAAGCGACTTCTTCATCGCCCAACATTCTGATCCATACAACATCGCAGGTCTGATTGCCGTTCTATAGAATTTACCCTTCAACTTAAGTGGGACTTTCTTGTCGCACAGGACCCTAGTCGATGCTCTCCACCTTAGCCACCCCGCCTTGATACGATGAGTGACATCATCTTCACACTCACCTTCCTTCTGAATAATCGAACCCAAATACTTGAACTTATCCGTACGGGGTACGATCTGGTCCGCAATCAATACCTCTACTTCTTCCTCGTTGGCCTCACCACTAAAGTTACACCAGAGATACTCGGTCTTAGACTGGCTCACACGCAAGCCCTGGGATTCTAACTTAGACCTCCATAGCTCTAACTTCGTGTTCTCCTCTCTCCTCGATTCCGCCACTAATACGATGTCGTCAGCAAAAAGCATGCACCACGGGACGCCATCCTGTATCCCCCGCGAAATGACGTCAAGGATTAGAGCGAAGAGAAGAGGGCTTAGCGCCGACCCCTGGTGTAGTCCTATCTCAACCCGGAAATACTGGGTGTCACCAACTGGGGTCCTAACGCAAGTCCTAGCTTGGAAGTACATGTCTTGGATCGCCTTAACGAACGGCAACGGCACCCTCCTCTCTTCCAAGCTCTTCCAAATAACATCGCGCGGAATGCTATCATAAGCCTTCTCTAAATCAATGAACACCATATGGAGGTCCTTATGCCGCTCTCTAAACTTCTCCATAAGGCGTATGACGAGATAAATGGCTTCAATCGTGGACCTCCCCGGCATGAAGCCAAATTGGTTCTCAGAGATCTCAACTTCTCTTCTAACCCTGCATTCCACTACTCTTTCCCAAAGTTTCATAGTATGACTGAGGAGTTTAATACCCCTATAGTTACTACAACTCTGAGCATCGCCTATATTCTTGAAAAACGGCACAACAATACTACGCCTCCACTTCGACGGCATCTTAGAACCTCTGAGAAGGATGTTGAACAACTCTACTAGCCACTGAACACCAACTTCCCCCAGATAAAGCCACACCTCAATTGGGATCTGATCCAGGCCTACAGCCTTAGCTCTACCCATATTAAAAAGGGCACCCTTTACTTCCTCCTTGCTGATGCGCTCACAGGAACTAAACGAACGAGCAGAAGAAAGACTAACTCCTTGCACCACCGGGTCGCTTCCCCTAGCCTCATTCAAAAGCTCAAAAAAAATACTTATTCCACCTCTCTTTAATATCCACATCGTTCACTAACACTTGGCCCAAATCATCCTTAATATACTTAACAGGACCCAGGTCGCGCCGCCCTCTTTCCCTAGCTTTCGCTAGTTTAAAGATATCATTCGCTCCTTCTTTGGTGTCTAGGCGCTTGTACATCTCCTCGTAAGCCTCACCTTTAGCCTTAGCCACAGCCTTCTTAGCCTCTCTTTTGTCCACCTTGTACGCTACAAGCTTCAGGATTCTCTCATCCCTAGCACTAACCGACAAAAGCTCCTTAAATAGCGCTTGTTTAGCCTTAACCTTTTATTGGACCCCCTCATTCCACCACCAATCCTCCCTAGGTCCACTAGACCTGCCCGAAGAAACTCCTACCACCTTCTCACCCACACTCTTAATAGCATTGGCCATGCTGGTCCACATAAGGTTAGCATCACCCCCCGGCAAAAAACCTCCTTCGCGGGTCAAAGACTCCCTGAATTCTGTCGCCTTCTCACCCTTCAGATTCTTCCAGAGAATCCTAGGTCTAGCTTCTATAGCCCTGCTAACAACACGACCTCCCATGGATAAATCCATAGCTAGCATCTGGTGTTGAGAAGCACATGCCTCGCTTCGGAATACCTTGCAGTCCACGCACGCCCTAACATCACGACTGCGCAAAAGAAGGTAGTCAATTTGCGTGTTGTGCCCCCCACTACTGAAGGTGATGAGGTGCTCAACTCTCTTCTGAAAAACAGAGTTAGCAATTACCAACTCATGCGCAGTGGCAAACTCCAACAGTACGGGACCTCCTGCATTCCTAACTCCAAAACCGAAACCCCCATGCGCACTATGGTAACCATCCACCCCCCCACCAATGTGCCCATTGAAATCGCCTCCCAAAACAATAAATTGATCGTCTGGAATACACCCGACCAACTCATCTAAACAGACCCAAAAAGCTTCCTTAACAGGCACACCCAAACCAACATGAGGGGCATACGCGCAAACCACGTTAACCACCTTCTCCCCAACAACCACTCTAACGGACCTAATCCTATCGTTACACCTCTTCACTTCCACGACGTTATCCTTTAGCTCCTTAGGCAAAAGAATACCCACACCACATCTCCTTATATACTCACAATTTCTCCCTTCTTTTTCCAATGTGGGATAGCATCCCAAACCCATTTCTAAAGAGTTCACTTTGGAACATTATATCTCATTCATACCTCAATCATTTTGAGTGTTCTTACATGTTTTGGAAACCTCGTACAGATTACTACATATTCCAACTAAGTACCGACTTTAACTCGTAGTCGAGCCAACTCAAAATTTTCTCTCAAATGGGCTGCTCAAAACATCCCATTTCCTCCATTTTATCTAATATTTCCAACAATCCCCCATATGAATGAGATTGATGGTCCAGCAGCACACGTCAGACACGGAGTTTGATTTGGTGATAGTTACTGCGGTTAGGCATTGCATAGGATAGGTAGAGTATGCTCCTTGAACCTTCCCTCGAAAAGATATATTCTCCTTATTGGCTAGACAGTGTGACTAGATGCCATTGAACTGTCCGACCGTTTGCGTAAGTGATCGTATATCCTTCACAAGTGCCCTCCCAGATTTATTCTGTTCTCATTATTGTGCCCATTTTGGCCATGGACACCGTCCTGGTTCTGCGGGAGTTTCTAGAGAATTGTTCCTTGCAATTCTCCTTTGAAGCGGCCCATCTTCACTCCAACATAGGCGATTCTCATTAAGTGTTTTGAGTAAACCCGTATTTTACTCCACCCGACTATACGTTGTCGACTTAAGAATCATTAAAAGCATAAGCTTAACCTCTCCCTACGGGAATCACTGTTTTCATCCTAGGAATGGTCGGTTCGGGGTAACCCCCACAGTGATCGTGCCCAGCTTTATGAATTGGTTGTCCCATTGAACCTAGATCTTGGGATCTCCAGTCATCTTAGGTTGGGTATCCTCCATAAAACCATTATCTCATGGCAATAGACCCATTCCTCTTGATGATTTATCAACAAGGTCTTTTGATAACCCTTTGGTTAGCGGATCCGCGATGTTATCTCTTGACGAATCGTAGTCAATAGTGATAACCAATGTTGATAGCAAATGGTATTATGTCTTTGCCTCATATGACGAGACTTACCATTATACTTTTTCTCTGTGCCCCGTCAATCTTGGATTGACTATCACAATAAATACATATTGCGGTCACAACTTTGCCCATTTTGGAATATCTTCTAGAAATTGGTATTGCATTATGCCTCTCATGCATATTTGTCTAAGGATATGAACTCATATTCCTTTAGAAATCGAGCAATAACCATCTATATTAAAGATTTCCATACCACTGCTGCACTAGCTAGTGTGAAACATGTTCACTATTTAGACATTAAATTCATAATGTCAGATATCCAATTTGCGTTACTATATCATTTTATAGTTTTTGAATATCTCATATCATGCAGCATATACACACAAGTAATCTTTATATCATTGTAATCACCAATTGATAATTAGTTTCCTGATTACTCGTGTATTCACATAGTCTTACTCACGGTGTAGATTGTGTTTAGTCTTGTACAATTCACTTAGTACATTAGACTTTTAGTTACTCTTGATAGATCAGTTACCTTTGTGCTTGGATAGATGCACCATATCCATTGGCATTCCAATTGATTCCGTTGATCTTTCCAAGATTCATGTCATCATAGTATGACTGACCTCATACGAGACATTGTGAACGACTTGAGATTTTACATCTTAACGTCATCTCTTTTGGTCTCATATATTTATCTTTTCAGACTTTGTTGAATTGATCCCCTTGTCATTACTTACATCAATGACTCGATCATTCAAATTCATTCTTAAAATGACATAGTCGTCATGTGTATTTGACATATACACACTTGACATATTCATTGTCTTGAATCTTTTTGACATTATAAATTGGCATTTTTTAACGTTTTGAAATTACGTTACCAACTATTAACCGAGACTTCAATTTCTCAAGATCAAATTACTAATTTTAGGCATCCCCAAAATTAGCAATTTTTCATTAACTACATTACCAAATTTGAGCGTCCCCAAATTGGTACTTTTCGGTCATTTAATCACCATATTTGAATGCTGTCAAATCGGAGATTGGATCACATCATTTGAAGTCATTACTTGACACCATAGTGTCAAAGATTTTATGCCACTACTTTAGTGTCAATTTAGATTCATAATACTTTCACTAAGTTGCAGACTTTCAATCGTTGCGTTAGGCACATATGCCTTTGGTTCTTCCAAGTTGGCTTTTCTCAAAGACGCCATTTAGAAAGACTGCATGTATGTTCATTTGATATACTTCTACATGTATATCATAATAATGAACTTTCTTCTCGTTACTAGAGAATATATCTCAAAGTACTTTAGGCTCTCATGTTACTACAACCTCAGTTAGTAGTTTCGCCTTTTATTTATCCATGGATCCATTTGAATTTACGTTGGATCCTAGTGGTATCTATTCCAGAGGAAGATCTACCGAACATTAAATAAAATTCTGCACAACAGAATTATTCTTTCTCTCTTATATGACCATATGAAGAGTGTATATGGCATTGTAAATTATCTTATAGCATGCATGCTAGAAATTTCAGACGTAGTGATTTTCCAAGTTCAAGCCTTTTTTCTTCAACCTTTAAAACCACTTGGTGATTCATTTCACATTGATAAATCCACGGTATCTCATAATTGATTTAGTTTTTAAATCAGTTATGCGTTTGATACACACTTTTCCTTAACTCGATTAGAACATACTGACATGTTAGACTATCAGATTTTTGCACTACGAATTTATACGCATCATGCATCATGTGCGTATCCAGTGAAGATGCAGTCGACCGTACGTCTTGGGTCAGACCTTCACTTGCTTTGGCTTAGGAACTTTTGCCTTAGCCATACACCCCTACATTTTCAGTATTTCTAAAATTGTTTTACTACATTTCAGAGCTAATAGGAAATTTCAATTATTTCCTAGCATGGGATCTTGTTTCAAGTTAACTAGTCTCCACACGATTGATATCCTCATATTCAGAGCTAGTTTGAACTGATTAACATCGTTTTTGCGTTTCCGTTCGAACACAATTCAACCATCTTAATTTCCGGATTAAGTTGGTTTTGTATCTCAAGGTTTTAGAGTGTAAATTTCTCTTTTTAACTTCATCCTTACTCATTATCGAGTACACGTAACAAATGTATCACTATATTTATAGAGTAATCACATTTCTTATTACAACCTCTCATAAGAGTAGGTTTCATCATCATTTAAAACCTCACTCGTTTTAATATTCGATAAAAGAGCTTATATGTTTTTAGCACTAAAATTCAATTATTGAATTTCTCCGAATTTCAGCATGGTTCCAAGTAGAACCAAAATTCTTAGCACAAACGCTGATACATCACCTTAAACCCACATTTAGTGATCCTCAATCAATCGATGCGTTAGGGTTAACAAGATCTCGAATTTGTCCGAATTTTCCGCGTATAGAGCTAATATCAATATTTGTCGTGTTTGGTATCACATGGATCACCGTAATAGGCTCGTGTGTCACTGCCACGACAGACAGACACCAACACGAAAATATATAATTTAACCGGAAGAGCAAATCCAACCAAAAATTATAATTCTCAAGCCGACCCACAACCTGTACTCACTAGGTACCAGGCCCGTTAGGTTTTTAACGTCCGAGCATCCGACCAAGATTGATATTCCATCACAAAAAAAAGATTAAAATCAATCAACAAACATTATATAGTTAATATCTTAATTAAACTAAATAATCTTAACATCTCAATCGAATAATCAATTAATGATTGATTCATCTCTTATCAAGCAATGCTATACCTTATCAAAATTATCGTATGCATGGTTATATAATAGCAAATATAATCACAATCTTATTTAGAAAACGCATGGCAATAATATAAATTCTTCTCATTTATATTAATCACAAACACTTTCTAAATAATTATCGACGTGTAATCCATAATATTTTTATTCTAATCAGCTATTAGCAACTACGTTTGCTGACAGTAGTTTCCCACCTCTTCTTTGCTGATGATAGCTTACTATTTGCTAGAGCCAATCGAACGGAATGTTCGAAAATAGTTGATATTCTCAACAATTATGAAGCAACTTCCATGACAGCAAATTAACAATGATAAATCAGAGGTATCTTTTAGTGGTGGAGTGCCTGAGTCTACAAAGGAGGATTTTATCGACTTGTTTAAAAATGAAATTAGTGAATGAGCACGACAAATATTTGGGCATCCCCACAATGATTGGCCGATCGAAAAAAGCAGTTTTCGCGGCTCCAAAAGACAGAATATGGAAGAAATTACAATGGTGGAAAGAAAAACTCTTCTCTCGCGGAGGAAAGGAGATTTTAATCAAAGCTGAGATTCAATCCATTCCTACATATTTAATGGGAGTCTACAAAATCCCAAAATTGTGTAATTGAAGATAAATTTGTTGGTATAATTTACTAAAATTATATCGATAAATTTGAATTCATATAATTATACCATGAAGTATAATAATATTTGATGATTTTCCATTATACCTATAGATCCAAAAGCTTGTCTTGGACTCGTCCGTGTCCGTCAAATAACGACTTAAGGGATCGCATGTTTTGAATCTCCTGTCTGTGCTGCAAATCTGAGAAGAGCAAAGTAGGGGACAGATTCGTTAATGATGAAAGCATTAAATAATATATATGTATATATATAATTAATCAAATGAGGTAAATCCGAATGTGGGCGATGTTGAGTCCAGAAAATCTGTCTCCTTAAAGCAAATTCACCTCCACCGCAGTGTATAGCGTCTGCCTCCCAGGATAAAACAACATCTCGATGCATTGATATATCGATCATCGCACCCTCAGCGAACTAGAATAAACCTGAACTACCACCGACGCGACCCAAAATATGAATAGAAATTATTTCCGAAAATAAAATTTTGAAGTCGGGATTTTTGGGTGAAAAAAAAACGGACGAAATTTCTGTGTAAAAATAAGACTCCTCACATCTGTATTTATAGGTGAAGATGAGAGAGAGACATGTGCTGGAGGAACTCTAAACCGGTCGAAATTGATATCTGGAGGAACTCTAAACCGATCAGGATTAGTATCTCAATACTTATCCAGATCTGTTTAATTCGATTTTATCCGGATCCGAAAAATTCGGAATTTATTAATTGAGGTATTTTCGGTAAAATAAAATTTTACCGAATAAAATTGCAGTAAAAAGATAACTTCGAGACGTCGAGACATTTCGCCCAAATCGCCCTTCGACCGAGACCGAACCGAGCCGAGCCGAGCCGAGCCGAGCTGGACGGACGGCGGCGCCGCGCGCGCGTGTGTGTGTGTGCGCGAGGGGCGCCTAGTCACACATCCACACATGTCTCACTTTTTGAACATGCCTTTGTCCACATCTCCTTATATACTCACAATTTCTCCCTTCTTTTTCCAATGTGGGATAGCATCCCAAACCCATTTCTAAAGGGTTCACTTTGGAACATTATATCTCATTCATACCTCAATCATTTTGAGTGTTCTTACATGTTTTGGAAACCTCGTACGGAATACTACGTATTCCAACTAAGTCCCGACTTTAACTCGTAGTCGAGCCAACTCAAAATTTCCTCTCAAATGGGCTGCTCAAAACATCCCATTTCCTCCATTTTATCTAATATTTCCAACAATCCCCCACATGAATGAGATTGATGGTCCAGCAGCACACGTCAGACACGGAGTTTGACTTGGTGATAGTTACTGCGGTTAGGCATTGCATAGGATAGGTAGAGTATGCTCCTTGTGTAATATCCGGATTTATTACGGTGTATTTCATCTGTATTCAAACCCTGTATTATTCGGATTTGTGGTTTTGATTATTGGAGTATGATATTTCTTGCATTGATATCATTGTACATAAGTATAGAATCATGCAAAATTCCTCATACAAACCCGTGATAGCGCACGCTAAGAATGTATCTTAACGCGCGCTATCGGGCTACTACTAGCGCACGCTAGGAAGGTATGGGTTGCGTGCGCTAAGAACTCAATTATTGAGCAGGACGGCTAGCACATGCGCCAGCCGGGACATGGGTCCGGATAAGATTCCCGCGGACGCACCCGGACAATTCTGAAGTCAACCATTATTAGCGCACGCTAAGGAATGCTTAGTAGCGTGCGCTAACTTGTTAAATTGCAGAATATTATAAATGGGACAACAACCGTTTTGGCTTTCATTTCTTTCGCCCATTCTTCATCCTTGAGAGTTCAGAGTCGTAATAATACTCCTATACACTTAGAACACATCTTGTTGGTGTTTGTATATTGGTTATCACTTGGGAATAATCATTGAAGTGGAATAGCACCTTGGAGTGGCATACAACCAACCGGAGTTGGATTCTACCTTACGGTTCAGTGATTTTCATCATATTAAGGTATGTTCAATCTATCTCAAGACTTAAAGTTGGATTCTAACGATTTGGATGATCACGTTAACAAGATATGGATTTTCATAGATGAATTATCCAAGTATATCATGTTTGGAATATTGAGATGATTAAACTTTAAGTACCTTGATTATGATCATCATGATTCGAATCTTGTTACATTGGATATGTAAAGGAAGCTTCTATCAATGGTAAACCGAATCTAGTAGATGACTTCATAGCAATCATGGACTTGACTTTAACATCATTATTGATAGATAAATCTAAAGGATTGATCATGGAAGGATTTATCTAGTATAGGTGGAACGTTTAACAACTTCAGCATGATAATATTGATTGATATAGAGGTGTTGATATCAACCGTTATGCCTTTCGAATTGTCGTATGAAGATTTGTAGTTGAAACGGAATATGGTTTTATAACGGTATGCATATCCTTGAATCCGAAGTTGTTATTATCCGTAAGATCATTCATAATCGTATGTACATGATATTCATGGAAGTAACATGAAGTATCACGGAAGATTTCATTGTTTCGATCATGGCGAGAACAGTATCGCTTCAAGAAGAAACGCCATGCATGATAGCGCACGCTAAGCTATATAAATTAACGTGCGCTATCGAGCACGAGTTAGCGACGCTACGTTTGGTACGTAACGCACGCTAGGCCATCGACGAGTCGATCGATCGGTGAAGTAATCCGACCATATACGATAGCGACGCTAGTTTTGTTGTTTGCGTGCGCTATCGAAAGCGACTTAACGCACGCTACACGAGTACTTAGCGTGCGCTAAGCGGTCAGCAGATTGCATTTAATGAACTCTTGGCCGTTAATAGAATTGTTAAACATTCGCATTTGACGTGAGATAAATCCTATATCATTTCTTTTGTTAAGGTTTGGTCTCGTTACGTGATTGATTGAGGAGGACGACCTTCGAGTGTTCATTTTCGTGGAAGTGTTGTTATTGTCTTCAAATCGAGGCAAGTACTTTAATTGTTTTATGTACTGTTGTTATACATATTGTCGTGCATGTATGTAGTTATTGTATGTCCACCTCATGTTGGTCCGACGGGATCATCGGGGGATCTATGCTAGCGTGCGCTGGATCATCGGACGGGTTTTTCCACCACGGGTTGGTCTGACGGGATCATCGTGGGTTCTAGGCAGTGAACGCTGGATCGACGGAATTACCATGTGTATGTTATGATATCATGTTGTGATTATCAGTTGTGTATGTCGTTTATGAGTTTCTCGTAGGAGAAGACTCGTTGGTATTTTGTCGTTTATGTTATTATTCTTCGTGAGATATGTATAATATGTTGTGGTACTTGTACTAGCATCGTTGTGCTAACCCCTTCGGGGGTGAACATTTTGTTTATGCTCAGGATCCAGGAGAGCAGGAAAACAACCATTGGAGCTGCATGACGACGAGGGTGCAGAGTGATGTTTCGGCCGGGTTTATTTATCTATTGTTTATTTGTTATTTCAATAAGTACTCGAGTACGAAGTCATTGGTGATGTATTATTGAGTTCCTGTTGAACAATTGTACTTTCAGTATTTGGTAAGAACTGTTGTACCTTAATTCCGTTATTTCCATTCGTTAGTACCTTTTAATGTCTATTAAATTCTTCAGCCTTGTAAATCCTTATGTAAAGGATTTACGGCGCTGTAATATCCTTGAATATATCGGGGGTGTTACAGAATATGGTATCAGAGCTAAGATTATAGATATCTGGCCGTTGGGTTAAAATAGGGGTCATTTATGTCTTTTGAGGTAACCGGCCGTGAACGACATCACTGCACTGCCTACATCTTCATGCGAACGGTGGTTGTAAGTTCCTAAACTCTATCTCGTTCTTTACATGTTGTGTCTCTTTGTACTCGAATATTAGAACGATGTTGTTTCCTGTATGTTGAGTATTTATGCTTACAGTATGTTGAGAGGCGGACGTGGACGTGGTCGTGGTCGTGGATGCGGACGAAGAAATGCTGATAGGGAAGCGTCGCCTTCTAATCAGGCCATAGCTCAAAGTAGCCGCAACAATCTATTAATAACGAACTGATCCTGCTGTGCAGAGATCCTTCGTCAAGTGGTGAACCAGATGACTGGTTCGCCTGTGTCGTGGACCGAATGCAAGTGGCGGTGGGACTACAGCAGGGAGAGAGACAGCAAGGGATCCCAGACATGGGAAATCGAGGTGACCGGTGGCTGCAAGAGGTGGCGAAGATGCAACCACCAAAATTCGACGGTATTTCTGAGACTCCCACTTGGGACCATTGGTTGAAGGAACTGGAGAAAATATTTGCCTAATTAATCGCCTGCAATAGGAGAGCCTCTATCGCTCAATATTTTCTGACAGGGGAAGCGTCCGAGTGGTGGGAAGCCATCCGGCCTGTAGACCATGATGTGGATTGGACAGAGTTTAGATTGATGATGGAAGCTCAGTATTGCCCTCGTCCTGTGAGGGAAGCCAAAGTTCGGGAGTTTTTCTCCACTCAGCCTTCTGATGTGCCGGTATCCCAGGCGATTAAGACCTTTAACCAGCAGCTGGCATTTGTTCGACATCTGGTCAGAACAGGTGCAGAAATGATGATCCATTTCGATATGAGGATGAAACCAGAAATCCAGAGGTACATGTCCGGATTTGAATGTACCATACTCCTTCAATACCAGGATAAGGCGTTGGCATATGAGATCAAGGAAGCAGCTATGGAGAAATTTTCGGAATCCAAGAAACAGAAAGTCTCTGGTACTTTTACAGAGCACAAGAACAGCGGGGCCTGTAAGGCCCAGTCATCCTTTCACTCCTTCAAGAAACCTCCGCACCCAGTTAGGAGCGGAAAGAACTTCGGAGCGACATCGACTATTACTGATGTTACCAGGAAATGCTTTAACTGCGCCCAGACGGGGCACTATCGACGGAATTGCCCCCTTCCTGCCGTGACTTGTTTTGATTGTGGACGAGAGGGATATCGGGCAGTGTTTTGTGAAGAGGATGCAAAGTCTTTTAGAGCCCGTACACCACAGCCAGTCCAGAAGGAAGTCAGTATCCAACAGACGCTGTAAAGTGTCCAGATGCCTCAGAATTTTGGCCGCGGACGAGGCAGAGGACAATGGGACCGAAAGGGGACATCGAGCGCCGGATCTGCTCCCCCACGTCTGTACGAGATGAGGAGAACATACGATCAGGATGCTGCTGTCACATCAAGTACTGTCCAGATCCTTTCCCAGCCAGTTAGCGTTTTATTCGATACAGGAGCTACACATTCTTTTATATCTTTGTCTTGTGTAAATCGTTTGAATATTTCCGGTTTTCATACTTGTGAACCTTATGTTGTTGGTTTACCGAGTGGAGAGAGGATTGTCGGAAATTTAGAAACTAGAAATTTCCCTGTATCATTTGGAGGCAGAGAGTGGCTCTCAAATCTGATCGTGATAGAAATGCAAGGAGACGACCTGATACTCGGAGACGATTGGCTTAATCGATATGGAGCAATTGTAAACTACCGAAGGAGGAATATCTCACCGATCACGACGATGGTTCCAAATATTGTTCGAAGGGTGGAAACCGAAGCTCAGAAAATTAATCAAGGCGATGAAAGCCGCCAAATTGTTGAAACAGGTTCGCACTGGTACTGGTGTTATGCAATGAAAAAGAAGACGAAATTGTGGAACTTTCATCCATTCCTATTGTGAACGAATTTCCAGATGTATTTCTGACGAATTACCCGGACTACCTCCACGAAGGGATGTAGAATTTACCATTGGTGGAACACGGAGCTACACCAATTTCTAAAGCGCCGTATCGTATGGCACCTACCGAGATGTACGAATGAAGAAGCGGTGGAGGAGTTCTTGGACAAGGGCTATATTCACCAAGCGTTTCACCACGGGAGCGCCGCTTCTTTTGTCCGAAAGAAGGATGGATCGCTTCGACTGTGTATTGACTATCGAGAGCTGAACAAGATGACGATTAAGAACAAATATCCGTTGCCACGGATTGATGATCGGTTTGACCAGCTGCAAGGGGCAACAATATTTTCTAAAATCGATCTGAGATCAGGATACCATCAGCTGAGGATTAAGGAATCTGATGTTCAAATCGCTCGTAACTCGCTACGGACATTATGAGTTTGTAGTGATGCCGTTTGGTCTCACTAACGCACCTGCTGTATTTATGCAATTGATGAACCGTGTGTTCATTGAATTTTTGGATAAATTTGTTGTCGTGTTCATTGATGACATTCTGGTGTATTCTAAGAGTCCGGAAGAACATGCGCAGCATTTGCGGATTGTATTGGAACTTTTGAGAAACGAGCAATTATACGCCAAACTCTTTAAGTGTGAATTCTGGCTAAAGGAAGTAATGTTCCTCGGCCATGTGGTGTCAGCTAAAGGAGTCTGAGTAGATCCTCAGAAGATCGAAGCAATTATGGATTGGAAGCCTCCAAAGAACGTGAAAGAAGTCCGAAGCTTCTTAGGACTTGCTGGATATTATCATCGATTCGTGGAAGGGTTTTCTAAAATCTCACGCCCACTTACTCGACTCCTGCAGAAAACTCAAAAGTTTGAGTGGAATGAGTTGTGTCAGATTAGCTTTGATGAATTGAAGAAGAGATTGACGACGGCACCGATTCTATCACTTCCACAGGGAACTGGAGGGTTTATAATTTACAGTGATGCTTCGAACCAAGGACTTGGGTGCGTATTGATGCAGAATGATAAGGTGATCGCTTATGCATCGCGACAGCTGAAACCTTATGAAGTGAATTACCCAACACATGATTTGGAGCTTGCAGCAGTAGTTTTTGCTTTGAAGATCTGGAGACATTACTTGTACGAGACTCACTGTCAGGTCTTTACGGATCATAAGAGTCTCAAGTACATATTCAGTCAGAAAGAATTGAACATGCGGCAAAGAAGATGGTTAGAGCTGATCAAGGACTATGACTTGGAGATTTTGTATCATCCAGGCAAAGCGAATGTAGTGGCCGATGCACTTAGCCGCAAGCCTGTTTCTATTCAGATGCTGGAGACGCTGACCTCCCAACTTAGCCTTCAACGAGAGATGATTCGTGAAGGAATTGAAGTGTGGTTACAAAGAATCCAAGGACAATTGTGCGTGATGGAGATAACTTCATCATTAACCGAAGGAATCAAATCTAGACAGGCAGATGATCCTCTGATGATTCGGTTACGTGATGAAGTGATCAAAGGAAAGGCCCCCGGATTCATAATTCATGATGATGGAGTTTTGAGATTTCAGAACCGACTCTGTGTTCCCGATAATGATGTTCTGAAACAGACGATTATGAAGGAAGCTCACAGTTCGCCCTATTCTATCCATCCGGGCACCAGTAAAATGTATAAGGACTTGAAGCAGAATTTCTGGTGGGGCAACATGAAGAAAGATGTAGCGGACTATGTTTCGAAATGCTTGACATGTCAACGGCCTGCCGAAATGTTGAAGCCACTCCCGATTCCTGAATGGAAGTGGGAGGACATATCGATGGATTTTATCACTAATATGCCGAGAACCAGGACAGGAATGAACATGATTTGGGTGATAGTTGATCGTTTAACGAAATCAGCTCATTTTCTAGGCATTAAGGATACGTGGGGACCAGAGAGGTTGGCATGAGTATTTATTTCAGAGATAGTTCGATTGCATGGTACACCGAAAACCATTGTTTCTGATCGAGACGGCCGTTTTGTGTCTCACTTTTGGAAAGCAGTTCATAAGGCCTTGGGGACCGAATTGAACTTTAGTACAGCTTATCACCCGCAGACTGACGGACAATCCGAGAGGACCATTCAAACGGTGGAAGATATGCTGAGAGCCTGTGCCTTAGATTGGTCAAACGATTGGGAAGTTCATCTACCGTTGATTGAATTTACCTACAACAATAGTTGGCATGCTTCCATTAAGATGGCACCGTTTGAGGCATTATACGGGAGGAGATGCAGATCACCCCTATGCTGGGACGATTCGTCAGACTTGATCGGAACAGAACCAGAGTTGATCGTGCAGACTCGAGAGAAAATAGCCTTGATTCGTGAAAGGCTGTTGACCGCCTAGAGTCGCCAGAAATCCTACGCGGACGTACGCCGTCGCCCATTGGAGTTCAATACTGGAGACCATGTACTTTTGAAGGTTTCTCCTACTCGGGGAATCTTTCATTTCGGAAGGAAAGGAAAGCTGAGTCCGAGATATATCGGACCATTCGAGATCCTCGAGAGAGTTGGGGAGTTGGCATACAGATTGGCATTGCCGCCGTCATTGTGCCATGTTCATAACGTGTTCCACGTATCCCAGTTATGGAGGTATATACCGGATCCCAGTCATATCATTGATTTCGGCGAGATCGAAGTCGCGCAGGATGGGACGTTTGAAGAAAGACCGGTCAAGATACACGAGAGTCGAGTTAAGCAACTGAGGAACAAACCAATCGTTTTGGTCAAAGTTCAATGGTCACGTCACGGAATGGAAGAAGCTACTTGGGAAACGGAAGTTGATATGAAGTCTAGATATCCCGAGTTATTTTCGTCTTGAGTTTCGGGACGAAACTCCTTTTTAGTAGGAGAGTATGTAATATCCGGATTTATTACGGTGTATTTCATCTGTATTCAAACCCTGTATTATTCGGATTTGTGGTTTTGATTATTGGAGTATGATATTTCTTGCATTGATATCATTATACATAAGTATAGAATCATGCAAAATTCCTCATACAAACCCGTGATAGCGCACGCTAAGAATGTATCTTAACGCGCGCTATCGGGCTACTACTAGCGCACGCTAGGAAGGTATGAGTTGCGTGCGCTAAGAACTCAATTATTGAGCGGGACGGCTAGCACATGCGCCAGCCGAGACATGGGTCCGGATAAGATTCCCGCGGACGCACCCGGACAATTCTGAAGTCAACCATTATTAGCGCACGCTAAGGAATGCTTAGTAGCGTGCGCTAACTTGTTAAATTGCAGAATATTATAAATGGGACAACAACCGTTTTGGCTTTCATTTCTTTCGCCCATTCTTCATCCTTGAGAGTTCAGAGAGCTGTAATAATACTCCTATACACTTAGAACACATCTTGTTGGTGTTTGTATATTGGTTATCACTTGGGAATAATCATTGAAGTGGAATAGCACCTTGGAGTGGCATACAACCAACCGGAGTTGGATTCTACCTTACGGTTCAGTGATTTTCATCATATTAAGGTATGTTCAATCTATCTCAAGACTTAAAGTTGGATTCTAACGATTTGGATGATCATGTTAACAAGATATGGATTTTCATAGATGAATTATCCAAGTATATCATGTTTGGAATATTGAGATGATTAAACTTTAAGTACCTTGATTATGATCATCATGATTCGAATCTTGTTACATTGGATATGTAAAGGAAGCTTCTATCAATGGTAAACCGAATCTAGTAGATGACTTCATAGCAATCATGGACTTGACTTTAACATCATTATTGATAGATAAATCTAAAGGATTGATCATGGAAGGATTTATCTAGTATAGGTGGAACGTTTAACAACTTCAGCATGATAATATTGATTGATATAGAGGTGTTGATATCAACCGTTATGCCTTTCGAATTGTCGTATGAAGATTTGTAGTTGAAACGGAATATGGTTTTATAACGGTATGCATATCCTTGAATCCAAAGTTGTTATTATCCGTAAGATCATTCATAATCGTATGTACATGATATTCATGGAAGTAACATGAAGTATCACGGAAGATTTCATTGTTTCGATCATGGCGAATAAGCTTTATCGCCAAGAAGAATCGCCATGCACAGATAGCGCACGCTAAGCTATATAAATTAACGTGCGCTATCGAGCATGAGTTAGCGTACGCTACGTTTGGTACGTAACGTACGCTAGGCCATCGACGAAGTCGATCGATCGCGAAGTAATCGACCATATACAGTTAGCGTACGCTAGGCTTTGTTGTTTGCGTGCGCTATCGAGCAGACTTAACGCACGCTACACAGAGTACTTAGCGTGCGCTAAGCAGTTCAGGCAGATTGCATTTAATGAACTCTTGGCCATTAATAGAATTGTTAAACATTCGTACGACGTGAGATAAATCCTATATCATTTCTTTTGTTAAGGTTTGGTCTCGTTACGTGATTGATTGAGGAGGACGACCTTCGAGTGTTCATTTTCGTGGAAGTGTTGTTATTGTCTTCAAATCGAGGCAAGTACTTTAATTGTTTTATGTACTGTTGTTATACATATTGTCGTGCATGTATGTAGTTATTGTATGTCCACCTCATGTTGGTCCGACGGGATCATCGGGGGATCTATGCTAGCGTGCGCTGGATCATCGGACGGGTTTTTCCACCACGGGTTGGTCTGACGGGATCATCGTGGGTTCTAGGCAGTGAACGCTGGATCGACGGAATTACCATGTGTATGTTATGATATCATGTTGTGATTATCAGTTGTGTATGTCGTTTATGAGTTTCTCGTAGGAGAAGACTCGTTGGTATTTTGTCGTTTACGTTATTATTCTTCGTGAGATATGTATAATATGTTGTGGTACTTGTACTAGCATCGTTGTGCTAACCCCTTCGGGGGTGAACATTTTGTTTATGTTCAGGATCCAGGATAGCAGGAAAACAGCCACTGGAGCTGCATGACGACGAGGGTGCAGAGTGATGTTTCGGCCGGGTTTATTTATCTATTGTTTATTCGTTATTTCAATAAGTACTCGAGTACGAAGTCATTGGTGATGTATTATTGAGTTCCTGTTGAACAATTGTACTTTCAGTATTTGGTAAGAACTGTTGTACCTTAATTCCGTTATTTCCATTCGTTAGTACCTTTTAATGTCTATTAAATTCTTCAGCCTTGTAAATCCTTATGTAAAGGATTTACGGCGCTGTAATATCCCTGAATATATCGGGGGTGTTACACCTTGAACCTTCCCTAGAAAAGATATATTCTCTTTACTGGCTACACAGTGTGACTAGATGCCATTGAACTGTCCGACCGTTTGCGTAAGTGATCGTATATCCTTCATAAGTGCCCTCCCTGATTTATTCTGTTCTCATTATTGTGCCCATTTTGGCCGTAGACACCGTCCTGGTTCTGCGGGAGTTTCTAGAGAATTGTGCCTTGCAATTCTCCTTTGAAGCGGCCCCTCTTCACTCCAACATATGTGATTCTCGTTAAGTGTTTTGAGTAAACCCGTATTTTACTCCACCCGACTATACGTTGTCGACTTAAGGATCATTAAAAGCATAAGCTTAACCTCTCCCTACGGGTATCACTGTTTTCATCCTAGGAATGGTCGGTTCGGGGTAACCCCCACAGTGATCGTGCCCCATTTTATGAATTGGTTGTCCCATTGAACCTAGATCTTGGGATATCCAGTCAGCTTAGGTTGGGTATCCTCCATAAAACCATTAGCTCGTGGCAATAGACCCATTCCTCTTGATGATTTATCAACAAGGTCTTTTGATAACCCTTTGGTTAGCGGATCCGCGATGTTATCTCTTGACGAATCGTAGTCAATAGTGATAACCAATGTTGATAGAAAATGGTATTATGTCTTTGCCTCATATGACGAGACTTACCATTATACTTTTGCTCTGTGCCCCGTCAATCGTGGATTGACTATCACAATAAATACATATTGCGGTCACAGCTTTGACCATTTTGGAATATCTTCTAGAAATTGGTATTGCATTATGCCTCTCATGCATATTTGTCTATGGATATGAACTCATATTCCTTTAGAAATCGAGCAATAACCATCTATATTAAAGATTTCCATACCACTGCTGCACTAGCTAGTGTGAAACATGTTCACTATTTAGACATTAAATTCATAATGTCAGATATCCAATTTGCATTACTATATCATTTTATAGTTTTTGAATATCTCATATCATGCAGCATATACACACAAGTAATCTTTATATCATTGTAATCACCAATTGATAATTAGTTTCCTGATTACTCGTGTATTCACATAGTCTTACTCACGATATAGATTCTGTTTAGTCTTGTACAATTCACTTAGTACATTAGACTTTTAGTTACTCTTGAAAGATCAGTTGCCTTTGTGCTTGGATAGATGCACCATATCCATTGGCATTCCAATTGATTCTGTTGATCTTTCCAAGATTCATGTCATCATAGTATGACTGACCTCATACGAGACATTGTGAACGACTTGAGATTTTACATCTTAAAGTCATCTCTTTTGGTCTCATATATTTATCTTTTCAGACTTTGTTGAATTGATCCCCTTGTCATTACTTACATCAATGACTCTATCATTCAAATTCATTCTTAAAATGACATAGTCGTCATGTGTATTTGACATATACACACTTGACATATTCATTGTCTTGAATCTTTTTGACATTATAAATTGGCATTTTTTAACGTTTTGAAATTACGTTACCAACTATTAACCGAGACTTCAATTTCTCAAGATCAAATTACTAATTTTAGGCGTCCCCAAAATTAGCAATTTTTCATTAACTACATTACCAAATTTGAGCGTCCCCAAATTGGTACTTTTCGGTCATTTAATCACCATATTTGAATGCTGTCAAATCGGAGATTTGATCACATCATTTGAAGTCATTACTTGACACCACAGTGTCAAAGATTTTATGCCACTACTTTATTGTCAATTTAGATTCATAATACTTTCACTAAGTTGCAGACTTTCAATCGTTGCGTTAGGCACATATGCCTTTGGTTCTTCCAAGTTGGCTTTTCTCAAAGACGCCATTTAGAAAGACTGCATGTATGTTCATTTGATATACTTCTACATGTATATCATAATAATGAACTTTCTTCTCGTTACTAGAGAATATATCTCAAAGTACTTTAGGCTCTCATGTTACTACAACCTCAGTTAGTAGTTTCGCCTTTTATTTATCCATGGGATCCATTTGAATTTACGTTGGATCCTAGTGGTATCTATTCCAGAGGAAGATCTACCGAACATTAAATAAAATTCTGCACAACAGAATTATTCTTTCTCTCTTATATGACCATATGAAGAGTGTATATGGCATTGTAAATTATCTTATAGCACGCATGCTAGAAATTTCAGACGTAGTGATTTTCCAAGTTCAAGCCTTTTTGCTTCAACCTTTAAAATCACTTGGTGATTCATTTCACATTGATAAATGCACGGTATCTCATAATTGATTTAGTTTTTAAATCAGTTATGCGTTTGATACACACTTTTCCTTAACTCGATTAGAACATACTGACATGTCAGACTATCAGATTTTTGCACTACGAATTTATACGCATCATGTGCGTATCCAGTGAAGATGCAGTCGACCGTACATCTTGGGTCAGACCTTCACTTGCTTTGGGTTAGGAACTTTTGCCTTAGCCACACACCCCCACATTTTTAGTATTTCTAAAATTGTTTTACTACATTTCAGAGCTAATAGGAAATTTCAATTATTTCCTAGCATGGGATCTTGTTTTAAGTTAACTAGTCACCACACGATTGATATCCTCATATTCAGAGCTAGTTTGAACTGATTAACATTGTTTTTGCGTTTACGTTAGAACACAATTCAACCATCTTAATTTCCGGATTAAGTTGCTTTTGTATCTCAAGCTTTTAGAGTGTAAATTTCTCTTTTTAGCTTCATCCTTACTCATTATCGAGTACACGTAATAAATGTATCACTATATTTATAGAGTAATCACATTTCTTATTACAACCTCTCATAAGAGTAGGTTTCATCATCATTTAAAACCTTACTGGTTTTAATATTCGATAAAAGAGCTTATATGTTTTTAGCACTAAAATTCAATTATTGAATTTCTCCGAATTTCAGCATGGTTCCTGTAACACCCCAAATCCCATTGGGTTATTACAGTGCCGTGGACCCCACACCAGGTGATCCACCAGGCGAACACGACTAAAATACAACAAACTGACCAAAATAGGAAATCACAGACCCTACTATGATGTCCGACATACTATTCCGATATGGAATTTCAACGACAAGGATGGGCCTACATGACCAAAATAAAATACAACAACATCCACGAGCCTTGCTCGGATAATACAAAACGACAACGACTGAACAAAATTGGAGTACTCCAAACTGTCTGACCGACATGAACCCAAAATATCTCGGACTAGTATCGCTCGAATGCCTCGTCGTCTCGCCATGCCCATGTGTCTCAACTCTCTCATCGCAAGCACCTAAAACATGAAAACATGTTCCGCCCCCACGGGGTCAGTCATCCAGAATAATGAATATCAAATACATGCACAACATGATATGCATCCAAAGGCGTAATAAATAAGATAACAATGGTAGTACGAGATGCTCACAAACCAAAGTAAGAATCGAGCATTCGTGGAACACTATGCCCACGGCATACAATCAATACCTGCTCAATAGGTTAGAACATATGTGCCCAACGGCGAATCATCAATATAGAACACAACAATACATTACCCGAAGGTAAATCAAACCAACGCTGAAATAAATAAGAATCACAATGCCCGAAGGCTCCAACGAAAATACCGATACATCACAATGGCCTGAAAGCCCTCAACCGAAGCTGCCAAAATATCACGATGGCCTGAAAGCCGAACAGCCCGAAGCTGTAAATCATCACAATACAGATCTCAAAGAAACAAACCCGACTGTCGAACATACCCCTCTGGCGTATGAAACAATCACCCACAAACCGTCGAACACATCCAATACTATGGACGATGAACGACCAAAATTGTACGGCTCAAAGATGGATATCACAGTACGCCCGATCCGAAAATGTGTCCGTGCACATGTCCACCCCGTATACGGAATCTAGAAATATACGTGGGACAATGTACCTAATTAGCCTCACGAAACTACGTCTCGTGTGCACAGTCCAATACGGAAATAATATTCACGCATGACTATATATGTGCGTGGCTAAAAATCCTACACAATAACCAATCCGAACGCAGATATGATTCTGGAAATGTCACGATACAACATGACAACGAAACTCAAAGGATAACACATCCAATACGGATTATACGACTCACCAAGTGAACGATGACACACGAATAATGAAAGATCGACACGACCAACGATATTCAAAACAACCATCCTGGGATCAAAATCCCTAAGGACCGATTAACACGAGCAACAATCACAACACAACAATTCGGGAATCCTCAATCCTCAACGATTACAAAATTACCGAGTTCACAAGAATAATAGTGTGCTGCCGTGAGTCGGCCAACACGACAATAATAATTCAACGGATGGAAACTATCCTGACAGTCCCAATTCAATACTTCGATTACCGTAGAATGGCCAATCGATAACAACGATACAACGGATGGGAATATTTTTGACAACGGATGGGAATTATCTTTGATAATCCCACTTCAATATATCGATTACCTTTAGAGCGGACAATCGATAATAATTATACAACGGATGGGAATTATCTTTGATAATCCCAATTCAATATATCGATTACCTTCAGAATGGTTAACCGATAACAATTATACAACGGATGTCTCGACACCTTTAATCGGTTACCGAGAACGAAGATGATAATCGAATACGTAAATGCCTTCAATCGGCCAAAACGACATCAATAGAAAAATACTGATATCAATAACGACGATTCACAAAAATATCTTGATGGAACATCAATCAATAATAACAATCGATACGTCGATGCCGCGAACCGGCTATCGACAACAATATCTCATAGGAACATCAATAAACAATAAAAATAGATATGTCGATACCGCGAACTGGCTATCGACAAATATATTTCCAACAAGTATCGCAATGCCTTAAATTGGCCATTTACAAACAACAATAATATTTGGCATAATTTGCCGAAGGGTATCGCATCAAACAATCCCTTGATGTCAACAAAATCATAAAGAGACAAAGTCTCGAAATGATACACACATTCATACACATATATGATAACATTAATCTCATTGACTAGTACAAGTATAAAACTTGCCTCAAACCGAAGGCGAGAAAGTCCTTCCACGATCAACGTCCTACCACGAATCGATCACCGGCGTCTTTCGACAATCACAAGCACTCGAACAACCTTGAATACAATTCATTCGATAACACGATATCGACCGAAAACAACATAATAGATAACTCCGATTCCAACAGAACACATACTATACTCGTATTTACACGTATACACACATATATATAGTATACATACATCACACACACAATACCCAATATATATAACATATCCACTTACAAAATATATATATATATATATATATATTCACATGACACATACACTGCACACACAATATATATATTTATACACTTAACACACCCACACACTTACACATTATATATATATATATATACACAACACACTTGCACACAATATATATATATATACTCAACACACACACTGCACGTTATATATATATATATATATATATATATATATATATATATGTATATATATGCACACACACAAACTCACGAAACACACACATACAAACTAACCAGAAAAAGTCGATCGGCCGGGCAACCTTCGCCGGAATCCGGTCAGAAAAACAACTCCTACTGGAACTCGGCCGCCGGAAAAACTGACTTCGTCCAACTCCAGCCCGTTTCCGTCCATGGCCGGTTTTCACCCAACTCCATCTCCTCCTGCAACTCCTCGCCGGAATTCTGTCAAGCCTCCATTCCGCCGTTCATTCCGGACAGAAACTACCTCCGGTCGCCGGAAATAATGGAGCCGCGTCCATGGCCGGAAACCATGAAGAACCGGCGCCTGAGCTCCGTCTCGCAAGAAGAAAAAATGCCGGAACAGCTCGACCGGATTTGCAATGCCTTCCGCTCCGGAAATTCCGACCGGCCATTGCTGCTCCAGTCATGAGCCACCTGCCGCCGCCGAGCTCCGGTTGTCGCCGGAGACGTCAGCCCCTCTAACTCCGGTCATCAACTCCAGTCCGTCGCCGAAAAATGAAGAAGCCGGCTGCCATCCTTTAGCTCCACCTCGTTGGGAAAAAAAACGAGAGAGAAGACGAGAGAGGGAGATGACGAGAGAAGAGGAAGAGAGATAGGTGAGAGAGGGAAAAAATGAGAGAGAGAGGAGAGAGCTGGAGAGAAGTGAGAGAGAGATGACAACTACGTGAGAAGGTGAGGGAGAGAGAAAACAATTGATAATATATATATATATATATATATATATATATAACGTGAGGGAGAAAGGGAGGAGAGAATCACGTGAAGTGAGAAAGTGAGAAGGTAACGTGATAATATATATATATATATATATAAATATAAATGATACCTCAAAGATACTCTGGCCCTACCAGCCGAAAGTTGACTACGAGGAAGGTTCCTACCACCGACCACGCATTACGTACGTAAACCTCCGGGCGTAATGTACGTAATCACAATAAATTAGCGTACGTAATGCTACACAGGTAGCGTACGCTATGGCTATAAACTTAGCCAAAATTCTAAACTCGCCAAGCAATATCCAAACGACGAAACCAAACCGACGACCAGTATAAATATTTCGATCCCGAAATATTCTAATACAATATACATTGTATCGGTCCAAACAACAACATTTGTACAATTCCAAATGAATACGTACAACTCAACAGTAACACGAAAAAAAAATTATCCCCGGATATTACATACTCCCCCCTTAAAAAGAGTTTCGTCCCCGAAACTCAGGGTGCACAAGTCGGGGCACGGACTATCCATCAAGATAAGAAAACAACATCTCCAGGAATACTCCTCAATACGAGCAATTCCGCCTGAGCAACTGGGCCGACCCCACGGGTCCCCACGTCTCTTCTGCCTGAACAAGGCGAAAAAATCAAGTGATAAAGACACTCAACCAAATGCGAGATTAGCCGAATCATGACTCTCCTGCTAGAGACCAGCCAGGAAGTCGTACTAACCGCATGACTAGTAACACCGGCGTACACATCCCGAGGGAGCCGCTCATTGTACATGCCTACAACCATCGGTGTACACTTCTCCGTTCTCGTCAGCATTGGACGCCCATGCAAACACACAGACATAGTCCTCGGGACTATATCGAACGCACATCCAAGTCCTCACGACTTGACGTCTCGAATCACAATGAACGATTACCCAGATCATCACAAAAATCTCGGGTACAGGACCAAAAGGAAAGAATATCACATCAAATGACTCAAGTGTCAAGATTCTCAGATACAATCATAACAAGATAGATCAATAATAAATGGTTCACAACCGCAATATTAAAATACAGACCGAGTCAAACATCAGTCCGAAAAACAAAGGAAAGACAAATCAAGGTTACATTTCAAATGTACCCGAAATCAACCTCCTCCAGATCATCGGGCTCCTCGATCTCATCGACTCGAAGAAGACCCAAAACTAAACTCGCCGCCCCTCCTCGGTTGTCCATACCTCTGGCTCCTGAAGCCCGATATGACCCCTTGGATGAAGTACGGACTGAAGTGACAAAATCTGTCTAGGCCCATGAGCTCTCCCGAGATCTACTGGCACTAGAACTCCTGCAGTATTTCTGAAGGTGTCCCTGCCTCCGACACAGAAAATAATTAATAGCTGGCACCGTACATCGAGTACTCACATGCCCCGCTGAATTACAGTTAAAACAAAACAAATAACTCGAACTGCCGCCCGAGAAGAAGATGCTTTCCCAAAGACGAAGTCGACTAGAAAATGACCTCTTGACGTCGGAGCTCGATGTCCCTCCGAACGAATCGGCATCCTAGTCCTCTCACCAAGGAATCAAGGATCCTTCGAGTAAGCTCCTTGATCGAAAGCTCGCTCCAAGAGCCTTCTCGATGAATTCGCCAAGTGAACTACAATTGTGATTGAACAATCGCATCCTCAATCGCGGGTTCAACCTCTTGTTAAAATACTTGATCTTATCCGCCTCAAGACGGATAATGATGAAGTAAACTGAAGAAGTCCTTGAAACTTTTCAGCAATAACAATAACACCCTCGTCCTCGACGGATTCGGGGTTCAAAACCTCCGACAACTTGGCTTCACGAAGTGGAGCCGGATAATACCTCTCTAACATGAGAGTCTTGAACTCACTCCAAGCACAATCACGATCGGTGGGTTCTCGAGCACGACTCCGAAAATGATTCGCCAGCCACCAAAGTATTGGTACGAGGTTTCGGATTTCGGCTCACTCTGCGGCCTCTACCCCTCTGTTACGTCCTCTTTCCAGACTGAAAGAATAACGTTCAATCATGACCACATCTCAAATACTCCTCAACGGCCAGAATGCTAGGTCAACGCAGAACACGAGTATACATACTCAACAGATAAACGATCACATCGATCGCGCTAATAATAGCCGATACAGAGCCCACACGCTCCAAAGCAAATAATAAAAAATCAATCGCACCCGATCGTCACATACAAGTGTCAACAAAACATGTTTAATCAATGACATAATGAATGTATGCACATAAAAGAGAATAGAGTCCTTACACAGGTCATACGAAGCTTCAAGGTCTTGCGATAGTAGTCTTCACTGATGATGACTCGATGAAAGAATGACTCATACAGTCGTTCAACTATCACGACTCACAAAACCCGACTGTCCAGATTGTCATAACTTGACAGCCCCGCTACTACCGCCTTGGTAGAGCCACATAACACACAAGTCAGGGTATCTCACAACCCAATTCTCTGATACCATCTTCTGTAACACCCCCAAATCCCATTGGGTTATTATAGTGCCGTGGACCCCACACCAGGTGATCCACCAGGCGAACACGACTAAAATACAACAAACTGACCAAAATAGGAAATCACAGACCCTACTATGATGTCCGACATACTATTCCGATATGGAATTTCAACGACAAGGATGGGCCTACATGGCCAAAATAAAATACAACAACATCCACGAGCCTTGCTCGGATAATACAAAACGACAACGACTGAACAAAATTGGAGTACTCCAAATTGTTTGACCGACATGAACCCAAAATATCTCGGACTAGTATCGCTCGAATGCCTCGTCGCCATCGTCATGCCCCTGTGTCTCAACTCTCTCCTCGCAAGCACCTAAAATATGAAAACATGTTCCGCCCCCACGGGGTCAGCCATCCAGAATAATGATTATCAAATACATGCACAACATGATATGCATCCAAAGGCAGAATAAACAGTACAACAATGGTAGTACGAGATGCTCACAAACCAAAGTAAGAATCGAGCATTCGTGGAACACTATGCCCACGGAATACGATCAATACCTGCTCAATAGGTTAGAACATATGTGCCCAACGGCGAATCATCAATATAGAACACAACAATACATTACCTGAAGGTAAATCAAACTAACGCTGAAATAAATAAGAATCACAATGCCCGAAGGCTCCAACGGAAATACCGATACATCACAATGGCCTAAAAGCCCTCAGCTGAAGCTGCCAAAATATCACGATGGCCTGAAAGCCGAACAGCCCAAAGCTGTAAATCATCACAATACAGATCTCAAAGAAACAAACCCGACTGTCGAACATACCCCTCTGGCGTATGAAACAATCAGCCACAAACCGTCGAACACATCTAATACTATGGACGATGAACGACCAAAATTGTACGGATCAAAGATGGACATCACAGTACGCCCGATTCGGAAATGTGTCCGTGCACATGTCCACCCCGTATACGGAATCCAGAAATATACGTGGGACAATGTACCTAATTAGCCTCACGAAACTACGTCTCGTGTGCACAGTCCAATACGGAAATAATATTCACGCATGACTATATATGTGCCTCGCTAAAAATCCTACACAATAACCAATCGGAACGCAGATATGATTCCGGATATGTCACGATACAACATGACAACGAAACTCAAAGGATAACACATCCAATACGGATTATACGACTCACCAAGTGAACGATGACACACGAATAATGAAAGATCAACACGGCCAACGATATTCAAAACAACCATCCTGGGATCAAAATCCCTAAGGACCGATTAACACGAGCAACAATCACAACACAACAATTCGGGAATCCTCAATCCTCAACGATTACAAAATTACCGAGTTCACAAGAATAATAGTGTGCTGCCGTGAGTCGGCCAACACGACAATAATAATTCAACGGATGGAAACTATCCTGACAGTCCCAATTCAATACTTCGATTACCGTAGAATGGCCAATCGATAACAACGATACAACGGATGGGAATATTTTTGACAACTGATGGGAATTATCTTTGATAATCCCAATTCAATATATCGATTACCTTTAGAGCGGACAATCGATAATAATTATAAAACGGATGGGAATTATCTTTGATAATCCCAATTCAATATATCGATTACCTTCAGAACGGTTAACCGATAACAATTATACAACGGATGTCTCGGCACCTTTAATCGGTTACCAAGAACGAAGATGATAATCGAATACGTCAATGCCTTCAATCGGCCAAAACGACATCAATAGAAAAATACTGATATCAATAACGACGATTCACAAAAATATCTTGATGGAACATCAATCAATAATAACAATCGATACATCGATGCCGCGAACCGGCTATCGATAACAATATCTCAAAGGAACATCAATAAACAATAAAAATCGATATGTCGATACCGCGAACCGGCTATCGACAAATATATTACCAACAAGTATCGCAATGCCTTAAATCGGCCATTTACGAACAACAATAATATTTGGCATAATTTGCCGAAGGGTATCGCATCAAACAATCCCTTGATGTCAACAAAATCATAAAGAGACCAAGTCTCGAAATGATACACACATTCATATACATATATGATAACATTAATCTCATTGACTAGTACAAGTATAAAACTTGCCTCAAACCGAAGGCGAGAAAGTCCTTCCACGATCAACGTCCTACCACGAATCGATCACCGGCGTCTTTCGACAATCACAAGCACTCGAACAACCTTGAAAACAATTCATTCGATAACACGATATCGACCGAAAACAACATAATAGATAACTCCGATTCCAACAGAACACATACTATACTCGTATTTACCCGTATACACACATATATAGTATACATACATCACACACACAATACCCAATATATATAACATACCCACTTACACAATATATATATATACACAACACACTTGCACACAATATATATATATACTCAACACACACTGCACGTTATATATATATACATATATATATATATATATATATATATATATATGCACACACACACAAACTGTAACACCCCCAGGATATCCGAGGTATATTACAGCGCCGCGAATCCCTATATGGGACCCACCAGGCTGAACGAGTATCATACTCATCGACTCACAGAAACAACAGAAAAATACCTCGTCATAAAGACGCCCAACAAAATAATCCACCCGGTTCAACCGGTCAAACATAACACCATAATCCATCACAACATAATAAACAACAATACAATCCCGACGAGTAAAAATTCTTAAGTACTCGAGTACTTCGATTAGTTTAAAGACCACGAAAGGTAAAAGATAGAAAGCAATAAGACACCACTCGTGCACAATCATCACGCACGGCCATCATCCGCATACTGGTCCAGCACCCGCTCGCCTCGATGAACCTGACCTGAAATTCATAAAACGAATTTCCCCAAAACGGGTCCCCAGAGGGGTTAGCAATTACGCTAGTACAAGTAACCAAATGAACGACTTACATCTTACACATATAGTAATGTATGCAATCAAGAAAACATAGTTCCCAAACACTCATTTCCGGAAATGCCATAATCAAATCACATTTGTAAAATGCACCACAATTAACCGTCGATCCACGTCTCTGTGGACCCCTACCGAGACCCCGTCGGATCTAACCCGTAGTGGTTAAAAGCAAGCTCGTCGATCCACGTCTCTGTGGACCCCTACCGAGACCCCGTCGGATCTAACCCGTAGTGAGCATACACACACACACCATTTCGCACACAATACTATTATGTCAAGAATGTAAGTTCATAAGGGTACTTGCCTCGGTTAATAGACGGTGATACGAACGGAAAGGAAGAATCGAACACGACCGCGAGGAACCGGCGGAAATGAACCTAACGATTCGAATAACACAATCACAATCAATTCTAAACGAATACGGAATTGGAAAACACTCAAAAACCCGCCTACGATCCATGTATATTCGAATAAAATAATAACGAGGGCGGACCACAACCAAACCCTCCCGATTTCGCAAAACTATGAAAATATACCATGAATCCGTAGTAAAACTAATGATATTAACAAGATGAATCATATTCATCTTGAATCCAACAACAAAACGGAACGAATCGGAAGAAAATCTCAAAACCCCCAGATTATCCAAAAGTAGGGTTCTAAGAGATTTTACCTTGATTTGCCGATGAACAATGAATGATTAGTGATAGGTTGATGATAAGAAGCTTGAATACACTTCTACAATGGTGTTTGGGCGAAAATCGGGCGAAACCTAGCTCTCCAGGTCGTTCCCGTCGCGAAGAGAAGTGAGAGAAGTTAGAAATGAGGAAAATACATGGCCATAGGTTTATATACTGGTCGATGTTACGGCCGTAACATCCATAACATACGGCCGTAACATATGAACATTACGGCCGTAACTCACCTGCCTTACGGCCGTAATTGTTCCAGGAATGAAACTGGGCAAAATTTACGAATGACACATACGATCGTATCGAGACACCATTACGGCCGTATCAATACTTACGGCCGTAACTCAAACATGATACGCCCGTAACTCAGGACTGGACCAGGAGACAAGAAACGAAGCATTGTTACGGCCGTATGAAGGAAGCTTGCGGCCGTAACTCTCGATTATTACGGCCGTAACATATACGGCTTACGGCCGTAACATGGCCTGTGACAGCAGGCCATAGTTTGAAACACTACCGATGAGGAGATGATCGGAAATAGAACAAGAAAAATAACAAGGTGTATCCACGACCAACGGATGCACTCACCACGGATTTAAATCAGAAACCAAAACGTTACGATGAAGCGTGATTCCGAATACCCGAAGGCTCAGGAACAACAAGGATAACAAGAGTACCCTAAACTTAGGAAAAATTACGAAACAGCCCAAACGTCCAAAAATCGCGATACAACGCCGGATTAACAAACCGAAACTCACAACATGAATAACTCAACTATACGAACTCGTGAAACCAAAGAAAATACAAAAGCGAATGGGTTCTATGAGAAACGGACATCCATGCCATAATACATGACATAAAACAGAATAATATTAATACATCTCCGAAACTCGTCAAAATGGAGAAACTCCAAGAATAAAATAGATTCAAAATATCGATAAGGTTAGAGGCGAGTCGCTAAAAACAAAAATTCACCAAAATGGGAATATCAGGAGAAGAAGAAAAATGCAGATATTACATTCTACCCCACTAAAAATAAGTTTCGTCCTGAAACTTAAGAAACAAACAACTCGGGGTACTTAGCACGCATGCTATCCTCGGTTTCCCAGGTCGCCTCCTCGACACCATGCCTCGACCACTGCACCTTGACCAAGGGAATGGTTTTATGTCTCAGTCGTTTCTCGCGATGCTCCAAAATCTTCAAAGGACGTTCTTCAAAAGTAACATCCTCGGCGACATCAATCTCTCCATAATCGATGACGTGACTAGGATCCGGGACATATTTCCTCAGCTGGGAAACATGAAAAACGCTATGAACATGACTCAAGGCCGGAGGTAACGCCAAACGGTATGCCAACCCACCGACTTGCTCGAGGATCTCAAAGGGTCCAATAAATCTCGGACTCAACTTCCCTTTCTTCCCGAAACGAAAAACTCCCTTCGTCGGCGACACCTTTAGCAAAACGTGGTCTCCCACCTCGAATTCCAAAGGTCGGCGACGGACATCGGCATACGACTTCTGTCGACTCTGGGCGGTCAACATCCGTTCTCGAATTAATTCTATCTTCCGCCTCGTCTCCAAAACGACATCCGGCTCGGTCCCGACCAAATCGGACGTCTCATTCCAACAAATCGGCGATCGACAACGCCGCCCATAGAGCGCCTCATACGGTGCCATCCGGATCGACGCGTGCCAACTATTGTTGTACGTGAATTCGATCAATGGCAAATGCTCCTCCCAGTTGCTACTCCAGTCGAGAGCACAAGCACGCAACATATCCTCAAACGTCTGGGCAATAAACACACGAGCCAACTTCTCCGGGCCCCAAGTATCCTTGATGCCCAGAAAATGTGCCAACTTGGTCAGGCGATCAACAATCACCCAAACCATATTCATGCCCGATCTCGATCTCGGCAGACTCGTAATGAAGTCCATAGATATGTCTTCCCATTTCCATTCCGGGACGGGAAGTGACTGTAATAACCCGGCTGGTCGTTGATGCTCGATTTTGACCTGCTGGCAAGTCAAACATCTCGCTACAAACTGTGCGACCTCCTCCTTCATATCATTCCACCAGAAATTCCACCTCAGGTCCTTGTACATCTTACTCGAACCAGGATGAATGGAGTAAGGCGTAGCATGGGCCTCCCGCAAAATACTCTGTCTCAACTCTGTGTCGTTCGGCACACAAAGCCGACTCTGGAATCTCAAAATACCATCCTCGTGAATCACAAACCCAGGAGACTTTCCCTTAAGAACGTTCTCTCGGATTTGAGTAATCATCGGGTCCTCTAACTGCTTCAGCTTAATTTCATCGATCAAAGATGACGAAATTTCTAAAGTACAAAGTTGCCCGACAGCTCCAGGCAACAAAACCTCAATATCTAACTCGATCAAAACCCGCCGAAGCTCAGACTGAGATGTAAGGATCTCAAGCGTTCGCAACGCAACCGGTTTCCGACTCAAGGCGTCGGCCACGACGCCGCTTGCCGGATGATAAAGGATTTCGAGGTCATAATCCTTAATCATCTCTAACCACCTCCTCTGCCTCATATTCAACTCCCGCTGAGTAAATATGTATTTCAGACTTTTATGATCGGTAAAAATCTGACATGCAGAGCCGAAAAGATAGTGACGCCAAATCTTGAGTGCAAAAACAACTGCCGCTAACTCCAAATCGTGAGTAGGGTAGTTAAGCTCATACGGTCTCAACTGTCTCGACGCATATGCAATGGTCTTGCCGTGCTGCATCAATACGCACCCAAGACCACGACCAAGCATCATCAGAACGGTAAAACCCTCGTTGCCACATGGCAACGTCAAAACCGGGGCTGAAGTCAAACGCCTCTTCAGTTCCTCAAAACTCGACTGCCTCTCGTCATTCCAGACGAACTTCTCGAATTTCTGGAGCAACTGCGTGAGTGGCCGAGCTAGTTTCGAGAATGCCTCGATGAACCTACGATAGTAGCCAGCCAAACCCAAGAAACTACGGAGCTCTCTCACATTCTTGGGCGGTGCCCAATCCAACACCGCCTCGATCTTCTGCGGATCTACACGAACCCCCTCGGCTGAAATCACGTGACCTAGAAACATCACTTCCTTCAGCCAGAACTCACATTTCGAGAACTTCGCATAGAGTAGCTCGGTCCTCAAAATGTCTAACACTACCCGCAAATGATGGGCATGCTCTTCCTCGTTCCTCGAATAAATAAGAATATCGTCAATGAAAATGACGACACACTTATCCAAATACTCGATAAAGACTTTGTTCATCAACTGCATGAACACCGCCGGTGCATTAGTTAACCCGAAAGGCATAACTACAAACTCATAATGTCCGTATCTCGTCCGAAAAGCTGTTTTCGGCACATCAGACTCCCTCACTCGGAGCTGATAGTACCCCCATTTCAAATCAATCTTCGAGAATACCGCAGCTCCCTGCAACTGGTCGAACAAGTCATCAATTCTCGGCAAAGGATACTTGTTCTTGATGGTTACCTTGTTTAATTCGCGATAGTCGATACACAAGCGTAGTGAACCATCCTTCTTCCGCACAAACAGGACCGGTGCGCCCCAAGGCGAGGCACTCGGTCAAACATATCCCGACTCAAGAAGCTCGCTCAACTGCTTCTTCAACTCTGACATCTCTGAAGGTGCCATGCGATACGGCGCCTTAGAAATCGGAGCCGCGCCCGGCTCTAACTCTATAACAAACTCAACCTCACGGTCCGGTGGCAATCCCGGCAACTCGTCAGGAAACACATCAGGAAATTCACTAACAATTAGAATCGACGAAAGCTTGACTCCACCACTCTCCGCCTTCAAGGCGTAGCACCAAAAGCCAGTACACCCCTTTCGCAGGAGTCTCATCGCCTTCAAGGCGTTAATAACGAACTTCTGGTTTCCCCTCTTTCGCCCCGCGAAAGAGTGCTCGGTGCCGTCCTCGGCTAACATAGTGATGATTCTCGTGCGGTAGTTCATGATCGCACCATGCCGCTCGAGCCAATCATCCCCAAGAATCAAATCCTCACCCTTGATACCCACAACAATAAGATTAGAGGGCCAAACCCTCTCACAAATAAGCACAGAACAGTCTAGAACCTCTTGATCACCAACGATCCTATCACCGCTAGGAAGCTTAACGATGAAGGGCTCACAAGGCGTCAAACAGTCGAGATTCAAACGGCGCGCACACTCTAGAGATATGAACGAATGCGTAGCACCAGAATCAAAAAGCACACTGACAGGATGAGAAAGAATATGAACGGTACCTGTCGCCACGGTAGCCGCTGGGTCATTGGCTCTCCACATCTCATAGACACGCGGGTGGGCTGAGCCGACGCTGGAAGCTCCCCCTTTAGAGGGCTGACCCCGACCTCTCCCCCGACTAGCACTCGACGGAGATTGAGGAGCAAACGATCCCTGATTCACACTTGGTTCCCTAGGCGCTGGAATGGAAGCCCGGGCACCAAGGATTTTCTCCCTCTCAAAGACGGCCTTGTGACCGGTGGCCACACTGATTACACGTCAGCAAAGGGCTCAAACAAGTACGACTGACGTGGCCTATACGACCACAATTGAAACACTTCACATCACGGCAAGGAGCACTGGTAGTTCCACGAGGACCCAGTGAGCAATGGACCAGCCGACCACCGGGAAGTTAGCAGATTGGGATTTCGCCGACCCCACCCTTGTGGCCCAAAAATTCCGTGGACTTCGCTTGCTCTCGCGGGCCGCCTCGCTAGCTGTCACTGACATATCGTAAGCAAAGGCCCTACTCTGATAATCCTTCAAGGTAGTACAGACGAGCCCCGACATATAGTCCCGAATCGACAATTTCATCCGTCTGGAAAAATGGAAAATTTTTGTCGCTCTCCTCGACAACTTGGGTCTTCACATAACCCAACTCCTTATTAAAATCGGCAATAGCTTGAGATACGGGGATATCCCGTGGTTGAGCATCATAGAAAGCATGTACTCGAGCCTGTCTGACCGGCCACGGGCAATATTCGGTCTCCATCAATCCTTGAAACTCGGCCCACGAAGCAACATGATCCTTGGGCCCAACGGCCTCCCACCAATCTGTGGCGTCCCCAGTGAGAAAGTATTGAGCAATAGGGACTTTACGGTCATCGGGACAGTTGGTAGCAGTGAAGACTTTAGATATCTCCTTGATCCACCCTTCCCAGCCGATCGGGTCTGAAGCTCCCGAAAACTGAGGAGGATGCATCTTGATGACATCTTGGAGCCAACGGTCCGCTCCGCCCCGATTAGCATGGGCCTGATCCGGCCTCGAACACTTTGAGCTATTGCCGCCATTTGGTTCACCATTTGCTGCATAACAGCCGCAATACCAAGGTCGGCGCGCTCTTGAGAAGAAGCATGACTGTGACGGTCGCCGGTACTGCCGGCTCCTGAAGACTGCGACGTGGCCGCCCCACCGGCTGCCCCACTTCCCCGGCCGCGTCCACGACCATGACCGCGACCATGACCACGACCTCTTCCAGCATCCATACTGGAGTTAAATAAGTAGCAAAAGCCATACGATGGTAAGTACAAGAAATGAACAATCACAAATGGAGAATCAAATGTACGATACAAGAGTATAAGGAACAGATGAAGGAAAACTTACGGGCACTGGTAGTACCGGAATCATGGCAGCGTGACGATGATGTGCAAAACAAAACACAACAAGACCCAATAAACTGACAAGCCTAGGTATCCATAAACCTAGTAGCTCTGATACCATTTTCTGTAACACCCCCAGGATATCCTAGGTATATTACAGCGCCGTGAATCCCTATATGGGACCCACCAGGCTGAACGAGCATCATACTCATCGACTCACAGAAACAACAGAAAAATACCTCGTCATAAAGACGCCCAACAAAATAATCCACCCGGTTCAACCGGTCAAACATAACACCATAATCCATCACAACATAATAAACAACAATACAATCCCAACGAGTAAAAATTCTTAAGTACTCGAGTACTTCTATTAGTTTAAAGACCACGAAAGGTAAAAGATAGAAAGCAAGAAGACACCACTCGTGCACAATCATCACGCACGGCCATCATCCGCATACTGGTCCAGCACCCGCTCGCCTCGATGAACCTGACCTGAAATTCATAAAACGAATTTCCCCAAAACGGGTCCCCAGAGGGGTTGGCAATTACGCTAGTACAAGTAACCAAATGAACGACTTACATCTTACAAATATAGTAATGTATGCAATCAAGAAAACATAGTTCCCAAACACTCATTTCCGGAAATGCCATAATCAAATCACATTTGTAAAATGCACCACAATTAACCGTCGATCCACGTCTCTGTGGACCCCTACCGAGACCCCGTCGGATCTAACCCGTAGTGGTTAAAAGCAAGCTCGTCGATCCACGTCTCTGTGGACCCCTACCGAGACCCCGTCGGATCTAACCCGTAGTGAGCATACACACACACACCATTTCTCACACAATACTATTATGTCAAGAATGTAAGTTCATAAGGGTACTTGCCTCGGTTAATAGACGGTGATACGAACGGAAAGGAAGAATCGAACACGACCGCAAGGAACCGGCGGAAATGAACCTAACGATTAGAATAACACAATCACAATCAATTCTAAACGAATACGGAATTGGAAAACACTCAAAAACCTGCCTACGATCCATGTATATTCGAATAAAATAATAACGAGGGCGGACCACAACCAAACCCTCCCGATTTCGCAAAACTATGAAAATATACCATGAATCTGTAGTAAAACTAATGATATTAACAAGATGAATCATATTCATCTTGAATCCAACAACAAAACGGAACGAATCGGAAGAAAATCTCAAAACCCCCAAATTATCCAAAAGTAGGGTTCTAAGAGATTTTACCTTGATTTGCCGATGAACAATGAATGATTAGTGATAAGTTGATGATAAGAAGCTTGAATACACTTCTACAATGGTGTTTGGGCGAAAATCGGGCGAAACCTAGCTCTCCAGGTCGTTCCCGTCGCGAAGAGAAGTGAGAGAAGTGAGGAATGAGGAAAATACTACTGGCCGGTTTATATACTGGCCGGTGTTACGGCCGTAACATCCATAACATACGGCCGTAACATATGAACATTACGGCCGTAACTCACCTGCCTTACGGCCGTAACTGTTCCAGGAATGAAACTGGGCAAAATTTACGAATGACACATACGGCCGTATCGAGACACATACGGCCGTATCGAGACACCATTACGGCCGTAACTCAAACATGATACGCCCGTAACTCAGGACTGGACCAGGAGACAAGAAACGAAGCATTGTTACGGCCGTATGAAGGAAGCTTACTGCTGTAACTCTCGATTATTACGGCCGTAACATATACGGCTTACGGCCATAACATGGCCTGTGACAGCAGGCCATAGTCTGAAACACTACCGATGAGGAGATGATCGGAAATAGAACAAGAAAAATAACAAGGTGTATCCACGACCAACGGATGCACTCACCACGGATTTAAGTCAGAAACCAAAACGTTACGATGAAGCGTGATTCCGAATACCCGAAGGCTCAGGAACAACAAGGATAACAAGAGTACCCTAAACTTAGGGAAAATTACGAAACAGCCCAAACGTCCAAAAATCTCGATACAACGCCGGATTAACAAACCGAAACTCACAACATGAATAACTCAACTATACGAACTCGTGAAACCAAAGAAAATACAAAAGCGAACGGGTTCTACGAGAAACGGACATCCATGCCATAATACATGACATAAAACAGAATAATATTAATACATCTCCGAAACTCGTCAAAATGGAGAAACTCCAAGAATAAAATAGATTCAAAATATCGATAAGGTTACAGGCGAGTCGCTAAAAACAAAAATTCAACAAAATGGGAATATCGGGAAAAGAAGAAAAATGTAGATATTACACAAACTCACGAAACACACACATACAAACTAACCAGAAAAAGTCGATCGGCCGGGCAACCTTCGCCGGAATCCGGTCAGAAAAACAACTCCTACTGGAACTCGGCCGCCGGAAAAACTGACTTTGTCCAACTCCAGCCCGTTTCCGTCCATGGCCGGTTTTCACCCAACTCCATCTCCGCCTGAAACTCCTCGCCGGAATTCTGTCAAGCCTCCGTTCCGCCGTCCGTTCCGGACAGAAACTACCTCCGGTCGCCGGAAACAATAGAGCCGCGTCCATGGCCGGAAACCATGAAGAATTGGCGCCTGAGCTCCGTCTCGCCAGAAGAAAAAATGCCGGAACAGCTCGACCGGATTTGCAATGCCTTCCGATCCGGAAATTCCGACCTGCCGTCGCTGCTCCAGTCATGAGCCACCTGCCGCCGCCGAGCTCCGGTCGCCACCGGAGACGTCAGCCCCTCTAACTCCGGTCGTCAACTCCAGTCCGTCGCCAGAAAATGAAGAAGCCGGCTGCCATCCTTCAGCTCCACCTCGTTGGGAAAAAAACGAGAGAGAAGACGAGAGAGGGAGATGATGAGAGAAGAGGAAGAGAGATAGGTGAGAGAGGGAAAAAAATGAGAGAGGGAGGAGAGAGCTTGAGAGAAGTGAGAGAGAGATGGCAACTACGTGAGAAGGTGAGGGAGAGAGAAAACAATTGATAATATATATATATATATATATATATATATATATGGAGAAAGGGAGGAGAGAATCACGTGAAGTGAGAAAGTGAGAAGGTAATGTGATAATATATATATATATATAAATATAAATGATACCTCAAAGATACTCTGGCCCTACCAGCCGAAAGTTGACTACGAGAAAGGTTCCTACCACCGACCACGCATTACGTACGTAAACCTCCGGGCGTAACGTACGTAATCGCAATAAATTAGCGTACGTAATGATACACAGGTAGCGTACGCTATGGCTATAAACTTAGCCAAAATTCCAAACTCGCCAAGCAATATCCAAACGACGAAACCAAACCGACGACCAGTATAAATATTTCGATCCCGAAATATTCTAATACACTATACATTGTATCGGTCCAAACAACAATATTTGTACAATTCCAAATGAATACGTACAACTCAACAGTAACACGAAAAAAAAAATTACCCCCGAATATTATAGTTCCAAGTAGAACCAAAATTCTTAGTACAAACGCTGATACATCACCTTAAACCCACATTCAGTGATCCTCGATCAATAGATGCATTAGGGTTAACAAGATCTCGAATTTGTCCGAATTTTCCGCGTATAGAGCTAATATCAATATTTGTCGTGTTTGGTATCACATGGATCACCGTAATAGGCTCGTGTGTCACTGCCGCGGCAGACAGACACCAACACGAGAATATATAATTTAACCGGAAGAGCAAATCCAACCAAAAATTATAATTCTCAAGCCGACCGACAACCTGTACTCACTAGGTACCAGGCCCGTTAGGTTTTTAACGTCCGAGCATCCGACCAAGATTGATATTCCATCACAAAAAAAAGATTAAAATCAATCAACAAATACTATTTAGTTAATATCTTAATTAAACTAAATAATCTTAACATCTTAATCGAATAATCAATTAATGATTGATTCATCTCTTATCAAGCAATGATATAGACCTATTCCTCTTGATGATTTATCAACAAGGTCTTTTGATAACCCTTTGGTTAGCGGATCCGCGATGTTATCTCTTGACGAATCGTAGTCAATAGTGATAACCAATGTTGATAGCAAATGGTATTATGTCTTTGCCTCATATGACGAGACTTACCATTATACTTTTGCTCTGTGCCCCGTCAATCGTGGATTGACTATCACAATAAATACATATTGCGGTCACAGCTTTGCCCATTTTGGAATATCTTCTAGAAATTGGTATTGCATTATGCCTCTCATGCATATTTGTCTAAGGATATGAACTCATATTCCTTTAGAAATCGAGCAATAACCATCTATATTAAAGATTTCCATACCACTGCTACACTAGCTAGTGTGAAACATGTTCACTATTTAGACATTAAATTCATAATGTCAGATATCCAATTTGTGTTACTATATCATTTTATAGTTTTTGAATATCTCATATCATGCAGCATATACACACAAGTAATCTTTATATCATTGTAATCACCAATTGATAATTAGTTTCCTGCTTACTCGTGTATTCACATAGTCTTACTCACGATATAGACTGTGTTTAGTCTTGTACAATTCACTTAGTACATTAGACTTTTTGTTACTCTTGAAAGATCAGTTGCCTTTGTGCTTGGATAGATGCACCATATCCATTGGCATTCCAATTGATTCCGTTGATCTTTCCAAGATTCATGTCATCATAGTATGATTGACCTCATACGAGACATTGTGAATGACTTGAGATTTTACATCTTAAAGTCATCTCTTTTGGTCTCATATATTTATCTTTTCAGACTTTGTTGAATTGATCCCCTTGTCATTACTTACATCAATGACTCGATCATTCAAATTCATTCTTAAAATGACATAGTCGTCATGTGTATTTGACATATACACACTTGACATATTCATTGTCTTGAATCTTTTTGACATTATAAATTGGCATTTTTTAACGTTTTGAAATTACGTTACCAACTATTAACCGAGACTTCAATTTCTCAAGATCAAATTACTAATTTTAGGCGTCCCCAAAATTAGCAATTTTTCATTAACTACATCACCAAATATGAACGTCCCCAAATTGGTACTTTTCGGTCATTTAATCACCATATTTGAATGCTGTCAAATTGGAGATTTGATCACATCATTTGAAGTCATTGCTTGACACCACAATGTCAAAGATTTTATGCCACTACTTTAGTGTCAATTTAGATTCATAATACTTTCACTAAGTTGCAGACTTTCAATCGTTGCGTTAGGCACATATGCCTTTGGTTCTTCCAAGTTGGCTTTTCTCAAAGACGCCATTTAGAAAGACTGCATGTATGTTCATTTGATATACTTCTACATGTATATCATAATAATGAACTTTCTTCTCGTTACTAGAGAATATATCTCAAAGTACTTTAGGCTCTCATGTTACTACAACCTCAGTTAGTAGTTTCGCCTTTTATTTATCCATGGGATCCATTTGAATTTACCTTGGATCCTAGTGGTATCTATTCTAGAGGAATATCTACCGAACATTAAATAAAATTCTGCACAACAGAATTATTCTTTCTCTCTTATATGACCATATGAAGAGTGTATATGGCATTGTAAATTATCTTATAGCACGCATGCTAGAAATTTCAGACGTAGTGATTTTCCAAGTTCAAGCCTTTTTGCTTCAACCTTTAAAACCACTTGGTGATTCATTTCACATTGATAAATCCACGGTATCTCATAATTGATTTAGTTTTTAAATCAGTTATGCGTTTGATACACACTTTTCCTTAACTCGATTAGAACATACTGACATGTCAGACTATCAGATTTTTGCACTACGAATTTATACGCATCATGCATCATGTGCGTATCCAGTGAAGATGCAGTCGACCGTACGTCTTGGGTCAGACCTTCACTTGCTTTGGCTTAGGAACTTTTGCCTTAGCCATACACCCCCACATTTTTAGTATTTCTAAAATTGTTTTACTACATTTCAGAGCTAATAGGAAATTTCAATTATTTTCTAGCATGGGATCTTGTTTTAAGTTAACTAGTCTCCACACGATTGATATCCTCATATTCAGAGCTAGTTTGAACTGATTAACATCGTTTTTGCATTTTCGTTAGAACACAATTCAACCATCTTAATTTCCGGATTAAGTTGGTTTTGTATCTCAAGCTTTTAGAGTGTAAATTTCTCTTTTTAGCTTCATCCTTACTCATTATCGAGTACACGTAACAAATGTATCACTATATTTATAGAGTAATCACATTTCTTATTACAACCTCTCATAAGAGTAGGTTTCATCATCATTTAAAACCTTACTGGTTTTAATATTCGATAAAAGAGCTTATATGTTTTTAGCACTAAAATTCAATTATTGAATTTCTCCGAATTTCAGCATGGTTCCAAGTAGAACCAAAATTCTTAGCACAGACGATGATACATCACCTTAAACCCACATTCAGTGATCCTCGATCAATCGATGCGTTAGGGTTAACAAGATCTCGAATTTGTCCGAATTTTCCGCGTATAGAGCTAATATCAATATTTGTCGTGTTTGGTATCACATGGATCACCGTAATAGGCTCGTGTGTCACTGCCACGGCAGACAGACACCAACACGAGAATATATAATTTAACCGGAAGAGCAAATCCAACCAAAAATTATAATTCTCAAGCCGACCCACAACCTGTACTCACTAGGTACCAGGCCCGTTAGGTTTTTAATGTCCGAGCATCCGACCAAGATTGATATTCCATCACAAAAAAAAAAAGATTAAAATCAATCAACAAATACTATTTAGTTAATATCTTAATTAAACTAAATAATCTTAACATCTTAATCGAATAATCAATTAATGATTGATTCATCTCTTATCAAGCAATGCTATACCTTATCAAAATTATCGTATGCATGATTATATAATAGAAAATATAATCACAATCTTATTTAGAAAACGCATGGCAATAATATAAATTCTTCTCATTTATATTAATCACAAACACTTTCTAAATAATTATCGACGTGTAATCCATAATATTTTTATTCTAATCAGTTATTAGCAACTACGTTTGCTGACAGTAGTTTCCCACCTCTTCTTTGCTGATGATAGCTTACTATTTGATAGAGCCAACCGAACGGAATGTTCGAAAATAGTTGATATTCTCAACAATTATGAAGCAGCTTCCATGACAGCAAATTAACAATGATAAATCAGAGGTATCTTTTAGTGGTGGAGTGCCTGAGTCTACAAAGGAGGATTTTATCGACTTGTTTAAAAATGAAATTAGTGAATGAGCACGACAAATATTTGGGCATCCCCACAATGATTAGCCGATCGAAAAAAGCAGTTTTCGCGGCTCCAAAAGACAGAATATGGAAGAAATTACAATGGTGGAAAGAAAAACTCTTCTCTCGCAGAGGAAAGGAGATTTTAATCAAAGCTGAGATTCCATCCATTCCTACATATTTAATGGGAGTCTACAAAATCCCAAAATTGTGTAATTGAAGATAAATTTGCTGGTATAATTTACTAAAATTATATCGATAAATTTGAATTCATATAATTATACCATGAAGTATAATAATATTTGATGATTTTCCATTATACCTGTAGATCCAAAAACTTGTCTTGGACTCGTCCGTGTCCGTCAAATAACGACTTAAGGGATCGCATGTTTTGAATCTCCTGTCTGTGCTGCAAATCTGAGAAGAACAAAGTAGGAGACAGATTCGTTAATGATGAAAGCATTAAATAATATATATGTATATATATAATTAATCAAATGAGGTAAATCCGAATGTGGGCGATGTTGAGTCCAAAAAATCTGTCTCCTTAAAGCAAATTCGCCTCCACCGCAGTGTATAGCGTCTGGCTCCCAGGATAAAACAACATCTCGATGCGTTGATATATCGATCATCGCACCCTCAGCAAACTAGAATAAACCTGAACTACCACCGACGCGACCCAAAATATAAATAGAAATTATTTCCGAAAATAAAATTTTGAAGTCGGGATTTTTGGGTGAAAAAAAACGGACGAAATTTCTGTGTAAAAATAAGACCCTCACATCTGTATTTATAGGTGAAGATGAGAGAGAGACATGTGCTGGAGGAACTCTAAACCGGTCGAAATTGATATCTGGAGGAACTCTAAACCGATCAGGATTAGTATCTCAATACTTATCCAGATCTGTTTAATTCGATTTTATTCGGATCCGAAAAATTTGGAATTTATTAATTGAGGTATTTTCGGTAAAATAAAATTTTACCGAATAAAATTGCAGTAAAAAGATAACTTCGAGGCGCCGAGACATTTCGCCCAAATTGCCCTTCGACCGAGACCGACCCGAACCGAGCCGAGCCGAGCCGAGCCGGACGGACGAACGGACGACGGCGGCGCGCGCGTGTGTGTGTATGCGCGAGGGGCGCCTAGTCACACATCCACACATGTCTCACTTTTTGAACATGCCTTTGTCCGCATCTCCTTATATACTCACAATTTCTTCCTTCTTTTTCCAATGTGGGATAGCATCCCAAACCCATTTGTAAAGGGTTCACTTTGAACATTATATCTCATTCATACCTCAATCATTTTGAGTGATCTTACATGTTTTGGAAACCTCGTACGGAGTACTACGTATTCCAACTAAGTCCCGACTTTAACTCGCAGTCGAGCCAACTCAAAATTTCCTGTCAAATGGGCTGCTCAAAACATCCCATTTCCTCCATTTTATCTAATATTTCCAACAATCCCCCACCTGAATGAGATTGATGGTCCAGCAGCACACGTCAGACATGGAGTTTGACTTGGTGATAGTTACTGCGGTTAGGCATTGCATAGGATAGGTAGAGTATGCTCCTTGAACCTTCCCTCGAAAAGATATATTCTCCTTACTGGCTACACAGTGTGACTAGATGCCATTGAACTGTCCAACCGTTTGCGTAAGTGATCGTATATCCTTCACAAGTGCCCTCCCTGATTTATTCTGTTCTCATTATTGTGCCCATTTTGGCCGTGGACACCGTCCTGGTTCTGCGGGAGTTTCTAGAGAATTGTGCCTTGCAATTCTCCTTTGAAGCGGCCCCTCTTCACTCCAACATAGGTGATTCTCGTTAAGTGTTTTGAGTAAACCCGTATTTTACTCCACCCGACTATACGTTGTCGACCTAAGAATCATTAAAAGCATAAGCTTAACCTCTCCCTACGGGTATCACTGTTTTCATCCTAGGAATGGTCGGTTCGGGGTAACCCCCACAGTGATCGTGCCCAGTTTTATGAATTGGTTGTCCCATTGAACCTAGATATTGGGATCTCCACTCAGCTTAGGTTGGGTATCCTCCATAAAACCATTATCTCATGTCAATAGACCCATTCCTCTTGATGATTTATCAACAAGGTCTTTTGATAACCCTTTGGTTAGCGGATCCGCGATGTTATCTCTTGACGAATCGTAGTCAATAGTGATAACCAATGTTGATAGCAAATGGTATTATGTCTTTGCCTCATATGACGAGACTTACCATTATACTTTTGCTCTGTGCCCCGTCAATCGTGGATTGACTATCACAATAAATACATATTGTGGTCACAGCTTTGCCCATTTTGGAATATCTTCTAGAAATTGGTATTGCATTATGCCTCTCATGCATATTTGTCTAAGGATATGAACTCATATTCCTTTAGAAATCGAGCAATAACCATCTATATTAAAGATTTCCATACCACTGCTGCACTAGCTAGTGTGAAACATGTTCACTATTTAGACATTAAATTCATAATGTCAGATATCCAATTTGCGTTACTATATCATTTTATAGTTTTTGAATATCTCATATCATGCAGCATATACACACAAGTAATCTTTATATCATTGTAATCACCAATTGATAATTAGTTTCCTGATTACTCGTGTATTCACATAGTCTTACTCACGATATAGACTGTGTTTAGTCTTGTACAATTCACTTAGTACATTAGACTTTTAGTTACTCTTGAAAGATCAGTTGCCTTTGTGCTTGGATAGATGCACCATATCCATTGGCATTCCAATTGATTCCGTTGATCTTTCCAAGATTGATGTCATCATAGTATGACTGACCTCATACGAGACATTGTGAACGACTTGAGATTTTACATCTTAAAGTCATCTCTTTTGGTCTCATATATTTATCTTTTCAGACTTTGTTGAATTGATCCCCTTGTCATTACTTACATCAATGTCTCGATCATTCAAATTCATTCTTAAAATGACATAGTCGTCATGTGTATTTGACATATACACACTTGACATATTCATTGTCTTGAATCTTTTTGACATTATAAATTGCCAATTTTTAACGTTTTGAAATTATGTTACCAACTATTAACCGAGACTTCAATTTTTCATTAACTACATTACCAAATTTGAGCGTCCCCAAATTGGTACTTTTCGGTCATTTAATCACCATATTTGAATGCTGTCAAATCGGAGATTCGATCACATCATTTGAAGTCATTGCTTGACACCACAGTGTCAAAGATTTTATGCCACTACTTTAGTGTCAATTTAGATTCATAATACTTTCACTAAGTTGCAGACTTTCAATCGTTGCGTTAGGCACATATGCCTTTGGTTCTTCCAAGTTGGCTTTTCTCAAAGACGCCATTTAGAAAGACTGCATGTATGTTCATTTGATATACTTCTACATGTATATCATAATAATGAACTTTCTTCTCCTTACTAGAGAATATATCTCAAAGTACTTTAGGCTCTCATGTTACTACAACCTCAGTTAGTAGTTTCGCCTTTTATTTATCCATGGGGTCCATTTGAATTTACGTTGGATCCTAGTGGTATCTAATCCAGAGGAAGATCTACCGAACATTAAATAAAATTCTGCACAACAGAATTATTCTTTCTCTCTTATATGACCATATGAAGAGTGTATATGGCATTGTAAATTATCTTATAGCACGCATGCTAGAAATTTCAGACGTAGTGATTTTCCAAGTTCAAGCCTTTTTGCTTCAACCTTTAAAACCACTTGGTGATTCATTTCACATTGATAAATCCACGGTATCTCATAATTGATGTAGTTTTTAAATCAGTTATGCGTTTTATACACACTTTTCCTTAACTCGATTAGAACATACTGACATGTCAGACTATCAGATTTTTGCACGACGAATTTATACGCATCATGCATCATGTGCGTATCCAGTGAAGATGCAGTCGACCGTACGTCTTGGGTCAGACCTTCACTTGCTTTGGCTTAGGAACTTTTGCCTTAGCCATACACCCCCACATTTTTAGTATTTCTAAAATTGTTTTACTACATTTCAGAGCTAATAGGAAATTTCAATTATTTCCTAGCATGGGATCTTGTTTTAAGTTAACTAGTCTCCATACGATTGATATCCTCATATTCAGAGCTAGTTTGAACTGATTAACATTGTTTTTGCATTTCCGTTAGAACACAATTCAACCATCTTAATTTCCGGATTAAGTTGGTTTTGTATCTCAAGCTTTTAGAGTGTAAATTTCTCTTTTTAGCTTCATCCTTACTCATTATCGAGTACACGTAACAAATGTATCACTATATTTATAGAGTAATCACATTTCTTATTACAACCTCTCATAAGAGTAGGTTTCATCATCATTTAAAACCTTACTGGTTTTAATATTCGATAAAAGAGCTTATATGTTTTTAGCACTAAAATTCAATTATTGAATTTCTCCGAATTTCAGCATGGTTCCAAGTAGAACCAAAATTCTTAGCACAAACGCTGATACATCACCTTAAACCCACATTCAGTGATCCTCGATCAATCGATGCATTAGGGTTAACAAGATCTCGAATTTGTCCGAATTTTCCGCGTATAGAGCTAATAACAATATTTGTCGTGTTTGGTATCACATGGATCACCATAATAGGCTCGTGTGTCACTGCCACGACAGACCGACACCAACACGAGAATATATAATTTAACCGGAAGAGCAAATCCAACCAAAAATTATAATTCTCAAGCCAACCCACAACCTGTACTCACTAGGTACCAGGCCCGTTAGATTTTTAACGTCCGAGCATCCGACCAAGATTGATATTCCATCACAAAAAAAAAGATTAAAATCTATCAATAAATACTATTTAGTTAATATCTTAATTAAATTAAATAATCTTAACATCTTAATCGAATAATCAATTAATGATTGATTCATCTCTTATCAAGCAATGCTATACCTTATCAAAATTATCGTATGCATGATTATATAATAGCAAATATAATCACAATCTTATTTAGAAAACGCATGGCAATAATATAAATTCTTCTCATTTATATTAATCACAAACACTTTCTAAATAATTATCGGCGTGTAATCCATAATATTTTTATTCTAATCAGCTATTAGCAACTACGTTTGCTGACAGTAGTTTCCCACCTCTTCTTTGCTGATGATAGCTTACTATTTGCTAGAGCCAACCGAACGGAATGTTCGAAAATAGTTGATATTCTCAACAATTATGAAGCAGCTTCCATGACAGCAAATTAACAATGATAAATCAGAGGTATCTTTTATGTAATACCCGGTTGTAATTCAGTCATTATCATTCAGTAATATCATTCTGTAATTGTCACTCAGTAATTTTCATTCATTAATGATCATTCATCATTCATTTGCGTTCATTGTTTTCACCGTTCGGATGTAATTGTATCGTGTATCAATCATCATTCATCATCAATCTAGTTGGAGAATCATGTGGTGGTTATCATCGTTGCCATTTTCTTAGTGTGCTGTGTGTGAGGAGTATCGCACGCTACGTACTCTCTTTAGCGTGCGCTAATTGAGTACAAGTGGCGCACGCTACCTCTCAATACTAGCGCACGCTAGTATGTTTCAAGCAGGCAGTCCAGAAGGCACTGGACTGCAGTTGGGTTGTAAGTAGCGCACGCTACGAATGGTAAGTAGCGCGCGCTAGTAAGCCGAAGTAGCGCACGCTATACAGTTGGTGTAGCGCGCGCTAAGGACGAATCAGGCAGAGTCCAGTGGCTAATGGACTGCTTTGGATAAATGCCTAACGTACGCTATGAGTGGTTTTTAGCGTACGCAAATGGTGTAGTAGCGCACGCTAAATATTGTGTGTAGCGCGCGCTACAGAGATCAGATCAGAGAACAGGAGGTTCTGGACTCCAGTACTGGGCATATGCCTTTGGTTCTTCCAAGTTGGCTTTTCTCAAAGACGCCATTTAGAAAGACTGCATGTATGTTCATTTGATATACTTCTACATGTATATCATAATAATGAACTTTCTTCTCGTTACTAGAGAATATATCTCAAAGTACTTTAGGCTCTCATGTTACTACAACCTCAGTTAGTAGTTTCGCCTTTTATTTATCCATGGGATCCATTTGAATTTACGTTGGATCCTAGTGGTATCTATTCCAGAGGAATATCTACCGAACATTAAATAAAATTCTGCACAACAGAATTATTCTTTCTCTCTTATATGACCATATGAAGAGTGTATATGGCATTGTAAATTATCTTATAGCACGCATGCTAGAAATTTCAGACGTAGTGATTTTTCAAGTTCAAGCCTTTTTGCTTCAACCTTTAAAACCACTTGGTGATTCATTTCACATTGATAAATCCACGGTATCTCATAATTGATTTAGTTTTTAAATCAGTTATGCATTTGATACACACTTTTCCTTAACTCGATTAGAACATACTGACATGTCAGACTATCAGATTTTTGCACTACGAATTTATACGCATCATGCATCATGTGCGTATCCAGTGAAGATGCAGTCGACCGTACGTCTTGGGTCAGACCTTTGATAAGTGTCAGTTTTGTACACTTATCCATGGTTTGTATCGATAAAATTCACCCATAATTGATCTAGTCTACTCGTTTTTTGCTTTTAATTAATTAGTTTTAATAATTTTATTTTTATCGGATGATGATCGGATTAAATAACTGATTTACTCAAGAAACAACATGTTTATTAAATATTCTCTTTGTTGAATTTTGATATATTCATGTTGTAGGGCTTTCCGAGATAAATTCGGCAGTCTTTCCGGATTCAAAATCAGAGTTATATATCAAAAGTTATCATCCGAAGAAGATTTGGGGCAAAAACGCAAAGTCTGAGAAATTTCGGGCAAAACGTAACTTTCAAAGCAACCGGTGAACAAATTGACGGTTAAGTTACTACGGCCGTAACTACGAATGTTACGGCCGTAAAGTCACCTAGTTACGGCCGTAACTCCCAATGTTACGGCCGTAACTCTTGACATTGTTATGATTTGTCTAATTTTTTATACTTTTTGTGTATTATTGAGGGGATGGCTGGCATTGATCCGATCTATTGTAATAATGCTGGAGTTTTGGAGCTATTAGATGACTTTAGGTGTATAAATAGACCCCTTAGATCCTTCATCATTCACCATTCATCTTATAATTTTCCATTTTTTGTAAACTTTTCTTTTTGTGTGAAGAACACACTTGTGTTCTCGAGTGATATTTGTAAGTGTGGTATAGCATATGTTGTTCAGAGAGTTTATTGCTTCTATCTCCTTTATCTACTAAGGGAGTTAGGATCAATTCTTTCTCTTGATTCAACTAATAATGACCACCAAAGCTTGTAACATGTATAATAAACCCTTCATGGGCTAAGTAACCTTTAGTTGGGATTATAAACAAGGTTAGTCATATTATTTATGTTTGTATAAAAGATCTATTGTGAATTACTTATTATTGTGTGTGATTTTCATTGTTTTAACAATCTTTATTTATTTGGCCAATAAATGACGATATTAATGGTCTTCATATGTTTCGAAAGAAAATATGTTTGATTAGATCAAACGATCTTCAGTCTAAGTTGTTCTAGGGGATAGAAATATACCTCTAGTCCTTAGATGATTCTTTGAGTTATTTTATAAATCCTAATGCTATGTATTGAAGCCAATCAACATAGAAATATAGTGTATTGATTCAATATGTAAGGGGCGTTTTATAGTTCGAAAGAGAAACCGTCTTTTTAAGGAAAATCGAATCTACACAACATAATAAGTAAATTCATCTTATGATCTCCTATACATCTTTTATAACTAATGACGAACTAAGTTTGCAATCCCAACTATTTCATTTTATCGGTTAATCAATCTATTATTATTGCAATATTTTTATTTCCTTAAAATATTAGAACTATTATTGCATTTTCTTTGCAATTATTAAACCAAACTTTTTAATTGTGTGTTTCACTCATCTTAGTATCGATAAAAATAGACTAATAGTCTATAATTCAAATTATAACCAAACTTCCTTGTGGGATCGATAAACCGGACTCAAAAAGTCCACTTTACTACTTGATACGATATTGTGCACTTGCGATAGTTACACTAAGAACGTGTCAACCGTCACTTGGTTTGGCTTAGGAACTTTTGCCTTAGCCATACACCCCCACATTTTTAGTATTTCTAAAATTGTTTTACTACATTTCAGAGCTAATAGGAAATTTCAATTATTTCCTAGCATGAGATCTTGTTTTAAGTTAACTAGTCTCCACACGATTGATATCCTCATATTCAGAGCTAGTTTGAACTGATTAACATCGTTTTTGCGTTTCCGTTAGAACACAATTCAACCATCTTAATTTCCGGATTAAGTTGGTTTTGTATCTCAAGCTTTTAGAGTGTAAATTTCTCTTATTAGCTTCATCCTTACTCATTATCGAGTACACGTAACAAATATATCACTATATTTATAGAGTAATCACATTTCTTATTACAACCTCTCATAAGAGTAGGTTTCATCATCATTTAAAACCTTACTGGTTTTAATATTCGATAAAAGAGCTTATATGTTTTTAGCACTAAAATTCAATTATTGAATTTCTCCGAATTTCAGCATGGTTCCAAGTAGAACCAAAATTCTTAGCACAAACGCTGATACATCACCTTAAATCCACATTCAGTGATCCTCGATCAATCGATGCGTTAGGGTTAACAAGATCTCGAATTTGTCCGAATTTTCCGCGTATAGAGCTAATATCAATATTTGTCGTGTTTGGTATCACATGGATCACCGTAATAGGCTCGTGTGTCACTGCCACGGCAGACCGACACCAACACGAGAATATATAATTTAACCGGAAGAGCAAATCCAACCAAAAATTATAATTGTCAAGCCGACCCACAACCTGTACTCACTAGGTACCAGGCCCGTTAGTTTTTAACGTCCAAGCATCCGACCAAGATTGATATTCCATCACAAAAAAAAGATTAAAATCAATCAACAAATACTATTTAGTTAATATCTTAATTAAACTAAATAATCTTAACATCTTAATCGAATAATCAATTAATGATTGAGTCATCTCTTATCAAGCAATGCTATACCTTATCAAAATTATCGTATGCATGATTATATAATAGCAAATATAATCACAATCTTATTTAGAAAGCGCATGGCAATAATATAAATTCTTCTCATTTATATTAATCACAAACACTTTCTAAATAATTATCGACGTGTAATCCATAATATTTTTATTCTAATCAGCTATTAGCAACTACGTTTGCTGACAGTAGTTTCCCACCTCTTCTTTGCTGATGATAGCTTACTATTTGCTAGAGCCAACCGAACGGAATGTTCGAAAATAGTTGATATTCTCAACAATTATGAAGCAGCTTCCATGACAGCAAATTAACAATGATAAATCAGAGGTATCTTTTAGTGGTGGAGTGCCTGAGTCTATAAAGGAGGATTTTATCGACTTGTTTAAAAATGAAATTAGTGAATGAGCACGACTAATATTTGGGCATCCCCACAATGATTGGCCGATCGAAAAAAGCAGTTTTCGCGGCTCCAAAAGACAGAATATGGAAGAAATTACAATGGTGGAAAGAAAAACTCTTCTCTCGCGGAGGAAAGGAGATTTTAATCAAAGCTGAGATTCAATCCATTCCTACATATTTAATGGGAGTCTACAAAATCCCAAAATTGTGTAATTGAAGATAAATTTGTTGGTATAATTTACTAAAATTATATCGATAAATTTGAATTCATATAATTATACCATTAAGTATAATAATATTTGATGATTTTTCATTATACCTGTAGATCCAAAATCTTGTCTTGGACTCGTCCGTGTCCGTCAAATAACGACTTAAGGGATCGCATGTTTTGAATCTCCTGTCTGTGCTGCAAATATGAGAAGAACAAAGTAGGAGACAGATTCGTTAATGATGAAAGCATTAAATAATATATATATGTATATATATAATTAATCAAATGAGATAAATCCGAATGTGGGCGATGTTGAGTCCAGAAAATCTGTCTCCTTAAAGCAAATTCGCCTCCACCGCAGTGTATAGCGTCTGCCTCCCAGGATAAAACAACATCTCGATGCGTTGATATATCGATCATCGCACCCTCAGCGAACTAGAATAAACCTGAACTACCACCGACGCGACCCAAAATATGAATAGAAATTATTTCAGAAAATAAAATTTTGAAGTCGGGATTTTTGGGTGAAAAAAAAACGGACGAAATTTCTGTGTAAAAATAAGACCCCTCGCATCTGTATTTATAGGTGAAGATGAGAGAGAGACATGTGCTGGAGCAACTCTAAACCGGTCGAAATTGATATCTGGAGGAACTCTAAACCGATCAGGATTAGTATCTCAATACTTATCCAGATCTGTTTAATTCGATTTTATCCGGATCCGAAAAATTTGGAATTTATTAATTGAGGTATTTTCGGTAAAATAAAATTTTACCGAATAAAATTGCAGTAAAAACATAACTTCGATACGCCGAGACATTTCGCCCAAATCGCCCTTCGACCGAGACCGACCCGCGCCGGACGGACGGACGGCGGCGGCGCGCGTGTGTGTGTATGCGCGAGGGGCGCCTAGTCACACATCCACACATATCTCACTTTTTGAACATGCCTTTGTCCACATCTCCTTATATACTCACAATTTCTTCCTTCTTTTTCCAATGTGGGATAGCATCCCAAACCCATTTCTAAAGGGTTCACTTTGGAACATTATATCTCATTCATATCTCAATCATTTTGAGTGTTCTTACATGTTTTGGAAACCTCGTACGGAGTACTACGTATTCCAACTAAGTCCCGACTTTAACTCGTAGCCGAGCCAACTCAAAATTTCCTCTCAAATGGGCTGCTCAAAACATCCCATTTCCTCCATTTTATCTAATATTTCCAACAAATTATATTCATATATTACTTATATGTCCATTAAAATTATAACGGATTCAATACTCAAAGTTACTTATTAATAGGTCAGGGATTTCACAAATGAATCTGGTTCTATTTTCTTATGAATTTTAAAATATAACAAATAAGGTTCTGAGGTTTTACAATTTTTACTTGTGATTACCACAAGAGTTAAGCACCTCCCCAAATTTTTCCAGATTTTATTTCTAAGTGCAAGTATCATTTCAAAAATCGTTTTCCCAAACCTATTCAGAAACTGTACTGCAGGTATACCCCAAAAGTTTTGCATTTATCAACATAGTTAAACCTTTCAGAAAAATCTACAAAAATTACAGGAATTCCCTTATAACTTAAATATTACCTCTGTAAAAGAAGAACTCTTAAATATTTATAGATTTGACATGAAAAATCACACAAGTCGACTGAAATAATTTTTTGAAAATGCAGTTTTGACATACGATCACATAAAATTCAGAAACATGCTCAAATCAACTCCAATTCACTCCAAACTAATTGGATCAGTTATTAATCTCTTTAAAATTAGTTTTGGACTCAAGAAACTCAGAAAAACGCTTTGTTATCATTAAGATTCACCCTGCTCAATCCGATCCAAAAACTGGACAGCATACTTTGAGACAGAAACAACACAACCTTAATCCCGTAAAATTTAAAAACATGACCAATACAACTCCGATTTCCTTCAAACCAATTGGAAAACTTAACTAAGACATAAAACTAGGTTTTCATGTAAAAATACAGAATAAAACACTTATGGAACTCGAGCTATAACGCACACATATTCAGCCTATAAGCTGTCCCGTTTTCAGAATCCATTTTAGCTCTTTACAACACATGTTTACTTATACAAACGCACACGAGACTGATATATATCACAAGACTTGTTTTAATTATCATATTAACACACATGTTTCCAGACTTTGATGATCACACACATATCAGATCGAATTCAAACAGCATGATACGAATATTTATAGATCGATTAGGATAGGATTTATAACAAATCGAGATACAATTTATTCATGATTTTATGTGGCCTCTTTTAACATGTTTTATATATTACGAATCGTAACAAAATAATTAGATCAGATATTAAATAAACTTTTAAGGTTTTAGTATTTTTAAATCAGGTTTTGTCGAATGAATAAGAAACAAGATCGATGGTACCTTTGTGAATCGAATACAGGAAGGAATACAAGGTGGAAACACCACAAGGTAAACCCTAAATCTTACGAGCCCAAAACGATGCTCAAACACCCACGGAAAATAGCTCCTTTGGTCACACGAACAGCAACAACAATCGATTTCTTTGGGGTGATTAGAGAGAGAGAATGACGTTTGTGTGGGTTTGTTTCTCTCTTATACGAATGAGGGATAGGGTCCAAGAAGCGTGTTTTTTATCTGAAGTCTTAGGATGGGAGCGGGATAATCAGTTTAGGAAAGTAGTAAATAGGTTTTTAATTTGTGTTGAATGATAATAAAAGGTCGGTTATGAGTTTTAAAAGTGTGGCTGAAATTTAGGGAACTCTTGATTACATCATGCTCAATTAAACGTGTGATGGTGCTAGGTTTTAGGAACTTTTAAATCTTGTACAATATGTATTTATTTAGTTTTGACTTAGGTTAATTTAGTTTAGTTTTAATTATTACATAAAATAAAGTATAGGGCTCAATTTGGATTATCCTAAAGTTTAGGTAAAAAAAATTTAAAATTATACGTATTTTTAGATTTACGAATTTTCTAAATTACTAAAATGTCCTCCAGTTTGAAAATTTGAAGAAATGTGTACGTTTACCAAACAAGCCCTAAATCAAAAACGGTTACGGTACAATCATAAATATGAACATGTAACTTCAAGTAAATGATAATTGAGCTACTACGACATCATATGAACTCAAGAATGTGAAATTTGAATTAAGAAACAAATATTGCACATTACGTGACCTATGTAACACCCCTGATATATTCAGGAATATTACAGCGCCGTAAATCCTTTACATCAGGATTTACAAGGCTAAAGAGTTGAAAAGGCATTAACAGGTACCAACGAATGAAAATAACGAAATTGAGATACAACAGTTCTGACCAAATACTGAAAATACAAATGTTCAACAGAAATTATTAATACATCATCAAATTCAAATTCATCAAAAGCGACTACGTACTCGAGTACTTATTGAAATAACTAACAAACAACAGACAAGTAAACCCGGCCAGAACATCACTCTGCACCCCCGTCGTCATGCAGCTCCAGTGGTTGTTTCCCCGCTCTCCTGGATCCTGAACATAAACAAAATGTTCACCCCCGAAGGGGTTAGCACAACGATGCTAGTACAAGTACCACAACGTATTATTCAACATCTCACGCAGAATAAAAATACGTAAGTGACATAAATACCAACGAGTCTTCTTCTACGAGAAACTCAATAAATAACATAAACAACTGATAATCACAACATGATATCATAACATACACATGGTAATTCCGACGATCCAGCATTCACTGCCTAGAACCCACGATGATCCCGTCAGACCAACCCGTGGTGGAAAAACCCGTCCGATGATCCAGCGTACGCTAGCATAGATCCCCCGATGATCCCGTCGGACCAACACGAGGTGGACATACAATAACGACATACATGCACGACAATATGTATAACAACAATACATAAAACAAATAAGGTACTTGCCTCGATTCGAAGACAAGAACAAAACTTCCACGAAAACGAAACACTCGAAGGTCGCCCCTTCAATCAATCACGTTGCTAAGCTCGAACCTTAACAAAATAAGTAATATAGATTTCATTTACAGTCGTATGAACATCTAACAATCCAAATCACGGTCGGAAGTTCATAAAATGTAACCTAATCAGTTGAATCAAAAGTCACCTCGCTGATCAGCCGAGTCAAAAGTCACCTCGCTGATCAGCCGAGTCAAAAGTCAACATGGCTGATCAGCCGAGTCAAAAGTCCCGTCGAGACGATCGTTTTAAAAAAAATTCATCTGAATCCGAGTTCGTATGAAGAAGTTATGACCGTTCGAAGGACAATTAAATAGACGGATCATATTGTGCCACGTGTCAACACCCGATTGGACCGAAAATTCAACCTCGTTGATCAGCCGAGTCAGAAGTCAACCTCGCTGATCAGTCGAGTCAGAAGTCAACCTCGCTGATCAACCGAGTCAGAAGTCAACCTCGCTGATCTGATCAGCCTACTTAACTCGCCTAGTTGATGACAGTAGGGTACTGGGTAGAAAACTGAACATACGAAATTCTCAGGTGAAGTTGGGTGATCCAAGATTGATGTGTTAGATTCCAATATCATCATTATATCCAGAAAACATCTAACAAATCCAACTTATATGGAAGGATATAACCTCTGATGATTTATTCATAAGTATAAACATCCCAATTTCTAAAACATGATGATGCTTGGATGATTTTATCAGTGGAACTCAATATCTTGACAGCATACTTCTATCATATCCTTGATAACACGAATCCAAGTAGGAATTAGTATTAACATACCTTAAGATGAAGAAAACACTGAGACAATAAGTAGAATCCAACTCCGGTTGCTTGCTTGCCAGATCAAGATGTTTCTCCACTTTCAATGATCAATCACCAGTGACACCCAATCTTCAAAGGTCACAAAAGGGGTGGTCTAAATGTGTTTAAGAGGTAGGGAAAACCATCTGGACTTTCACGGAACTAAGAACAGGTGAAGGAAGATGAAAACCAAATGAAATGAGGTGTTGTCCTTTATAAAATGTTTCTGGACCCCTGTGCTCAATAATTTCCTACGCTAGATTCCAAAACTGTCCAGGCTTAATAATTAAAAACTGTCCAGGACTATGTGCTGGCCTCCACCCAACTCCATAATTGATCACTTTACTTATAATATGCAGCCATACTCAATAATTTGTATTATTGAGTATTTGTATGAGACAAGTAATATGCTGTCATACTCATGCATGAAAATACAAATACGGTAAATACCATATTCCACTTATTGATATCACAATTCCAACTAATACAGGGTTCAAATACAGGTGAAATACTCAGTAATTAATCCGGATATTACAACCTAACGGGTCCGAAAACCTCCAAAACTTGTACCTAACTTATAATTAAATAACAAAACTATCCTAAGTAATATTTTCCACAAAATTTTAAAGAGTTGACCTCTTTTTTTCCCCCTTGGCCGAAATTTCCCATATCATGGGATAAGGATCCCTAAATTTTTGCCAATCACATTAATTTTCATTAAAAACCACACTTCTTTCCCTAAATTCCTTAACCAAGAGAATTAAAATACCATTTCTTCTTCTCCTCTCCCTACCATACAACCCAACACATACAAAAACACCAAAATATTGCTCTCGGATCATTGGTGATCATTCATACGCATTCGTAGAAGAGTTTGGTGCACATTGAAATTTGTTTGGAAGCATTTGGTGGTCTCGTTCTTGGTTTTCCCTCCCCATTCGATCCATACATCATCTTGGAAGGGTTTTGATTCAGTTTTAGTTGATTTGTTTGGCCCGATTCTTGGTCACGTTTTTTTCATCCCTATTTGGTATGTTCTTGTGATTTTGATTCACTCTTTTGATCCTTAATTCGTGTGATAAAAACCTATTCTAAAAACCTATATAAATCGGCTAAGAAATAACCATGAAATTGTTATGAATCGTATGAATGTTTTTGTTATTGATCTTGTTGGATTCATATGAGAATTAGTTTGATGCGTTTTTTATGTTTATTTTCTGAATATATGATGTGTTATGATCATATAATTAAATGGATTAAAAAGAATTGGATAAATTAGGGTTTAAATGAATTAATTGATTTGGACAGCTTTGATAATCGAATATTATGCATCACCAAACGAATTCTATTAATGTTTAATTCGGAATTTTTTGTTTGTAAACTCAGTTTAGGGTCTTAGTTAAGTATTCCAATTGGTTTGGATGGATTTTAATTTGGTATGTTCCTATTATTGAATTTTATGAGACGATATGTCAAAACTGTGTTTGCAGAATTTAATTTCAGTCGTGGTTTATGATTTTTCATGTTCAAACGATAAGGAGTTAGGAGCTCTCCTTTTACAGGGGTAATATTTGGGTTATGTGTAACTGCGTGGAATGTTTGTGGATTTTTCCTGAATGAAATGATAGGCCGTTGTGGCGGATAATTTTTAGGTACTGCTGCTGGTCGGTTTTCTGAGTAGTCTGGGTTTGGGTATTTTTAATGTGGAATTATACTAACTGATAAATTCTGCAAAAATTTGTGTTGGTTCTAAATATATTCAAGTACATGTGATTATTTTTGTGAATTTTATTTTGGAGTTCTAGTAAAGAATAAAAATTCGTATATTGGTGACCTGTTTGTGTTTAAAAGCTGAAATTATGAAACATAAGAGATAATTGATGATTAGAAGGTTTATATTGTAAATATGATACCTAGAGGGACTAATAATGTAAATATGATGAATGTATACATGTTTTGGCTGGAATAATGTGTTAGGGACTGTTCGTGACACTTTGGAATAATTATGGGCCTTACATGCTAGTTTTGATAATCAATGGTTTAATTGTGGAAATTGGGGTGTATTAGGGTTATTATTTTTGTAACTTGTGATACTTGAGGGTGTAAGGTGTATATATATGATACTTGAAGTGTATGGGCTGTATATATGTGTATTTGATTGTTTATATTCAGTTTTGACCCTTCACTTTCATTATTGACACTTTTAACCCTAAATTATGAAGACTTGTCATAAGAAACCCTAATCTTGGAAAACATGCATAAAATGAAATCTATAACTTAACATGACATGAAAACATTATGAGATGAATAACTAACTATATAGAACATGTCTATATCGAGAAAACTCGCTAATTTTGATAACCTGCTAAAATAGAAAGTTACCTAAAATAGAAAGCTGCTAAATATGGAAAGTTACTAAAAATGGAAAGTTAACTAAAAGAGGTAACTTATGAGAAATGAGCTCATCTTGATTCGTATCCACTCTTTTCTAGGTTCGGTGAAGCGAGAGTGATCCTTTTCTCCTTGTTTGTTTGACCTTGCTTTTGCTTTGGAACTAAGGTACAGATATTCTGCACCCTTTCAGCAAGGGTGCAACTTTTCTCTCTCATGACTTACTCTCTCTCTCCTCATTATTGTATATCCGATTTTGACTTTGACTTGGTATCTGAACCTTTGATTTGGAACTTTGATATGGTCCATTTATATTTGAACCTTTGATATATGATTTGAACTTTTGACCTTTGACATATATACTTTGATTTGGGACCTTGACTATTTGACCCTTTCAGTATTTACCCGGGCAATTTGTATTAATTGTTGTGGAATAGCCACAACCATAGCATTGATGCAACAATGTTATGTTCTCCAGTTGGGTTGGAGAGATGTCCCCCACCGTCCCTCTTATATTATATTTGCTCTGGCCATTATTATTGTTATTTGCTTACAGGGCCGTATGGATGCATCCTAGATTTGATCTGTTTGATATTTGATTTGATTATTTTGGGCCACTTTACATTTGGGCCATATTATATTTGGTGATTGGGCATGCGTGCAATGCGGTCCCTTCACATTTGGGGAGCTGATCACTCCATTGGACTACTTTGTTTATTTGGGCCTTGTTTGGGCCTGGGGGTTAAATACTGAAATCATTTGACACTTAACTTTGATGATCTTTGATATTTAAACCTTGATAACTTTTCATACCTAACTCTGATGAACCTTTGATATACCTTGATATACTTTTGATATACCTTTGATATAACCAAGTGCCACCACATGTAACCTCATTTCGTATTGTTTTGTATTGCTTGTTTATTTCATATCTGTTCACTGAGCTCTTTATGCTCAGCCGCTTTTCTTTCCATGCGGCAGGTACTTAGCTCATGCGGGGTTTAGCTTTGGGGATGAGAGAGTGTGGACCTACCCTAGAGCTCTTTGAATAAATGAACATTATTTCTGTATCGTATTTCCAGATTTTTGGACATTTGTGATCGTACTTTCGTTTGTTTGGTTTTGGGGACATTTGGATGTTGTTTTAGTCCCCTTTGATACTCCTTGATGAATTTATCTTAATACTTCCTCTGTTTGGTTTGATCTGTTTGTATCTGATGTGTAACCATATTGTAATGTTTCTACCCTTGCCGGGTTGGGGCGTTACAATTTATGGTATCAGAGCGACAGGTTTGGATCTTTACGGCTTAGGCTTTGACCTGTGAGGATTGGGTAGACACTAGGCTTTCGTTTCGTCCTTCCTGTCCGTATTCATATTCGTTTGTTTTTCGCTAACCGCTTGATATCATTTTATATGGTGAACACTCGGCAAACAAGTGGTGAAGCTAACCCTCCAAACATTGATGAGATTGTTGCTCAGGCAGTAGCCGCTGCTATTCAGAATTTGCGTAATGAGCGTAGGGATGGGGCTGAAAGCAGCAATGAGGGCATTCATGTGTGGATTGAACGCTTCAACAAACTGAAGCCCAATCTTTTCTTGTCAGCTACCACTCCGACTGAAGTGAGTGACTGGATTACCCATTGTGAGAAGTTGTTTCAGGTGATTGGTTGTCCTGATGGGGTGAAAGCTCGTTTAGCAGCTTTCAAGTTTGATGGTGATGCCCTTAACTGGTGGACGTCATATGTTGGGGCGAAGGGTGATGGTTTTGTTGAGACATGTACTTGGGCGGCGTTTCGTGAGGCCTTCTACAAGAGGTTCATACCCCTCTCGGAACAGCAGCGATACGAGAGAGAGTATGGCACCATTTATCAGATGGATCGGGAGAATGCGGCGGAGTATATGGAACGTTTTCTCAGGTTGGCTGGCTTCGTGGGGCCTACTGTGTCAGGGGACGCGGCTAGGCAGGCTCGTCACTATAAGTGGGTACTGAAGCTTTGGATACTTGACCGTATTGTTAATACGGATTATGCTGATGTGTCGTTGGTTTGTGATGCGGCACGTAATATTGAGCTGTTGTATGAGGGTGGAACGTCCAACAAGCGTACTCGTGATGGTGAGAGGATTCAATTTGGGTCTTCGGGTCAGTATCACCGGGGTTTTAATCATCGGGGTCGTTCTGAAAAGAGTTTTGATAACCTTGGTCGTTCCGACCGCCAGTCTGAGCACAGGGGACAGTCCAACCGAGGACAGGATCAGGGTCGACAGGTTCAGAGGGGTTCTGATTATGGATCTTCGGGTAGGCAGGGTGATAAGTTGGGTAACTCTAACCAGAAGCAGTTTTCGAGGGGCAACCAGCAGAATAGGTACTCGGGCTCTGGGTCTTCACGTCAGCAGTACCGTTCTGGGAACTCGTCGGGCCAGCAGAAGCGTACTGAGATTTTGCCACCCCCACCAACTTGCCCTACATGTGGTAAGGCACACCCTGGGCCATGCCACAGAGCTTCTGGAGGTTGTTTTGAGTGTGGCTCCACTGCTCATCGTGTGAGGGACTGTCCAAAGAAAGCTAGCATTGTTCCGGCAGGATCTTCTCAGCCTTCTTCTTTTTCTGGCCGTGTTTATTCCATTACCCGTGAGCAGGCAGAGAAAACTACAGGTACCATTACGGGTTTTCTGTATATTGGTGATCATATTGCTTTTGTTTTGTTTGACACGGGCGCAAACCACTCTATTATATCTGTCACATTCTCTAAGAAACTGAAATTATTCCCAACACCATTAAATCATCACTTAACTATCTCTACGCCAATGGATAATAACGTCATCATTGACCATGAATTTGTTGATTGCCCACTTCGTTTTGATGATCGCGTACGTCCGGCTAATCTTCTTCCGATTGATATGTTTGATTTTGATTTGATCCTTGGTATGGATTGGTTGGCCACTCACCGGGCCACTATTGATTGTCATGCCCGAAAGGTTATGTTTGGAGATTTGTCTCGACCTGATTTTGTATACTCTGGTTCCCAACCACTTCGGTCTGTTAAGATCATATCCGCTTTGAAAGCACGTACCTTGTTATCCCATGGCTGTGCAGGTTTTATTGCTTCTATTAAGGACACTTCGATGGAGGGTCCTACTATCGATAGTATTCGGGTTGTTTGTGATTTTGCCGATGTCTTCCCTGAGGAACTTCCCGGTCTTCCTCCTAATCGTGACATTGAATTTGGTATTGATTTGATTCCGGGTGCTGAACCCATCTCTAAGGCTCCGTATCGTATGGCTCCTGCAAAACTGAAAGAGTTGAAAGATCAACTACAGGAACTCCTTGAGAGTGGATTCATTCGTACGAGTGTATCCCCGTGGGGAGCACCTGTCCTATTTGTAAAGAAGAAAGATGGTAGTATGAGGTTGTGTATAGACTACCGGGAGTTGAACCACATCACTATTCGTAATCGTTATCCTTTGCCTTGTATTGACGATTTGTTTGACCAGCTCCAAGGGGCTAAATGTTTTTCTAAAATTGACCTTCGGTCCGGTTATCATCAGCTTCGTGTTAAAGAGCAGGATATTCCTAAGACTGCTTTTCGAACACGCTATGGGCACTATGAGTTCTTGGTTATGCCTTTCGGACTCACTAATGCTCCGGCAGTGTTCATGGATCTTATGAACCGTATATTCAGTTCCTTTCTTGATAAATTTGTGATCGTATTCATTGACGACATTTTGGTCTATTCGAAGTCCGAGGAGGAGCACGAGCAGCATCTTAGTACGGTTTTGCAGATTTTGAGATAGGAGAAGTTGTATGCTAAATTCTCCAAGTGTGAGTTATGGCTTAGTCAAGTTGCCTTCCTTGGTCATGTTGTATCTGCTGGTGGCATTACTATGGACCCGGCAAAGGTTGAGGCCATCACTAAATGGCCGTGACCTACTACGGTGACTGAGATCAGGAGTTTTCTTGGTTTATTCGGTTACTATCGGAGGTTTGTCGAGGGATTATCCCAACTTGCCTCACCTTTGACTAAGTTGATGAGGAAGGGGTTGAAATTTGAGTGGACCGAGGAGCAGGAAGAGAGTTTTGAGACCCTGAAGCAGAAACTTGTGTCGGCTCCCATTTTGACACTCCCATCTGGTACGGGCGGATACCAGATCTATAGTGATGCTTCCAAGAAAGGGTTAGGTTGTGTTTTGATGCAGCACGGGAAAGTTATTGCGTATGCCTCATGCCAGTTAAAACCCTATGAATAGAACTACCCTACTAATGATCTAGAGCTAGCTGCGGTTGTTTTTGCTCTTAAGATCTGGAGGCATTATTTGTATGGAGACTCTGTCGATATCTTCACTGATCATAAGAGTCTTAAATACATATTTACCCAGAAGGAGTTAAATATGAGACAACGTAGATGGTTGGAGTTACTAAAGGACTACGACACCAACATTCAGTACCACCCGGGTAAGGCTAATGTAGTTGCCGATGCTCTTAGTCGTAAGTCGGGTATGGTGGCTAGTCTGAAATTCGAGTCTAAGATTTTGCATGATCTTGAACTCATGGAGGTGGAGTTTTGTTTACCGGGACGCGATGGTTATTGGTCCAGCCTAAAAGTTGAGTCTAACTTGATCTTGAAGATTAAGGAAGCTCAGCGTGACGACAGTGAGTTATGGGCCATTGTCCAGAATATAGAGGAAGGGAAACAGTCTGAATTTCGGGTTGACGATGACGGCATTGTTTGGTTGGGTGAGCGCCTTTGTGTACCAAAAGATTCTGAAATCCATTAGATGGTTATGTTAGAAGCTCATAGTTCTCCCTTCACCATACATCCGGGATCCACTAAGATGTATCGGGATTTGAAACAGCATTTCTGGTGGAATGGGATGAAGCAGGATGTGGCTTCGTATGTTGCTAGGTGTTTGACTTGCCAACAGGTGAAGATTGAGCACCAAAGAGCTAGTGGTCTTTTGCAGCCGCTAGAGATTCCCCAGTGGAAATGGGAAGAGATTACGATGGACTTTGTTACGGGGTTACGGGTCACACGTAAAGGACATGATGCGATCTGGGTAGTCGTTGATCGGCTAACCAAGTCAGCTCATTTCCTACCAAACAAGAAGCGTTATAGCGTGGCGAAGTTGTCTGAAATTTTGCAGCAAGATATTGTTAGGTTGCATGGCACTCCGGTTTCGATTGTTTCTCATAGAGATCCGAGGTTTACTTCGCATTTTTGGAAGATGTTACAAAATGCTTGGGGTTCTCGCCTCAAATTCAGTACCGCTTTTCACCCGCAGGCGGATGGTCAATCGGAGAGGACTATCCAAACTTTGGAAGATATGTTACGGGCTTGTGCACTTGATTGGACCGGCAGTTGGGACGAATACTTATGTTTGGTTGACTTCGCATATAACAACAGTTGGCACGCTAATATTCGGATGGCACCTTATGAGATGTTATATGGGCGCAAGTGTAGGTCACCTACTATGTGGGATGAAGTAGGTGAACGGATTATCGAGGGTCCTGAGATGATTGAGATCACCAACGAGAAGGTGAATGTTGCTAAAGAGAGACTTAAGGAAGCTAGGTCTAGACAGAAGAGTTACGCCGACAAGCATCGACGCGAGTTAGAGTTCCAAGTTGGCGACCGGATATTTTTGAAAGTATCTCATTTCCGCGGTGTTAAGCGTTTTGGTATTAAGGACAGATTGAGTCCTCGTTTTATTGGTCCTTTCGAGATTTTGGAATGTGTTGGCGAGGTGTCTTATCGATTGGCTCTTCCACCTCAGCTTGCTCATGTGCATAATCTTTTTCATGTATCTTTGTTGCGGGGTTATAACTACCATCCTTTACATGTGGTGTCATATCCTTTGGATCAGATTCAACCGGACATGTCACTTCCGGAAGAACGGGAAGCCATTCTTGATAGACAGGAGAGAGTCATGAGGAATATAGTAATCCGTTTTGTTAAGGTTCTCTGGCAGAACCATCCACCACGCGAGGCGACTTGGGCGACCGAGGAGTCTATGCGAGCCAGCTACCCTCATTTCCCTTTGTAGTCTGGTATGCTTTCGTTTTGTTTCGGTACCTTTCCTTTTTCAGTTTTCGAGGACGAAAATTCTTTTGAGGAGGGAATAGTTGTAAAACCCACTTCTCCATACTACGTCTAAATTACTAAAATGCCCTCCAGTTTGAAAATTTGAAGAAATGTGTACGTTTACCAAACAAGCCCTAAATCAAAAACGGTTGTGGTACAATCATAAATATGAACATGTAACTTCAAGTAAATGATAATTGAGCTACTACGACATCATATGAACTCAATAATGTGAAATTTGAATTAAGAAACAAATATTGCACGTTAAGTGACCTAACGGGTCCGAAAACCTCCAAAACTTGTACCTAACTTATAAATTAAATAACAAAACTATCCTATGTAATATTTTCCACAAAATTTTAAAGAGTTGACCTCTTTTTCCCCCCCTTGGCCGAAATTTCACATATCATGGGATAAGGATCCCTAAATTTTTGCCAATCACATTAATTTTCATTAAAAATCACACTTCTTTCCCTAAATTCCTTAACCAAGAGAATAAAAACACCATTTTTTCTTCTCCTCTCCCTACCATACGACCCAACACATACAAAAACACCAAAATATTGCTCTTGGATCATTGGTGATCATTCATACGCATTCGTAGAAGGGTTTGGTGCACATTGGAATTTGTTTGGAAGCATTTGGTGGTCTCGTTCTTGGTTTTCCCTCCCCATTCGATCCATACATCATCTTGGAAGGGTTTTGATTCGGTTTTGGTTGATTTGTTCGGCTCGATTCTTGGTCACGTTTTTTCAGCCCTATTTGGTATGTTCTTGTGATTTTGATTCACTCTTTTGATCCTTAATTCGTGTGATAAAAACCTATTCTAAAAACCTATATAAATCGGCTAAGAAATAACCATGAAATTGTTATGAATCGTATGAATGTTTTTGTTATTGATCTTGTTAGATTCATATGAGAATTAGTTTGATGTGTTTTTGATGTTTATTTTCTGAATATATGATGTGTTATGATCATATAATTAAATGGATTAAAAAGAATTAAATAAATTAGGGTTTAAATGAATTAATTGATTTGGACAGCTTTGATAATCGAATATGTATGCATCACCAAACGAATTCTATTAATGTTTAATTCAGTATTTTTGTTTTTAAACTCATTTTAGGGTCTTAGTTAAGTATTAAAATTGGTTTGGATGGATTTGAATTTGATTTGTTCCTATTTTTGAATTTTATGAGACGATATGTCAAGACTGTGTTTGTAGAATTTAATTTCAGTCGTGGTTTATGATTTTTCATGTTCCAACCATAATGAGTTAGGAGCTCTCCTTTTACAGAGGTAATATTTTGGTTATGTGAGACTTCCTGGAATGTTTGTGGATTTTTCCTGAATGAAATGATAGGCCGTTGTGGCGGATACTTTTTAGGTACTGCTGTTGGTCGGTTTTCTGAGTAGTACGGGTTTGAGTATTTTTAATGTGGGTTTATACTAACCGATAAATTCTGGAAAAATTCGTGTTGGTTCTAAAGACATTCAAGTACATGTGAGAATTTTTATGAATTCTATTTTAGAGTTCTAGTATGGAATAAAAATTCGTATATTGGTGACCTGTTTGTGTTTAAAAGCTGAAATTATGAAACATAAGAGATAATTGATGATTAGAAGGTTTATATTGTAAATATGATACCTAGAGGGACTAACAATGTAAATATGATGAATGTATGCATATTTTGGCTGGAATAATGTGTTAGGGGCTGTTCGTGATACTTTGGAATAATTACGGGCCTTACATGCTAGTTTTGATAATCAATGGTTTAATTGTGGAAATTAGGGTGTATTAGGGTTATTATTTTTGTAACTTGTGATACTTGAGGGTGTAAGGTGTATATATGTGATACTTGAAGTGTATGGGTTGTATATATGTGTATTTGATTGTTTATATTCAGTTTTGACCCTTCACTTTCATTATTGACACTTTTAACCCTAAATTATGAAGACTTGTCATAAGAAACCCTAATCTTGGAAAAATGCATAAAATGAAATCCATAACTTAACATGACATGTAAACTTTATGAGATGAATAACTAACTATATAGAACATGCCTATATCGAGAAAACTCGCTAATTTTGATAACCTGCTAAAATAGAAAGTTACCTAAAATAGAAAGCTGCTAAATATGAAAAGTTACTAAAAATGGAAAGATAACTAAAAGAGGTAACTTATGAGAAATGAGCTCGTCTTGATTCGTATCCACTCTTTTCTTGGTTCGGTGAAGCGGGAGTGATCCTTTTCTCCTTGTTTGTTTGACCTTGCTTTTGCTTTGGAACTAAGGTACAGATATTCCGCACCGTTTCAGCAAGGGTGCAACTTTTCTCTCTCATGACTTACTCTCTCTCTCCTCATTATTGTATATCTGATTTTGACTTTGACTTGGTATCTGAACCTTTGATTTGAACATGTGATATGGTCCCTTTATATTTGAACCTTGATATATGATTTGAACTTTTGACCTTTGACATATATACTTTGATCTGGGACCTTGACTATTTGACCCTTCAGTATTTACCCGGGCATTTTGTATTACTTGTTGTGGAGTAGCCACAACCATAGCATTGATGCACCAATGTTATGTACTCCAGTGGGGTTGGAGAGATGTTCCCCACCGTCCCTCTTATATTATATTTGTTTTGGCCATCATTATTGTTATCTGCTTACATGGGCGTATGGATGCATCCTAGATTTGATATGTTTGATATTTGATTTGATTATTTTGGGCCACTCTACATTGGGGTCATATTATATTTGGTGATTGGGCATGCGTGAAATGCGGTCCCTTCACATTTGGGAAGCTGATCACTCCATTGAGCTACTTTGTTTATTTGGGCTTTGTTTGGGCCTGGGGGTTAAATACTGAAATCATTTGGCACTTAACTTTGATAATCTTTGATATTTAAACCATGATAACTTTTCATACCTAACTCTGATGAACCTTTGATATACCTTGACATACTTTTGATATACCTTTGATATAACCAAGTGCCACTACATGTAACCTCATTTCGTATTGCTTTGTATTGCTTGTTTATTTCATATCTGTTCACTGAGCTCTTTATGCTCAGCCGCTTTTCTTTCCATGCGGCAGGTACTTAGCTCATGCGGGGTTTAGCTTTGGGGATGAGAGAGTGTGGACCTACCCTAGAGCTCTTTGAATAAATGAACATTATTTCTTTATCGTATTTCTGGATTTTTGGACATTTGTGATCGTACTTTCGTTTGTTTGGTTTTGGGGACATTTGGATGTTGTTTTAGTCCCCTTTGATACTCCTTGATGAATTTATCTTAATACTTCCTCTGTTTGGTTTGATCTGTTTGTATCTGATGTGTAACCATATTGTAATGTTTCTACCCTTGCCGGGTCAGCGTTACAATTTATGGTATCAGAGCGACAGGTTTGGATCTTTACGGCTTAGGCTTTGACCTGTGAGGATTGGGTAGACACTAGGCTTTCGTTTCGTCCTTCCTGTCCGTATTCATATTCGTTTGTTTTTCGCTAACCGCTTGATATCGTTTTAGATGGTGAACACTCGGCAAAGAAGTGGTGAAGCTAACCCTCCAAACATTGATGAGATTGTTGCTCAGGCAGTAGCCGCTGCTATTCAGAATTTGCGTAATGAGCGTAGGGATGGGGCTGAAAGCAGCAATGAGGGCATTCATGTGTGGATTGAACGCTTCAACAAACTGAAGCCCAATCCTTTCTTGTGAGCTACCACTCCGACAGAAGCGAGTGACTGGATTACCCATTGTGAGAAGTTGTTTCAGGTGATTGGTTGTCGTGATGGGGTTAAAGCTCGTTTAGCAGCTTTAAAGTTTGATGGTGACGCTCTTAACTGGTGGACGTCGTATGTTGGGGCGAAGGGTGATGGTTTTGTTAGGACATGTACTTGGGCGGCGTTTCGTGAGGCCTTCTACAAGAGGTTCATCCCCCTCTCGGAACAGCAGCGATACGAGAGAGAGTATGGTACCATTTATCAGATGGATCGGGAGAATGCGGCGGAGTATATGGAACGTTTTCTCAGGTTGGATGGCTTCGTGGGGCCTACTGTGTCAGGGGACGCGGCTAGGCAGGCTCGTCACTATAAGTGGGTACTGAAACGTTGGATACTTGACCGTATTGTTAATACGGATTATGCTGATATGTCGTTGGTTTGTGATGCGGCACGTAATATTGAGCTGTTGTATGAGGGTGGAACGTCCAACAAGCGTACTCGTGATGGTGAGAGGATTCAGTCTGGGTCTTCGGGTTAGTATCACCGGGGTTTTGATCATCGGGGTCGTTCTGAAAAGAATTTTGATAACCGTGGTCGTTCCGACCGCCAGTCTGAGCACAGGGGACAGTCCAACCGAGGACAGGATCAGGGTCGACAGGTTCAGAGGGGTTCTGATTATGGATCTTCGGGTAGGCAGTGTGATAAGTCGGGTAACTCTAACCAGAAGCAGTTTTCGAGGGGCAACCAGCAGAACAGGTACTCGGGCTCTGGGTCTTCACGTCAACAGTACCATTCTGGGAACTCGCCGGGCCAGCAGAAGCGTACTGAGATTTTGCCACCCCCACCTACTTGCCCTACATGTGGTAAGGCACACCCCGGGCCATGCCACAGAGCTTCTGTAGGTTGTTTTGAGTGTGGCTCCACTGCTCATCGTGTGAGGGACTGTCCAAAGAAAGCTAGCATTGTTCCGGCAGGCTCTTCTCAGCCTTCTTCTTCTTCTGGCCGTGTTTATTCCATTACCCATGAGCAGGCAGAGAAAACTACAGGTACCATTATGGGTTTTCTGCATATTGGTGATCATATTGATTTTGTTTTGTTTGACACGGGCGCAACCCACTCTATTATATCTGTCACATTCTCTAAGAAACTGAAATTAACCCCAACACCATTAAATCATCACTTAACTATCTCTACGCCAATAAATAATAACGTCATCATTGACCATGAATTTGTTGATTACCCACTTCGTTTTGATGATCGCGTACGTCCGGCTAATCTTCTTCCGATTGATATGTTTGATTTTGATTTGATCCTTGGTATGGATTGGTTAGCCACTCACCGGGCCACTATTGATTGTCATGCCCGAAAGGTTATGTTTGGAGATTTGTCTCGACCTGATTTTGTATACTCTGGTTCCCAACCACTTCGGTCTGTTAAGATCATATCCGCTTTGAAAGCACGTACCTTGTTATCCCATGGCTGTGCAGGTTTTATTGCTTCTATTCAGGACACTTCGATGGAGGGTCCTACTATCTTATACAACAGCTCAATGTTACGTGCCGCATCACAAACCGACGACACATCAGCATAATCTGTATTAACAATACGGTCAAGTATCCAACGCTTCAGTCCCCACTTATAGTGACGAGCCTGCCTAGCCGCGTCCCCTGACACAGTAGGCCCCACGAAGCCAGCCAACCTGAGAATAGGGGTATTTTCGGTTTCGGTCGGGGTAAAATTTTCGAAACCCAAACCCTCCCCAAACTTTAAAATTCGGTTTCGGTTTCTGTCGGTTTCGGTTATCAAAACTCAAAACCCAAACCCTCCCCAAATGTTTCGGTTTCGGATTAGTTCGGTAAAATTCGGTTTTGACCCAAACATATTTAATTTATATATATTTATTTAATAAAGTAACAAAAAAATTAATTATATTAATAAAACTTGTTCTAAAATAATAGATAGATCTTTAATTGATATATTTAATCATTGTTTTTATCAAAACTACAATATATGTGTAGATATATTATTTTATAAGTTTAAAAATTTTTGTCATATAAATAAAATTTTATATAATATAAATAATTCGGGTTAGTTCGGTCCAATTTGGGGTAATTCGGTTCGGTTCGGTTTTAAGTTATCTAAACCCGAATTAATTCAGTTTCGATTTCGGTTTGTAAGTTTCAAGTTCGGGGTTGCTTTCGGTCGGGTATTTTCGGTTCGGTGCGGATTGGTTCGGATTGGTTGGTCGGTTTTCGGATTTCTATTAACACCCATACCTGAGAAAACGTTCCATATACTCCGCCGCATTCTCCCGATCCATCTGATAAATGGTACCATACTCTCTCTCGTATCGCTGCTGTAACACCCTCAAGATATTCGAGGTATATTACAGCGCCGTGAATCCCTATATGGGACCCACCAGTGAACAAACATCATAATCATCGACTCACATAAACGACAGGACAATACCATGTCATAAAGACGCAAAACAGAACAATCCACCCGGTTCAACCGGTCAATATAACATCATCATCCAACACAACATAATAAGCAACAATACAATCCAAACGAACAAGAACCCCTTAAGTACTCGAGTACAACTATTAGTTCAAAACCACAAAAGACAAAAAGGTAAAAGACACTAAAACATCACTCGTGCACCATCATCACGCACGGCCATCATCCGTAATCTTGGTCCGCCATCGTCTCGATGAACCTGACCTGAAATTCATAAAACGAATTTCCCCAAAACGGGTCCCCAGAGGGGTTAGCAATTACGCTAGTACAAGTAACCAAATGAACAATTTACATCTTACACATATAGTAATGCATGCCATCAAGAAATCATAGTTTCCAAAACTCTCATTTCCGGAAATGCCAATGATCAAACCACATTTGTAAAAATGCACCACAATTAACTACGGACCCACAGCTTCGTGGATCCCTGCCGAGACCCCGTCGGATCTAACCCACAGTGGTTAAAAGCAAGCTCGCGGTCCCACAGCTTCGTGGAACCGTACCGAGACCCCGTCGAGTCTAACCCGTAGTGAGCATACACACACACACAATTTCTCATACAAAACTACTATGTCAAGATTGTAAGTTCATAAGGATACTTGCCTCGATTAAATAGACGATGACACCAACGAAACGGAGAATCAAGCACGACCGCGAGGAACCGACGAAAATGAACCTAACGATTTGAATAGCACAATCACAACCACTTCTAAACGATTATGGAAATGGAATACACCCGAAAACCCGCCTACGATTCATGTATATTCGTATATAAACAACAACGAGGGCGGACCACAACCGAACCCTCTCGATTCCGTAAAAATCACGAAATATACCATGAATCCGTAGGGAAACTAAGAATACCAACAAGAATAATCATATTCATCATCCATCAACGAAACGGAACGGATCGGAAGAAAATCCCAAAACCCCCAAATTATCCAAAAGTAGGGTTCTAAGAGATTACCTTGGATTAGGACGAATGATTCGTGTTGGTGTTGATATAATACTCCAAGAACTCAAAAAGGATGATGGATGAGATGATTGGAGGAAGAAATCGCCAAGAAAACGCCTCGGAATCGCCTTCGCCGCGGAGAGAGGAAGAAAAGAGGAATTATGATTATCTCGGTCAACTCCCTGGTTTATATAGCCAGGGAGTGTTAGCGCACGCTAAAACCTCAAGGTTAGCGTGCGCTAACGGATAGGATTACAAATCCTCCCGTTAGCTGCCCACCATGATCGGAGTTTTGGCCGTTAGCGTGCGCTACCATACATGAGTAGCGTGCGCTAATAACCTCTCGGTAGCGCGCGCTATCGACCAATAGCGTGCGCTACTTGGACATCAGCCGAGTCCAGTAGCCAACTGCCCAAACCTCACCTGACCCGTTAGCGTGCGCTACCAAACCAGCGTAGCGTGCGCTAACTAGCATCTGATTGAATTCGTGAGTAAACCGCCCGATCGATACCACACTAGCGCGCCATCGAACAACTTACCGTGCGCTAATCTCCCGACATTAGCGTGCGCTAGACAAGATAGCGTGCGCTAATCCGATAGTCCAGAGGCCTGGGAGTTAAACTGCCACTCCCAGGGCTAAATCGTTAGCGTGCGCTACGAATTAAACGTAGCGTGCGCTACTAATGGATTTCTAGCGTGCGCTATACAGGAAATTTAGCGTGCGCTAGATACAGAATATAAACGACCCAAAATACCGGATTATGAACGAAACGTCAAACGGAACACCTCAAAACGCATCATAGCATAGAATGAATCCACGCAACCAAACGGGCGGTTCCGCACAACAATTACGAGAATCAGATCAAAAGATAACGGAAAAATTACACTGAAGGATACACGAGGGTCACTAAAATCGAGAATTACACCGGAAATACAATTACAAGGGAAAAAAATGCGGATATTACATTCTACCCCTCTAAAAATAAGTTTCGTCCCGAAACTTAAGGAACAAACAACTCGGGGTACCTAGCACGCATGCTATCCTCGGTTTCCCAAGTTGCCTCCTCGACACCGTGTCTCGACCACTGCACCTTGACCAAAGGTATGGTCTTATGCCTCAATCGTTTCTCACGATGCTCCAAAATCTTTAAAGGGCGCTCTTCGAAAGTAACATCTTCGGCGACATCAATCTCACCATAATCGATGATGTGGCTAGGATCCGGGACATATTTCCTCAACTGGGAAACATGGAAAACACTATGAACATGACTCAAGGCCGGAGGTAACGCCAAACGGTATGCCAACCCACCTACTCGCTCGAGGATCTCAAAGGGGCCGATAAATCGCGGACTCAACTTCCCTTTCTTCCCGAACCGAAAAACTCCCTTCGTCGGCGACACCTTTAGCAAAACATGGTCTCCCACCTCGAATTCCAAGGGTCGACGACGGATGTCGGCATACGACTTCTGTCGACTCTGGGCAGTCAACATCCATTCCCGAATTAATTCTATCTTCCGCCTCGTCTCTAAAACGACATCCGGCTCGGTCCCGACCAAATCGGACGCCTCATTCCAACAAATAGGTGATCGACATCGTCGCCCATAAAGTGCCTCGTACGGTGCCATCCGAATCGACGCGTGCCAACTATTGTTATACGTGAATTCGATCAGCGGCAAATGTTCCTCCCAGTCACTACTCCAATCGAGAGCACAGGCACGCAACAAGTCCTCGAACGTCTGGATAGTGCATTCCGACTGTCCATCTGACTGGGGATGAAAAGAGGTACTCAAACGCAACCGGGTACCCAACGCCTTATGCACCGCCTGCCAGAAGTGCGATACAAAACGGCCGTCACGATCCGAAACAATAGACTTCGGAGTACCGTGAAGTCTCACAATCTGCGCGATAAACACACGAGCTAACTTCTCCGGGCCCCAAGTGTCCTTGATGCCCAGAAAATGTGCCGACTTGGTCAGACGATCAACAATCACCCATACCATATTCATGCCCGACCTCGATCTCGGCAAACTCGTAACGAAATCCATCGATATATCTTCCCATTTCCATTCCGGAATGGGAAGTGACTGCAATAACCCAGCCGGTCTCTGATGCTCGATTTTGACCTGCTGACAAGTCAAACATCTCGCTACAAATTGTGAGACCTCATCCTTCATATCATTCCACCAGAAATTTCTTCTCAGGTCCTTGTACATCTTACTCGAACCAGGATGAACGGAATAAGGTGTAGCATGGGCCTCCCGTAAAATACTTTGCCTCAACTCTGAGTCGTTCGGCACACAAAGCCGACTCTGGAATCTTAAAATACCATCCTCGTGAATCACAAACCCAGGAGACTTTCCCTTAAGAACATTCTCTCGGATTTGAGTAATCATCGGATTCTCTGACTGCTTCAGCTTAATCTCATCGATCAAAGACGACGAAATTTCCAAAGCACGAAATTGTCCGACAGTTCCCGGCAACAGAACCTCAACATCTAACTCGATCAAAGCCCTCCGAAGCTCAGACTGAGATGTAAGGATCTCAAGCGTTCGCAACGCAACTGGTTTCCGACTCAAGGCGTCAGCCACAACGTTTGCCTTGCCCGGATGATAAAGGATTTCGAGGTTATAATCCTTAATCAACTCTAACCACCTCCTCTGCCTCATATTCAACTCCCGCTGAGTAAATATGTATTTCAGACTTTTATGATCGGTAAAAATCTGACATGCAGAGCCGAAAAGATAGTGACGCCAAATCTTGAGCGCAAAAACGACTGCCGCTAACTCTAGATCATGAGTAGGGTAGTTCAACTCATACGGCCTCAATTGTCTCGACGCATAGGCAATGGTCTTGCCGTGCTGCATCAATACGCACCCAAGACCCTGACCCGAAGCATCGCTATAAACGGCGAAACCCTCATTGCCACATGGCAACGCCAAAACCGGGGCTGAAGTCAAACGCTTCTTGATTCCTCAAAACTCGATCGCCTCTCGTCATTCCGCATTTAACTTCTCGGATTTCTGGAGCAACTGTGTAAGTGGTCGATCCAGTTTCGAGAAGCCCTCGACGAACCTACGGTAGTAGCCAGCCAAACCCAAGAAACTACGGAGCTCCTTCACATTCTTGGGCGGTGCCCAATCCAATACGGCCTCAATCTTCTGCGGATCCACACGAACCCCCTCGGCTGAAATCACGTGACCTAAAAACATCACTTCCTTCAGCCAGAACTCACATTTCGAGAACTTTGCATAGAGTTGCTCGGTACTTAAAATGTCTAATACTATCCGCAAATAATGGGCATGCTCTTCCTCATTCCTCGAATAAATAAGAATATCGTCAATAAAGACGACGAAGCACTTATCCAAATACTCGATAAAAACTTTGTTCATCAATTGCATGAACACCGCCGGTGCATTAGTTAACCCGAAAGGCATGACTACGAACTCATAATGTCCGTACCTCGTCCGAAAGTGTCGCTGCACACATCGGACTCTCTCACCCGAGCCGATAGTACCCGATTTCAAATCAATTTTCGAGAATACCGCAGCTCTCGCAAATCGATCGAACAAGTCATCAATTCTCGGCAAAGGATACTTGTTCTTGATGGTCACCTTGTTTAGTTCGCGATAGTCGATACACAAACGTAGTGAACCATCCTTCTTTCGCACAAACAGGACCGGTGCGCCCCAAGGCGAGGCACTCGGTCGAACATACCCCGACTCAAGAAGCTCACTCAACTGCTTCTTCAACTCTGCCATCTCTGAAGGTGCCATGCGATAGGGCGCCTTCGAAATAGGAGCCGCACCCGGCTCTAACTCTATAGTGAACTCGACCTCTCGATCCGGTGGCAATCCCGGTAACTCGTCAGGAAAAACATCAGGAAATTCATTAACGATTGGAATCGACGAAAGCTCGACTCCACCACTCTCCGCCTTCAAGGCATAGCACCAATAACCAATACATCCCTTTCGCAGGAGTTTCATCGCCTTCAAGGCGTTAATAACGAGTTTCTGGTTCCCCCTCTTTCGCCCGGCGAAAGAGTGCTCGGTGCCATCATCGGCCAACATGGTGATGATTCTCGTGCGGTAGTTCATGATTGCACCATGCCGCTCGAGCCAATCATCCCCGAGAATTAAGTCCTCACCCTCAATACCCACAACAATAAGATTAGAGGGCCAAACCCTCTCACAAATAAACACAGAACAGTCTCGAACCTCCTGATCACCAACGATCCTATCACCGCTAGGAAGCTTAACGATGAAGGGCTCACAAGGCATCAAACGGTCGAGACTCAAACGGCGCACACAATCCAGAGATATGAACGAATGCGTAGCACCAGAATCGAAAAGCACACTGACAGGATGAGAAAGAATATAAACGGTACCTGTCGCTACGGTAGCCGCTGGATCATCGGCTCTCCGCATCTCATAGACACGCGGGTGGGCGGAGCCAACACTAGAAGCTCCCCCTCTTGAGGGCTGACCCGACCTCTCCCGACTAGCACTCGGCGGAGATTGAGGAGCAAACGATCCCGATTCACACTTGGTTCCCTAGGCGCTGGAATTGAAGCCCGGGCACCAAGGATTTTCTCCTCTCGGTCTGAAGCGGCTTTGTGACCCGACCGCCACACTGATTACACGTCGGCAAAGGGTTCGGACAAACACGACCGATGTGGCCCGTGCGACCACAATTGAAACACTTCACATCACGGAAAGGAGCACCGGTAGTTCCACGAGGACCCCAAATGAACGAGCCGACCACCGCCGGCGGGGAAGTTAGCGATTGGGATCTCGCCGACCCCCACTCTTGTGGCCCGAAAAGTTCCTGCTGGACTTCGCTTTACTCTCGCGGGCCGCCTCACTCGCCATCACAGACATATCATAAGCAAGGGCCCTACTCTGATAATCCTTCAATGTAGTGCAAACGAGCCCCGACATATAGTCCCGAATCGGCAACTTCATCCGTCTGGAGAAATGGAAAATCTTGTCACTCTCCTCGACAACTTGGGTCTTCACATAACCCAACTCCTTGTTAAAATCAGCAATAGCTTGAGCTACGGGGATATCCCGTGGTTGAGCATCATAAAAAGCATGTACCCGAGCCTGTCTGACTGGCCACGGGCAATATTCAGTCTCCATCGACTCTTGAAACTCAGCCCACGTAGCAGCATGGTCTTTGGGCCCAACGGCCTCCCACCAGTCCGTAGCGTCCCCAGTGAGAAAATATTGAGCAATAAGGACTTTACGATCCTCGGGACAGTTAGTGGCAACGAAGACCTTAGACATCTCCTTGATCCACCCTTCCCAGCCAATCGGGTCTGAAGCTCCCGAAAACTGAGGAGGATGCATCTTGATAACATCTTGGAGCCAACGATCCGCTCCGCCCCGATTAGCGTGGGCCTGATCCGGGTTCTGAACCGCCTGAGCTATCGCCGCCATTTGGTTCACCATTTGTTGCATTACGGCCGCGATACCAAGATCGGCACGCTCCTGAGAAGAAGCATGGCTATGACGGTCGCCAGATCGCCGGCCTCGAAGATCGTGACGTGGCCGCCCCACCGGCTGCCCCACGTCCCCGGCCGCGTCCACGACCACGACCGCGACCACGACCTCTTCCAGCATCCATACTGTCGGTTTCGGTTATCAAAACTCAAAACCCAAACCCTCCCCAAATGTTTCGGTTTCGGATTAGTTCGGTAAAATTCGGTTTTGACCCAAACATATTTAATTTATATATATTTATTTAATAAAGTAACAAAAAAATTAATTATATTAATAAAACTTGTTCTAAAATAATAGATAGATCTTTAATTGATATATTTAATCATTGTTTTTATCAAAACTACAATATATGTGTAGATATATTATTTTATAAGTTTAAAAATTTTTGTCATATAAATAAAATTTTATATAATATAAATAATTCGGGTTAGTTCGGTCCAATTTGGGGTAATTCGGTTCGGTTCGGTTTTAAGTTATCTAAACCCGAATTAATTCAGTTTCGATTTCGGTTTGTAAGTTTCAAGTTCGGGGTTGCTTTCGGTCGGGTATTTTCGGTTCAGTGCGGATTGGTTCGGATTGGTTGGTCGGTTTTCGGATTTCTATTAACACCCCTACCTGAGAAAACGTTCCATATACTCCGCCGCATTCTCCCGATCCATCTGATAAATGGTACCATACTCTCTCTCGTATCGCTGCTGTAACACCCTCAAGATATTCGAGGTATATTACAGCGCCGTGAATCCCTATATGGGACCCACCAGGCTGAACAGCATCATACTCATCGACTCACATAAACGACAGGACAATACCATGTCATAAAGACGCAAAACAGAACAATCCACCCGGTTCAACCGGTCAATATAACATCATCATCCAACACAACATAATAAGCAACAATACAATCCAAACGAACAAGAACCCCTTAAGTACTCGAGTACAACTATTAGTTCAAAACCACAAAAGACAAAAAGGTAAAAGACACTAAAACATCACTCGTGCACCATCATCACGCACGGCCATCATCCGTATCTTGGTCCAGTGCGCTCGTCTCGATGAACCCGACTCAAATTCATAAAACGAATTTCCCAAAACGGTCCCAGAGGGGTTAGCAATTACGCTAGTACAAGTAACCAAATGAACAATTTACATCTTACACATATAGTAATGCATGCCATCAAGAAATCATAGTTTCCAAAACTCTCATTTCCGGAAATGCCAATGATCAAACCACATTTGTAAAAATGCACCACAATTAACCGCGGACCCACAGCTTCGTGGATCCCTGCCGAGACCCCGTCGGATCTAACCCACAGTGGTTAAAAGCAAGCTCGCGGTCCCATAGCTTCGTGGAACCCTACCGAGACCCCGTCGAGTCTAACCCGTAGTGAGCATACACACACACACAATTTCTCATACAAAACTACTATGTCAAGATTGTAAGTTCATAAGGATACTTGCCTCGATTAAATAGACGATGACACGAACGAAACGGAGAATCAAGCACGACCGCGAGGAACCGACGAAAATGAACCTAACGATTTGAATAGCACAATCACAACCACTTCTAAACGATTATGGAAATGGAATACACCCGAAAACCCGCCTACGATTCATGTATATTCATATATAAACAACAACGAGGGCGGACCACAACCGAACCCTCTCGATTCCGTAAAAATCACGAAATATACCATGAATCCGTAGGGAAACTAAGAATACCAACAAGAATAATCATATTCATCATGAATCCATCAACGAAACGGAACGGATCGGAAGAAAATCCCAAAACCCCCAAATTATCCAAAAGTAGGGTTCTAAGAGATTACCTTGGATTAGGACGAATGATTCGTGTTGGTGTTGATATAATACTCTAAGAACTCAAAAAGGATGATGGATGAGATGATTGGAGGAAGAAATCGCCAAGAAAACGCCTCGGAATCGCCTTCGCCGCGGAGAGAGGAAGAAAAGAGGAATTATGATTATCTCGGTCAACTCCCTGGTTTATATAGCCAGGGAGTGTTAGCGCACGCTAAAACCTCAAGGTTAGCGTGCGCTAACGGGATAGGATTACAAATCCTCCTGTTAGCTGCCGATCCAAAGTTTTGGCCGTTAGCGTGCGCTACCATACATGAGTAGCGTGCGCTAATAACCTCTCGGTAGCGCGCGCTATCGACCAATAGCGTGCGCTACTTGGACATCAGCCGAGTCCAGTAGCCAACTGCCCAAACCTCACCTGACCCGTTAGCGTGCGCTACCAAACCAGCGTAGCGTGCGCTAACTAGCATCTGATTGAATTCAGTAGTAAACTGCCCAGTACTGGACAGTCACACTAGCGCGCGCTACTGAACAACTTAACGTGCGCTAATCTCCCGACATTAGCGTGCGCTAGACAAGATAGCGTGCGCTAATCCGATAGTCCAGAGGCCTGGGAGTTAAACTGCCACTCCCAGGGCTAAATCGTTAGCGTGCGCTACGAATTAAACGTAGCGTGCGCTACTAATGGATTTCTAGCGTGCGCTATACAGGAAATTTAGCGTGCGCTAGATACAGAATATAAACGACCCAAAATACCGGATTATGAACGAAAAGTCAAACGGAACACCTCAAAACGCATCATAGCATAGAATGAATCCACGGCAACCCCGAAACGGCAGTTCCGCACAACAATTACGAGAATCAGATCAAAAGATAACGGAAAAATTACACTGAAGGATACACGAGGGTCACTAAAATCGAGAATTACACCGGAAATACAATTACAAGGGAAAAAAAATGCGGATATTACAGCTGCTGTTCCGAGAGGGGGATGAACCTCTTGTAGGAGGCCTCACGAAACGCCGCACAAGTACATGTCTCAACAAAACCATCACCCTTCGCCCCAACATACGACATCCACCAGTTAAGGGCGTCACCATCAAACTTGAAAGCTGCTAAACGAGCTTTCACCCCATCAGGACAACCAATCACTTGAAACAACTTCTCACAATGGGTAATCCAGTCACTCGCTTTAGTCGGAGTGGTAGCTGACAAGAAAGGATTGGGCTTCAGTTTGTTGAAGCGTTCAATCCACACATGAATGCCTTCATTGCTGCTTTCAGCCCCATCCCTACGCTCATTACGCAAATTCTGAATAGCAGCGGCTACTGCTTGAGCAACAATCTCATCAATGTTTGGAGGGTTAGCTTCACCACTTCTTTGCCGAGTGTTCACCATGTAAAACGATATCAAGCGGTTAGCGAAAAACAAACGAATATGAATACGGACAGGAAGGACGAAACGAAAGCCTAGTGTCTACCCAATCCTCACAGGTCAAAGCCTAAGCCGTAAAGATCCAATCCTGTCGCTCCGATACCATAAATTGTAACGCCCCAACCCGGCAAGAGTAGAAATATTACAATATGGTTACACATCAGATACAAACAGATCAAACCAAACAGCATAAGTATTAAGATAAATTCATCAAGGAGTATCAAAGGGGACTAAAACAACATCCAAATGTCTCCAAAACCAAACAAACGAAAGTACAATTACAAATGTCCAAAAATCCAGAAATATGATAAAAAAATAATGTTCATTTATTCAAAGAACTCTAGGGTAGGTCCACACTCTCTCATCCCCAAAGCTAAACCCCGCATGAGCTAAGTACCTGCCGCATGGAAAGAAAAGCGGCTGAGCATAAAGAGCTCAGTGAACAGATATGAAATAAACAAGCAATACAAAGCAATACGAAATAAGGTTGCATGTGGTGGCACTTGGTTATATCAAGGTATATCAAAAGTATGTCAAGGTATATCAAAGGTTCATCAGAGTTAGGTATGAAAAGTTATCAAGGTTTAAATATCAAATATTATCAAAGTTAACTGTCAAATGATTTCAGTATTTAACCCCTAGGCCCAAACCAAGCACAAATAAACAAAGTAGCTCAATGGAGTGATTAGCTCCCCAAATGTGAAGGGACCGCATTGCACGCATGCCCAATCACCAAATATAATACGGCCCAAATGTAGAGTGGCCCAAAATAATCAAATCAAATATCAAACAGATCAAATCTAGGATGTATCCATACGCCCCTGTAAGCAGATAACAATAATGATGGCCAAAGCAAATATAATATAAGAGGGACGGTGGGGGACATCTCTCCAACCCGACTGGAGTACATAACATTGGTGCATCAATGTTATGGTTGTGGCTACACCACAACAAGTAATACAAATTGCCCGGGTAAATACTGAAAGGGTCAAATAGTCAAGGTCCCAAATCAAAGTATATATGTCAAAGGTCAAAAGTTCAAATCAGATACCAAGGTTCAAATATAAAGGGACCATATCACATGTTCAAATCAAAGGTTCAGATACCAAGTCAAAGTCAAAATCAGATATACAATAATGAGGAGAGAGAGATAGAGAGTAAGTCATGAGAGAGAAAAGTTGCACCCTTGCTGAAAGGGTGCGGAATATCTGTACCTTAGTTCCAAAAGCAAGGTCAAACAAACAAGGAGAAAAGGATCACTCCTGCTTCACCGAACCTAGAAAAGAGTGGATACGAATCAAGACGAGCTCATTTCTCATAAGTTACCTCTTTTAGTTATCTTTCCATTTTTTAGTAACTTTCCATATTTAGCAACTTTCTATTTTAGGTAACATTCTATTATTAGTAAGTTATC